>JANQDE010000216.1:87129-139988 GCA_037157785.1 Cephalotes varians
AAAATAAGAAATCAGGAAAGTTTACTCACAACTTCATTTTCTTAAAAATTGTTGTAATTAATATACGATGTTTTTGACGCCCATTTTACGCCATAAATTAATATTACATCAGCAATCTACAATATAAAAAAGAGAATTTTCTGGCATATATTGAATTATAAACTTTTTGACTATTAATCCCGTGTAACAATCCGCCCCGGTCTTCCATATCCTTAAATGCGGAGAATAAAAATTATTTTTATTAAAAAATAGTGTAAATAATCAGAACTCTTCGAAATACGTTAGAATACACTCAGAACTATACAAGAATTACGATAGAACTCTGAGAACTGTCGAGAGTCGTGCAGCGTTCCATATATCCGTAAATGCAGGTTTCTCGGAAAATAAAAATTATTTAATGAACAACCAGTGTAAATGATCAGAACTCTTTGGAAAACGGTTAGAATACATTCGGAACCATTCGAGAATTATGATAGAATTCATAAAATTGTGAAAAATAAATGATTGTCTTATCTTCATTTTTAGAAATATCACTTTTTAAGTTATAAAAATTATTTAAAAATTAAAAAAACGGTTTTGTGACAGAACTCTTTCTAGAACTCATGTAACTATAAATCTTTTAAAAGCTGACTTTATTTATGACGGTAACTTTCGTAGGACAAAATGAGATACTGCGTGAACCTGGCGTCTCAATTTGTACTAAGGCATTTTTTTGCTTTAATGGCCAGAACTATTTGTTTAATCTATCAAGAACTATAGAACTATTGAAAAAACTCAGAACTCTCAATAGTTAATGAGTTTCGACAAAATGATATGCTAGCTTCACACACACACAAATTTTTCCTTAAAATTTCAACTTTCTTTTTACTATGTTTCATCACTTTCTCTTTTAATTCTCAAAATTAAATATTTTAATAACTAAGAGATGGTCTTTATGTAACAAGTGAATGCCGAAAAACTAATTTTTGCGTATTCGTAATAAAATCAATTATATATATCGAATGTTTTCATTGAATTCAATTTTATAAATAGCATACAATTTCAAATTCAATTAAATTTCATTAGAAGTCTTAGACAACACTATGTCCAAAATCGTCACTCATAAAAAATTTTTTAGTTATTAAAATATTTAACCCTTATTCGGGCGCCACCCGTAGCTGGCACACTGGGGCGTTTTTGACCAAATCATCTGTTCTGAATAAACTGAATAAATTATTTGGTTGGAAAAAATCACAGTTGGTCTTTGACTATCATTTTATAAGATAGTATATGTGGCTTGCGAAAAAATTTCGATTTTATTTGTTAAAAAAAAATATAATTTGGAACAAAAATCCTTAAAAATTGGAAAAGGCCTTGACGCGAACGACCCCAGTGTGCCAGCTAAGAGTTGAACTTGAGAATTAAAAGAGAAAGTGAAGAAACGTAGTAAAAAAAGTTAAAATTTCAAGGAAAAATTTTTCAGAAAAAAATCATTCATAACTCATTCAATTGTATAGCTAAAAGCACAATTAATCCGGGACATTCAGTATAAATTTTATACTGTACTGATCTAATTTAACGAATTTCTAGGCATTCGAAGTCGCTATCTTTAATAAAAGTAATACAATTTTCTATCTTCAGCCAGATTGTCAAGATCATTTGGTTCTCCAATTTTTTATGATATATTTTTGTTGAATAGAAACCCCTATTTTTGATACCGAATTCGGAAAGAACGAGAAATTTTACGTTCGAGATAGTATAGCGTTCTTTCCGAATCCGGTGTCAAAAATAGGGGTTTCTATTCAAGAAAATTAATTTGACCTTCAAATGACCTTGAAAATCTACCTGAAGATCAAGGTCAGTAGTACAGATGGATGGCCCCCATTGTCCTCGACAATTTTTGTCCGAACCATGTTTCTGTAGGTGGCTTACCTACACAGATATTTAGGTGGATCGATTAAAATGGCCCACCATGTATATTTTTCAGATATTCCACTCCATCGCCAACAAGATTCGAAAAAAGCAACACTTTTTATCCCTAAATATCAATTGCAGTTAAAAAAATTTTAATTAAGTCTCTTGGAACTTAATGACTTAAGGCAGTCTTAAACACATTACTATAGATTATGAATACTAGTTAAAAGCTACGGTCTACTTGATACTACAAATGCTTCGAAGCATTCTTTGGTCAATTTGTAAAATTTTTTTCTAATTAATGAATTAAATGTTTCGATGTATTTGTAGCGTTAAGTCAACTATACTAAAGATTGAATACACACAACGGGATTAAAAGTGTAAAAAGTAACGACAAAAGTAACTATTAAATTCATTATCGTTACTGAAAAAATGTTACTACTTATGTTACAATTACGGAAAAAGGTACCAACTATTATAAAAAAAAGTAATTATAACAGTAACGGCATTACAAGTAATGCGTTACTTTCCACTTTTATAATGTATAAAATGAACATCATAGGAAGTACAAGATGCCCTGGGACAGTTTAACTTTAATAATAAATTTTCTAGTAATTTAAAAGAGTTTTTCGGATTTTTCTCTTGTAAAAACTTCTTTTGGCACAAGTTAAAAATTATCGCTTAGGTTTCCTGTCAAGATCGATTATACATTCATCAGAACATTCATCAAGGTCATAAAATATGAAATTTTTTTAAATATTTCCCATCTATGATTTACCCCGGCGCAGTAAAGAACAGCAGAAAGAATGGTAATAATTTAAACAATTCTTTAATAAATGTGTATCTATTTACGCGTAAAGAATCTTCTCTTGGACTCTCACCTACGTCTTCAAAGTCACATTACATTATTTTACAATAATTATATATATATGTATATATTTATATATGTATATGTCACTCTGTCTCCTTATGAAGTTTTACGTAGCGAAGGTGAACGGAGCATAACACAAAAGCGAGCACAAGTCGTGTACAAATCGTAAGAAACGTTCGACGAGAAAGATCATCGAAAATCAAAGAAAAAAAACAATGAACAATGGCAATTCTCGTGCGTTCTCTCCTCGATTATTTCCATGAAAATATGTATGAGCAAACGGTCACTCACATCTCTGTTAGCTATCGTATTTTACCTGTTAACTATTATTATTATTTGTTTATCATTGTCGTTTATTATTAGCTTGTCTTTCTCGTTTAACTCTTTGTTATCATTATCGTTATATTATTAATTATTATTATGTGATGGTAAGAAATTTTAAAAACGATCCCTATAGTTGCCAGCATGGGAGCACAGCTCCAAAAGTGAATCCTTACATCTGCATGTTCACATATCGCTATCACGTAATTAATATTTATAAACAAAGAATGTTTTTGGTACAATCAAATCTGTTTCTTCTTTCCTTTTTTCTTTTTATTGTATATTTCTCTCGTCTCCTCACTCTCATTATTCTTTCCTCACTCTTTCTCTTCTTTTTTTTATTAGAAAACAACATATTTTTTCTCTTTCTCTCTCTCTCTCTCTCCCTCTTTTCCTCTCCCCCCTCTCTCTCGCATGTCCCCTCTCCCCTGTTTATCGTCCACGTGAATAAAATCTTTTCACTTATTAATTATTGTATTTGTGTACGCCGTCTTTCACCGCGACTATATACGCTCATGAAAAAAAGTTTGTTCACTATCAACTCGCCGTGGGCACTCAGTCACAGTAGTCTCTATATTAGCACATTGGCCTATATATGTTTTACACATGTATTCTCGTTATCGCAGTTTGGTGTACGCCTCTGTGTATATGTGTGTGTCTATGTATATGTGTACGAGTATGTATACATGTCTATGACTTGTTTTATATCTCGTATTAATTTATTATATCTTTTTATATATATATATATATCATATCATATATATATTTATATATATAAATATATATATATATATTTATATTTGTTTTCATTTTTATCTAATTTTTATTACGTACCTGTTACAGTTATCATTATCGTTAATACGAATATATGATACATATATTCAAACACTCTTGCTAGCTCTATCAAGAGCAGCAAGAATCAGTATAAGGGTCAGTCAGGAGGCGACGCACTGGTCGTCTAAGAGAGTGCAAAATGTCGCGTCCCCAGAAATGAATATAAGGATCACAACGACGTGCGCAACTTCGTCCATTCAAAATTTATGATTGTCCCCTTCTATTGAGAGCAATAACAAAATCTTAGTTAAAAAGGGACTTAATGCATTATCGCATTGTGTGCACTGACACTGAGTACATCATACACTAGAAACCATTTGCCATTTCCAAATGGAAAGAAAAAGTGTGAATATACACATACAATTGTGTGGAATTCACTAATTGCCACATTGTTGTTGATATTGTTAACGTTGTTATTGTTGTTAAAAAAGAATAAAATTGCGTAATTAACTCTATATCGTTTCTTTTTCTTCTTTTCATTTCTTTTCTCTGCTTTCATCATTCTGCCATTTTGGTCACAAATAAAATTCGGTCACTAAATAAAATGAATTACATTACGTCAAGAATGCTTTCGTGAGATATTTCGTTTCACTAACAACAAGAATTTTTTGCATGTAGTATATGGATCGACGTAAACTAAGAGCTAACAATCGGGCAGCGTACTTCCACCTAGAAAAAAAACAAGAAAAGATTATTTATTACATACATAAAAGTATATTAAAAGACTTATTTTTTCAATATTCTTCATGTATAAATATTTTATATTTTTTAAATAAATAAATTATTGTTCGCCTGATTTTTCAAACGGAGTTTATTTGCTAGAATAAGATTTTAATGCATTACTTAATTATCAGAATATTTAATTTTAGAAATAAAGAAAGTATAAATAAAGATGGTGTCAATTTTAAAATTTTTAAAAGATTAGTTTCAAGTTTCTCAAAGAATCTTATAATCTCTATAGATGCAATTTATATATATATATATATATATATATATATATATATATATATATATATATATATATATATATGCATATATACAAGTTCACAATTTTTCAATATCTTATATAATTACAGTCCCTAGCCATACTATTAGATGCATATTAGAAGCATATCTTTTACAATTTATTGACTTTCAAGGATTTTTATATTATAATTCATTTATTATAATCGGTAATTATCCACTTTAGAGAAAGTTCTGACCTAAACCTTGACATATGTTGCTAAGGTCATGACTTTGAACATGCTGAAGATTTTCAAGCCATCATTGTTCGTTATAAAACTATTGTTAAAATATAAGATATAGAAGGAGGTTCCGCTACCCTTAGAGGCTGCATCTAAAAAATATAATTTAACCCAAATTTATTTTTAGTCTCAATTAATCACATCAATTAGTCATTCGCTATGTGACTGACTATTACTAAAATTCCATTACTAAAACTGAGTAAGATTATATCTTTTGGATGTCTTCCTCTGTAAAGATGGCGGAATCAAGACGAAGTCCATCTTACATTCCTCCTGCTTATAGAGGCGAAATGAGGTCTATAATTGTATTGTTCCACATGGATTTCTGACTTTCCACGCGAAGCAAAGTTCATACTAAATTCACTTCATACTAAAATTTGGTTCCAGTTAGATTAGGTTTGTTTATCTTTCGGATGCAGCCCTCGTATAAGGAGGAAAGCGGAACTCTTCGCTTAGACATGTACTTAAATAAATTCATAAATAATATCTAAGTTAGGTAAAGTTCAAAGTAATTGAAAATTATGAAATTAATTTATGTTCTATTTATAAAACTTATTTTATTAACTTTTTAACAAATAATAAGCGATGGCTAAAACTTTCTGAGGGTCATTCAGGAGAGTGACTTTGACATATGTCAAAGTTAAAAGATCTGTGAAATTAGCTAATTATTTTCAGCGATTCTAGCGTCTATTATTGATAATACTAGCAAAGTTCTATGCCACAGAATCATTTTTAAACAAATTTCCGAAGTCTGCATATTTTTAAATAATTATTTAATCTCTGGAGTCAGTACGGCGCTTGGAGAAAAAGTGACATGCTGATTATTTTTCGCAGTTCTAGCGACAGTTTTAAGTTAAGGCAGAATTCTAGTAACGATAATAGGTACTAGAATCGCGAAAAATAATTAGCACGACACTTTTTCTTTAAATGATGTGCTGCGGTTAGTATTTAAAGTGTATAAAAAATAATAATTGTTGGAATTTTTTTTCAAATTACACTCAATGGTAGAACTCTAGTAATACTGACGGGAACTGTTGCTAAAAGTGATAATATTTAGTGTCTTCTTATATTTTAGAGGGGAATGTGACGTGCTAGATTCGTGAAGTTAGCACATTTTTTCATTTTTGGTTTTTTAGTATAAAAAATATGGATTTTTTAAAAATTTTTATAAGGAACTGTAGAACTAGAAAAGTGCTACTGGAACTGTAATTGTTCTTTTTATATGAGTAGAATGTTGTGCTAACTTCACAGATCCAAATCAAAATTATCGGAGGTGTTCTTTCTGTGAAATAATATTGGAAGTAAATAATTATTCTGTAATCAATTAAAATATGTAACGAAAATAGTTGTCAATAAAATGGATATATTTATTTTAATTCATTGGTCGTTTATAATGTCCATGTAAAAGTACCATGTAAAAGAACTTATTAGTAGTTGACAACAAGAAAAATACATGTTTTTGTTTTTATTAGAGAAACTTCATTTTATTCGTTTACTCGCCATAGTGAACTTTAATTTCAACTTCCAAATTACATAACATTATTATTGAAATCAAGGATTTAATAGCTATAATAGTTGCTTAACTTAAAAAAAATTTTTTTTTTAAATTTTAAGAAAAATATTTGATGAACACTAACAAAACTGTGTTTTTATACAATTATAAACAATTATAATTGAGAATTTTCAAGTAAAAAAGAAAAGCTTACTTTAGAAAAGTAAAAATAAATACATGTCATTTTTGATCACTCAAGATAGATCTATTAAAAAATTCAATGAGTCCAATAATATGGTCAGAGACTGTATATTCGAGCATATATTTTAAATCTTTAGAAATAGATGAAATAATTTTTACCAGTTCAGGGACGAGTTCGCGTCATAGATGTGTTAGTGACAGGAACTGGATTATTGGAGGAAGCTGCAAGAGCATTACGTTCGAGGGTATTGCGTCGTTCTAATTCAGCCAGTTTCTTCCACATCTCGTCCCTTTCTTTTTCCTTCCTTTTCTCTCTATAATTCAGAAATATATAAAAATATATGTAAAAAAAGAATGTAAAATCTTTATTCCTCATATAATTTTAGATAGATTTTACTTCAAACTTTTAATACAGCACTAAATTCAAGAGAAGGTATAGGTAATCAAAAATTGAAACAAAAAAAGTTTTTCTTAATTCTGCAAAAATATAAAAAAATCTTAAAATTTTAGCCTTACTTTTGTCTATCTAACTTATAGTTAGCAGTAAGTTCATCGAAGAGTTTGCTGTTCATCTCCATAAATGTTTTTAAAACATTGTAAACAAGAGCTATGATCGTTTGGTTCCAATGCTCCTTGCTAATTTTGTACAATGCTGGGAACATAATCTTCATTATAACTTGATTATTTTCTTCAATTAGAGACATGATATACTCGTTATTCCAAAAGTATAATGCTCTCTCTGCAACCTGTAACGAAAAATAGATAATTCAATGTTTTACTTCATAACAAATCCATAAAAATTAGTGCAAAATATAAATTACCTGAAAGTGTGGTGAAGACACACAACGTGCGACTTGCCTGAATAAAGGTTCTTGTATTTTAACAAATTGATTAGGTTCTATAACATCCAATATTTCCTCGATTTCACCAAGAAACATCACCTCCTTCTGGCTGCATGTTTTAGGCCAGAATTTAAGGAGGCCTCGTACAACTGGTTCTGTTAAAGTCGCATCTTTTTCCAAAAACTGCACCACACAATAAGCTAACTGAGCGTGATAGAGCGATAAACATTTCACTTTATGTAATGGTAACAGCACCTAAAAGAACAAACAAAGATATTTTTTAAATTATTTTTCTTGTTTTGAATTCCAAATCCTATCTTCCAACAACATTCACACGTTGATCGCCGCGTCATCCATATCAGGTAACCCATATCGGGTTTCCGCGGTTTTCTAATTAGCAGGATTTTACAAATAACTCACAAGAGTGCTTCAACTGAAGAGACAAATGAAAAATAATCTGTGTTAGCGCAATACTCTGTTAATCGAATTTAGATCCGCGGGAAACATACTCAATCTGGGCGATTAACATGTTAGAGGAAAAGATATTATGACCCATTTATATTTTGTATAATAACTTTGTTAATAATTAATATTTAAATTTAAAACTTAACAATTACATTCATCAAAGTATTGTTCAATCGATTCTGGATTCAAAATTATGAAATATTTATTACTTAGGACGTTATTTATAAAAAATATGGCGACACTGCATAATGGATATAAAGAATAACAGGAATGATAATGTAACCTCCCCACAGAAATAGATTTAAAAATTGATTTTGTTTAAAAAACGCAATATTTAATTATGAAATTATATATTTACAAAAAAATATTGCAGAATTTATTGCAAATATAAACGCACATTACACACACACACACACACACACACACACACACACACACACACACACACACACACACACACGCGCGCGCGCACACACATAAATTACATACTGTAAATTACTTGAATTAAATAAATATTATTTATTTCAAATATTTCATAAGTTTACATCTGCAAATCTTAAGATTAATTCTTCAATTAAGAATATTAAATTAAAACAAATATTTGATTTGCTCATTAAATTTTTCTCTGATAAAATTTTATAATATTCTACGAAAGAAGATAAATTCTTTTTTCGAGTACATAATAATGAGTTTTTTCTAAAATTTATGATGAGTATGTGTATATATATATATATATATATATATATATATATATATATATATATATATATATATACAAGCATGTACACAGAAAAATAAATCAATTCTATTGCTTAAAAAAACAATTATTCAATTAATTTTGTTCCTTTAAGTAAGTAATGGTCATCTTTATAGAGAATATTTTCTTGAAAAAAAGAAAACTTAAATCGAGTAATTTTCTTAGCATTAGAATGATATTTTTCTGCGTGTGCGTACATGAATAGCAATCAGCGTGTGATATAAGATTGCAAGCCAAACATAATTATTTTTTCCTTTCTGTGGCAAGAAAATGATAGTGCGCTATGTACTCGAAAAAAGAATTTATATTTTTTCGAAGAATATTATAAAATTTTACTGAAGGAAAGTCTAATAAAGAGCAAGTCGAATATTCGTTTTAATATAATATTCCTAATTAAAGAATTAAACTTAAGATTTACAGATATGTGAATTTGTGAAATATTTAGAATAAATAATATTTATTTAATTCAAATAACATACAGTAATTTGTATGTGTGTGCGTACATATAGAAAAAAATGTTAAGTAAATATTATTTGTTTCAAGTAAAGTAATGAGTGTATATTAAGAAAATTTCTTTTTAGACTATCAAGAAAAACATTTTTTTTTTAATTTCAAGGAAAATTCTTCAATTTCAAAGAAAATTCTTTATTAACCAGTTAACTCTGTTGACCCCTTTTCAAGTGTGCACCTAAATGTATCGCAAAAATGAAGCAATGACGAGTATACTCAATCACAGAGTAAATATTGCTGTTAAAATATTCAATTAAAAAGACAGTTTTATTTTATAAAATTAATAATTTTATTACTAATATTTATTTATTTACTTAACATAAACATATACAGTTTGCAATAATAAAGGAAAAATCAATACTTGCGAGCTGACGAGCTTGAAGTTTATGCACTTATGTACTCAACTTGCAGTTATCGGCAGTGGAATTTAGTCCGATTTAGAGACTTACATTATTTAAATTTTTTATTTGTTCGTTTTATTTCGTCTTGGCTTCCAAATATTTTAAACATTTAAAAATTTACGAATATATTCTTGTTTTCACTAAAATTATAATTTAAATAGTCAATGGTAACTACTTTTTACGCATGACGAATATCGTCATAACACAAAATATTGTCCATTTCTCCATGACGAGTATACTCGTCAATCACAGCTAACTGGTTGAAGATAACTGTTACTTACTAAAAGAAAAAAAGTAAATTGAGTAATCGCCTTTGTAAGCAGAATTGATATTTTTCTGTGATATGCATGTATATATGTACGCCTACGCACATACACAAACATTTTTCTATATCGTTAGAAAATTTTATTAAAAAAAGGCGAGAAATTATCATAGCTCAAAACGGAGGTCCACGCACCGCTCGTACGTGACCATTGCCACTTGATAAACAACTCCCCGCGCGCCTAGCAATCACGATCGCTGGACGGCCGCATCTCGTCGTGCGCTTGCATTAGATCGGGCTTATACAACAATTTTTAATAATTAATAACTCGTTAACTATTGTAAAAATTGTAAAGTGGTATAAGACATTTTTGTTCTCTTTGACTTCTTTCGTGCTCCCAATTACGACTCCTACCTCATTTCACGGACACCCTGTATAAAACTTCTTCCGTATATGACTGTTGCACTAAAAATCTATAGTGTGTAAATTATAAATTAATAAATTAGTAAAGCTACAACCGATTTATTAAACAATTACTTCAAAAACTTCGAAAAAAAAAACCATTCATTATCAGCACATGTAGAAGGCTACATTAGTAAAATGCCATACTATTGCTTAATTTCGCATAATTTGAAATGTGTATAGATAAATAAAATGTTAAATAACGAGCACATGAGTGTACATTCGTTAGGTCGATGCAAAAGTTTTTGCTGATACAGATAGATGTCTGTAGATGCGTTATTTTGATTTTATAAACAGAAACGTTTATAGTTTTTGTAAGTTGTCTCTGCATTAATATTTATGCATGACAAGCAATAGATGTCAACATAATCTTACATTTAGTACGAAAATGGAACCAGATAAAGAGTATATTCGCCACTGCCTTTTGTTTTGTTTTCACCAAAAGAAAAGTGCTACTGATGCACACAGAAATATTTGTCAGAATCGGAAACAATAATTATAATAATTATAATAATTAAAACGTGTGCGAATTGGTTTAAACAGTGATTTTGATATCAGTGACAAAGAACGCTCCAGATACCTTGTAGCTGTGGAAAAAAATGAATTGCGAAAAAATGATAAAAGTGATAAACGATGGAAAATACTTGGATTAATTTATATTGTAATTTTTTTAATTTATCAATTTGTATCATAATAAAAAAATTGCAAAAAGAACTTTTGCACCGATCTAATAAAACGAAAGTTTAAAAGTTTAGCCAAAACCAAAGCCAGTTTAACCCTTTGAATGCTATGGACGCATATATGCGTTTGTCAATCTTTTCCCTCTTCCACGTACTGCAGTAACAATTATCGAACAATGAGATGAATACATGTTCCTTAGGAATAATAGTAAACAAAAAAAATAAAAGTCCATTTATATTAGCTATCTGCTGCAGTGTTAGACAGGACACTTTTTCGCACATGCGCATCAAGTCAAGCATCAATGCCGTATTAATGTCAAACTTATAAAGATTCTCAAAGGCCCTATTTCTATAAAAATTAGAAAATTTTTTGAAAATAGGCTATTTTAATTTTTTACAAAATATTTAAACAATTTTGATATTATCAATTTATATAAAAATTTTATTTTTTGCGAAATAAATCGAGTGTAGATATAAAGTATTTATATGAATTAAAAATAAATATTTTGTTGTTTAAAACATAAGTTTAAAGTTTTCTATATTTATTAAATTCAAATATTCAGATTCGTTAATATATTTTTAAATTAAGGTATGTTTTGAATTAATAATTTAATGTTTCTAATAAAATAATTTATGCTTGAAAATAACTTTCTTGCATTATTTAATTTGGCGTAACTGAAAAATTGTAATTATAACTTAGTTGCGCCTTGTATAATTAATCAAGAAAGTTCACACTAGCAAAAAAGTATTCCGTCTCCAGCGCAACCGCTAACCGCGCGCCGTCTACACGGAACGCTTTGACTGAGAGTATTTAGCACTCAAACGATTAAAATCAAGTTTAAAAAGAATGACGAAGTATGTATAATTAAATGCTAAAGATGTATCTTGAAAATGTCTCGAAATAAAAATGCGTTGTAATAAATATCGATTATGTATTGGTATATTAGCGCCATTGTGTCACACACATACACACACGCACGCACGCGCGCCCACGCTACTAAATCAATGATTCCACGAATAAGTAGAATTCGCCATCTCTCTAATAATGGAAATATTAATGAAACTAAGAAAGTCATAATACCATCATCTCCTCTATATGTTTACAAAAATATATGTATAAGAAATTAAGCAACAATTGAAATGTATATCTCTCGATACCTTCAAAAAATATTGTTAAAGTTATTAGAAAAATGTATCGACAAAAAGTTACGTAAATCACATTAAATTCTAATTTTGCGTCTTCCAGGAGATTAACTAGAACTAAAATAAATTTGTAAATTCAAATTTCAAGAGTTATAAGTATCCTAGACTATAAGAAATAAAACAGCTTATTTCAGAAAGACGCGAAATCTGAATTAAATTTATATGTATTTCAATTCTCTCATATTCTAATAGAATATAATCATACCTTAACCAAAAATTGCTTATGCTCAACTTTTAAAGGGAGAGCAAATCCGTTAATAATGCTACCCAAAATTTCAAGAAGTTCACCGACTCCGTTGAAATGTTCCGTTTCGTACACAAACCTGAAATAAGACATTATATAAATAACGAGATAGAAATCTAAAATAAATTTAAATTACTGATAAATTATTTAATATAATGTTACGTAAAATTAATTCCTATTAAAATTTAATGCAAAATAATTTGAAATAAATACCTCAGAAAAATGTTGTTAATTTGTTTGCGTATGAAGGCTCTAAGGCCCAGGAACTTGCCATAAATACGATGCAAAACAGTTTTCAAGAAATCTCTTTCCCTGGGATCTTCTGAGTCAAATAAGTCCAATAACTATAATAATTATAATGAGTTATGTTTGTATTCATTAATTTACATTACAATAAAAAATGTTAGTGATACATTAGAGAAAAAGTGATACATTAGAGAGATATTGAAAAGAGTAAGAATGTAACGATATTTTACCTGTAATACGAATTTTTGGTCAATAACTTTTTTGCCAATAGCAGGCTGGAAATCTGAAGACTCAAGAAAACGGAGGAAGACTTCATAGACCAACTGAAGGTGAGGCCAACTAGCCTCCAGAGTCGGATCATCTTCTTCTGGATCAAAATCTGGATTTTCACTAGGTGGCAATGTACGGAATAGATTTGCAGAAACCTTTAACAAATATCATACAAATAATCTTGAAATGATTTCAAGCCACAATATTAGCTCGTTGATAAATAGAGTAAACTTTATTTATTATCTTCATTATTACAAATAAAAATAAGGAAAAAATAATGTATTAAGAGCATTAGCTAACAACAGTTTAATTAAAAATAATGTTATTAATTCAATAACAATATTAATAAAATAATTAATATTTTATTAAAACAAGAGCACATTTATTTCATTAATGTTATTAATTAGAGAACAAGATTATTTTCAATTAAACTACTATTAATTATGCTAAATACTTTATTTTCCATATAGATATATTTAATATGTTAAAAGCATTATTGAATATTTTTAAATATACTTTTATAAATTTTATTTATCATATTTATAGGCACAATAGGCACACACAAATAAAAGTCAATGAACTATTAGATTAGAACTAATCAGATTGTTTCTAATTAATTTTTCTATGGAAATAATATTTAATTTTCTTAAAAGAATAATTTTCATTTTTCTAATAAGATAATATTCTAAGAAAATAACGTGCTAAACAAGCAAAGACTGATGTATATAATGCATATGAAAAATCAGACACTATTAAATAAGAATAAATGAAAAAGACGAAATTTTTAATTCTAGCTGATAATTTTCTTATGTATTGTTACGATTCTTTTATTAATTACCATTTTAATGGTTTCCGGGTAAATGGGCTCTGTAAGGACACCTCGACCTGCTGTGATATATTCTACCAATTCATTGAGCGTACTCCGTTTAATTTCTTTGCCTTTAAGATCAGCCATTGGGTCCATGAAATCGAACGCCACACAGCATTGACGTAGTTTTTTAATAAACAATTCCTCTTGCTCTGCTGCGTTAACATCTGCAACAAATAAATAATTAATAATATAATTTCCAACACATTTTTATACATTTCAACGTAATATCTCTCGTGATAATTCCTATAGGTGTATTATAAAGAAAAACTTCGGAAAAAGTTATGGAACCGGCATATCCTTAATAGGCTGTTTTCATTATAAATAATTCAATCATTATATATACGTATTATATATTCATTATATCTATTATATAAAACAGAATCAAAGAGCAAAATGTTTTGTAATTATTATTTTTTAACTCTTTGCAGCACAAATAAAAGCCTAATAAAATGTTATCATTTCGTTTGCTTCTAAATGTGTAAGCAAACAATTTAATTGAGCCGATAGAAACCAGAATTGTACAAGTCACACGAATCACGAAAGATCAGGATGATCGAATGCTGAAATAATTGTATAAACGGATTATGCAACATGCATCTTTTAACTATAAAACTTTTTCAACGAATCTGAGATCTGTATCTCCTTGATTCAGATCTGATATCCGCTTGAAATTAAGTAAAAGACAGAATTTCGTTATTCGTTAATATCATCGAAATCTGTCTCATGGAAAAAATTCTGTGACCTTGAGGGACAAGATATTTTTGCTTCCGCCAAATTTCCACAAAAAACGATTAGTCAAAAATGAGTTAGTTTAGTTAAAGAAAAATTATTCAAAAAATTTCATATTGCTTTTAAAGATGACTTTGACCAAACTCCGAGTAACTTAAATTAATCTATGAAATAATACTTGTATTATATTTCAACATTTTATTAAAATTATTAATTTTTTAAATAAATACACATGCTTCAGTAGTCAAATTGGAAACATGTCTGTCACAGAATCTAGGGTTCGAATTTTGGCTGAGACGATATATTTTTCACAATAAATTCCTTACAATGTGCTAAGATGTTCATTAGCATCAACAATGAATCACTTGGTAATTTAATTGTGATATTATGTACTTCACACACAACTTCAGTGTAGCACTGTGTTTCAAAACTGAAATGATTGAATAAACTGGAAATTGTAAGATTCGCATAAAAATACTATTAGGCATCAAGATCCATTTTAACTGATAAAGGATTTCTTGTTTATTAAATTGTGCTATTTACTTATCGATTATTTTCACTTATTTTCACTTATTAATTCTTTGTTTGACGTATGAAAGGAAGATTAAAAAACAACAAATTATGTGATTAAAAATTTTATTTTAAGTGATTCTATCGTTGATTCTATAATTGAATTAAACGCTGATTAAATTAATTGGAATTTAATCAAAATCGTCTTTAAATATTATTTTAAAATTAATTTTTTTCCTTGTAGATATTGCAAGCAATTATATATTGATTATCGATGCACGCATGCACGCACGTACGCATTATTGTTCATAAATTCACGTCACTATTAAAAATAAGATAAAACACATATTCTTGTATAATTCTTTTATTTTGACAACATAATTATTGGCTATAATAATTTGGATTTTTTTAAAGTAATAAAAATATCTGTCCCGGATTGATATATTGCTAGAAAAACTTATAATTTATTCTCATAAAAAATCCTCCTTTACTTTTATTACATATTAGCCTTACATGTTGGGTATTCTATTAATTAATTATTTTTTCAAACGTTTCAATTAATAAATTTTTATTTAATGATGTTTCTCTCCAGGCACTCTGAAGATATTGCCAGAATTAGTGCGATAAGATCCATGAACCCATTTTTTCCTCATCTATTATCCAGAAAAATTGTTTGAGAACAAAAATTATAAGTTTTCCAGATAATATATCAAATCATAACAAATACTTTTTTAATTATAATTAAAAAATAAAATTATTTCATCAAATTAAGGAAAATTACGCAAAAATGTGTTTTTATTTATTTTAAGAGCATCCAGGAATTTATAAACGGTAATGTATATTATATGTATATAAAGTATCTATGAAATATGTCTTCATCTCCAATATTTCAGAAAAATTATGTTCAAAATTATGAAAAATCAAAATATGATTAAAAATTTTGAGAGGCTAGTCTTTTTTTTTAAGGGGATTGAGAATCTATCCCTCCCAAAAGAGTGCAAGAGAAGATCTAACTCAAAAATTTCAAATAAACCGTTTCTAAAATATAAGGAATAAGAATAGATTTTATTGATACTTCGTACATACTCTTAACAAAGACACGTTTAATTATTGCTGCTTTTCTGCGATGCTAATTGGTTTTCTTGCTTTGCTCACTTCGTGCTGCGAAAATAACTACAAGTGATCGTATTTTGACAGTTCACAAACATCAAGTTATTGTGAGATTATGTGATCGATTTATATACTGTAAAAAGTAAAAAATAAAAAGTAAGTAACGTGTGTACAGATTGAGGCATTTAAAGTGTTACAAGCTATTACTCCTGAAAGTATGCGTCAAATAAAAAATATGTTTAGATAAAAGTTTTGTGAGTCCAAGAGGGACATAAGATGATACTCTTGGTTTGAACTTGGGTGGCGTTGTCAGAACCAGGGCAAAGTCTATTAATTTTTTGAATGGAACGCCCCATTTTTCATTGCATACCTCTCTAGCGTACCTCAAAAGCTTTTCAAAACACTATAATAAAATAATTTTTTTATTAAGTACTTTTCAAGTTATAAGACTTGAAAGTACAGTACCGTCGGCATTAGCATTACCTAAGACCCGTGTGGAGTTAGCCCCGCAACATTAGAAAAAAATAACTTTCTACAGCTCATTCGATTGCTCATCGTTTGCACATGTATGCACATTTCAAATTTTCGTTTGCACATTTCTAATAAAAAGGTTATTAACAAAACAACTTTGGGGAGCCAATTTCACACTAGCCCCCCAACTATAACCAAATTAAGTTTAACTAACATAAATCGATAGATTTCCTAAATAAGTTAATTTTTCGTTGCACATCTTTGGTTAAAAAGTTAGCCATATATTTAATTAAGTCATTAAAAGTTATTATGAACTTATTTACCTAAGCCGACTTAACCTAACCTAACCTAACCTAACCTAAGCCGATCGTTCTCGGAACTTTAATTGTGAATAACTTTTTAACTAGGTATGTGCAAACGAAAATCTATTGTTTGGTATAATTTCAAACGTTTCTGAATTCGCAAATACGTATTTTTCATTGTGTAAAGTAGAGTCTCCAAACGTTAATTTGTTAATAACTCTTAAACCAAGGATGTGCAAGCAAAGTCTCAAATTGTTTGGGAATGTGCAAATAAAAATCTATCGATTTATACCATTTTAAATGTAGTATCCGTTTTGAACTTATTTACAGGAATCGATCGTTTTCGAAACTTTAATTGTTAATAACTTTTTAACCAATGATGTATAAATGAAAAATCAACTTGTTTAGAAATGTGCAAACGAAAATCTATCGATTGATATTAAACCTCGATTAAATTTGCTCGTAGTTGGGAGACTAGTGTAAATTTGTTCCTCCCCCCAAAGTTGTTTTGTTAATAACTTTTTTATTAGAAATGTGCAAACGAAAATTCGAAATGTGCATACGTGTGCAAACGATGAGCTACAGAAAGTTATTTTTTCTAATTTGAGGGATAACTTCACGTGGGTTTATCTAAGATGTCCGACCGACGGCTAAAATCTCTTGAATGTTGTTCAGAGACATTGATAATATTTGTTACGATGAAGAGATTGTCCCTCTTATTTTCATTTTTATGCATTTAAAGTGTTACAAGCTGTTGTCTCTCAAAGTACACATAATAGTGAAAAATGTTTCATACAAAACTTGTATGGCTTGAAAGAAGTCAAATAACATTCATATTAATTAAAAAAAAAATAACGTCTTCATGTAAAACGATCACATTAATTTCAAATCAGATATCTTCCAAACTTGATAGCAAATTCATGTAGTTGAGAGACATTTCCAAACGGTATAATGAAATTCTCTTTCCTTACAAACTTCCTGAGTTATTAACCATCAAATCTTTTGTAGAATTGACATTAGTTCGCGTTCAGGGAATACAACATTCACGTTCCGGGTGCTAGATTAACGTAAGTCCCCTTTCACGTTTAGATACATTTTTACCAAAATTTTTTGCATCAATTCAATAAATGTTCGAAATGTTTATCTTCTTGTTGTAAGTATAATCGCAATTTTTGCTGAAATGCTTGACAACCTTCGATTGTTCTAACATAATTTCAGAACAGGCTTGTCCAATTATCCTTCATATCTTCTCTTGTCATTGAAACAGTTGCCACAACCCGATTTTTAATAAAATTCTATAGAAAGTAATCGAGTTAAATCTGTAGAACAGTCAAGTCAGTGTACTGTACCTCCTCATCCTATCCATTTCTGAGGAAAAATCTCTTGCATTTTAAGTCGAGAAATTTTTGCAGAATGAGCTGGTGTTCCATCGTGTTGCATCCACATATTTATACGTAAATCTAGTGGTACGTTCTTTAATAGTTGCGAGAATATGTTTTCTAGAAAATCTGTGTATACTTCACTATTTAAAGATTCTTCAAAAAAATGTGGTCTGATAATATGATTACCATACCAGACATCAGAGACCAAGGGCATTAAAAAGGAACAGTATTCAAGGATTCTCTACCGCCCAATAATGCATTTTGTGCCTATTTACTTGTCCATTATTACAGAAATTAGCTTCATCGAAAAATAGGACACGTAAAAGAAAAGTTGGATTTTCGTTGATCACGCGTAATATAATATTGCAGAAGTTCATGCGACTTACGAAATCAGGTTCTTCTAAATTTTGATGCAAGTGAATATGATATGGATGAAATTTGTTTTCATGTAGTATTCTCAGTATTGACCTTCTACTGAATTCGCATTCTTTTTCTAATTGCTTAGTACTAATCGTGGGATAAACAGCAAGTGTTTATTGCGTTTTTATCATTAGTAGCTGTTTTTCTTCGTATTCTTTTCTTTTCCTTCACAGTACCATAAGACATTCCGATAACCATTTAAATGCCATATGCGATTTCTTTTCACGATTAGGATAAGTGTATGTATTTGCTATTTGACGATACTTCTTCCTACATTTTCCTAATACCATAAACATATTAAAATATTCTTGATAGAATCGATCCATTACGATAATGATTTCTAATTAATGTAAAAAAATAATTACTTAATTTAGAATACTTAAATATGTACTCCGCCAGTTGGAGATGCCTCCAACAAACAAATGTAGTCTTATTATTTCATAACATTTAATGATACCTATTAATGATAATAATACTATTACAGTCTTGTACAGTTATACAAGTGTGACAGTACTGCCCTAATTTCGAATAAAAGTAAAGTAAATTAATAGACATGACATGAAAAGTCAATATTAAAAGTTAGCAAAGTCCACAATTGACCACATAAAATATTTGTCACTATTATGTGTACTTTGAGAGATAACAGCTTGTAATACTTTAAATGCGTAAAAATAAACATAAGAGAGACAACCTCTTCATCTTAAGTGTTTATCAATGTCTTTCAATAACATTCAAGAAATTTTAGCTATCGATCGGACTTGGGTCCGATTAGCATCGAATGCTAATACCGGCGATATTGTAGCTTTCAAGTCTTATAACTTGAAAAGTACTTAAAAAATAATAAAAACATATTTTATTATAGTGTTTTGAAAAGCTCTTAAGGTATGCTACTAGAATATGCAATGAAAAATGGGATGTTCCATTTAAAAAATTAAAAGTGACTTTGCCCTGACTTTGACAACGCTACCCCGAGGTCAAACCAAGGATATCATCTCATGTTCCTCTCGAACTCACAAAACTTTGGTCTAAACATATTTTTGATTCGACGCATACTTTCAGAGATAATAGCTTGTAACACTTTAAATGCTCCACTCTGTATATACAGGGCGATTCAGTATAACCTTATACTATAATACCATTGACCGATACGGGCGATTATGTGAGACGCTCCGCTGTGATCAGCTGACGCTCGAATACAATATCCCACCTCTCTCAGTGAGTTGCCCCGCCCCTGCCTATCTCCTATACGCGCCTCGTGATTCGATAACTATTCTTCTTTATAACTTAAAAACTAAGCGTCGGACAAATTTTTGCTAAAGGGAAAGTCGTTCAGAATACCCTCAGAAATAGATCCCTTCGAAGACATAAGGTTATTCCGAATCATCCTGTATACTAAACTGCGTTCCACTTGACGCTCGCAACGCTATTGGAATTATTTCATTATTGTTGTTTATCAAACGTTAAACAAGGACAAATTGATGACCGCAAATGTTGCAAGCGCCACCAAGTGGAACACCTTTAGACGTACAGGGTCCACCACCAAAATCCGGACAAAATAAACAATTTGTTTAAACAAAATTCTATTCGTCAAAATGTAAAAATGACAAAAAAACTTTTGTACATCACTAATGATATCCTTTTAGAGTAAAATTACTCTATGTAGCCTTTTTTTGTTTCGATGATTGCTTCAATCCTCGTCCTGAAGCACTGGCACACTCTCTTACACTAGACGCGCCCTTGTCCATATTGGTGAATGCCGCCTCAATAGCGGCCTGGAGAGATGTCACGGGATGTCTTTTGGTGGTTACTCGTTCAATGACGCTCCACACGTAGTAGTCCATCAGATTCAAATCTGGACTGTTCAGCCAGAAATGAACACAGAAGCAGATTACAACGAGTAACTCTGTTCATCTTGGCAGTCTCGGAAAGCATTTGTCGAATCTTTTATCACATAGAATTTGAAGCGTAGATCCTCTTCAGCAATTCGATCCATTGTAGTATCACTCATACCTAGGGTTTTTCCTAATTTCATCAGAGACAGCCTTGGGTCCTCTGAAATAAGCTCTTGACCCCTTTCAATAATTGCTGGAGTCCTTACCGACTTTTTTTTTCGAGTGGCTCTTCCTTATCAGATTGACAGAACCTTTTTCGGACATCTTCAAAGCCAAATATTTAACCGCAACATCATATACGATTGATCTCGAGTATTCAAAGAACAATTTCAGTCTACAAACGCCCAGTGAGAAGACTTTCGATTATTGCCGCTCTTCGGTTATACTCCGCACTTCTTCTCGGACATTTTGAAATTATGCATATTTACTACAAACACGTGACTTGCTCGAATGTCAACAACGACCTATTGCCGAAGTCAAATGAAGTGGGAAATTTAAATTGAAATTTGTGTGATTTTGGTGGCGGACCCTGTGTATCTACATCTAGTATACAGATGTTTCTATTTTAACTATCAACCAAAATATCTTGAAATGTACAAAAGAAATTAAAAAATGTTTTAAACATAGTTATAAGGGTTCGAAGGGAGACATAAGAGGATACTATTGGTTTGACTTTGGATAGCGCTGCAAAGATCAGGTCAAGGTCACTTTAAATTTTCTAAATAAAATTCCTCACCTTTTACTGCATTTTATTATAGCACTTCTTGAAATCTTTCCAAAACACTGTAATTTAATTTACTTTGGATCAGCTGTTTTGAAGTTATAAGAGGTTTATAAGGTATCCAACTGTTGTGCCGCTCCAGCACAGGGGTTCGTCTTCCATGGAAGAACGATTGAAATAACGGCATTCATAGGATTGTTTTATATAAAATAAACTTTTATTCGTTTCACTTACACAGCGTAGTTATTTTGTATAATAATCAAAGGACAGCGTTTCAGCTGTCTACCCGAACTAACTGTTTTCACAAAGTAATTATTGCGTATAATAACCAAATGACAGCGTTCTTGCTGCCCGAACCAATCTGGTCCTGTCTTTTTCCTCTCGGTTTTTATCTCGATCGTTTTCGTCAAGGATCGAGTCAGCGTTCCTAATTAGGTTGCTTCGATCGGTATTCCTGGCCTCCGGCCGTGCGACCGAGTCGCGCGATTGCTAATCGCTATTGTCGTGAGTATATTTCAATAATGTTATGAGGCCAAATGTTTTATCTGGGTCGCGTTACTAAATCTTCTTTTATTGTATTATTTCCTTTTATTATTACTTAATATTTGCTATTGCTTAATGATATCTTTGGCCTCCTAACACAACCAATAAAGATCGGTGGTTAATCCAGCTAATGAAGTCAAGATCAAGATATGACTCGACCAACTAAGGAAAGACACTTTGTCTAATCGTCATTACATATCTTCGGAATTAAATGTTTTAAGTGTGCACCGTTATTCTCTAAGCACAAATTCAGTTTGTGTCCAAAGTTCCATAGGACTCCTCTGAGTATTTGTGGCAAACTTGACAGGTTCTTCTGATTCTACCCATCATGTCTAGTCTCGTGATTGGTACTTCCTGATATACAGCATCTTTCACATATTCTCATAAATAATAATCAAGAGGATTGAGATCTCGGAGGCTACAAAACTAGTTCTCCCCATCCTACTCAATGATTTGGATATTGCTCATCTAAAAAAATCCGAACATCTTCAGAGTAATGTGTTGAAGCATCATTCTAATGAAATCAAAGCCTCTGGCGGATATTCAGGAATATTTTCAAAATATATTGGCAAATGATTTTAAAAGAAGTAAGTAAATTGGACCGTTGATTGTACGTTCAAAAAAATGCGGGCCAATAATTTGACCATATCCCAATCCAAATGTAAAGATTCCAACGATGCTGATTGAGCACCTCTCGATATTAGTGAGAATTTCCTGATGACCAATAATGACTGTTGGTCTATTGAGACTGCCATTGCTATAGTTTCTTCACTGAAACAGACATTCCAAAAGAAATATGGATTTTAATGCACTTATTTACAAAATGAACTCTCAGTCTGCAATCATTCTCACTCAATTCCTGTACCAGGTTGATGTAGTAAGAATGGTATTGTACAGATTGTAACATTCGATGAGCCGTAGATCAAAAGATTTCTAATTCACGTTCTATTTGCCAAATACTGATGTGTAATTTATTAAAATGGACTATGTCAAACAGTGAAGAGTACGGGATCATTATTGTTTGGAAGCCTATTTATCTGTCTCTGACGATGTAATGTATTTCTGCAAACTTTTCTTTCAGTATTTATCATTTGCTGAGCACTTAGATAGTGACGATTAGGATATAGCTCAGCATAATGACGGGAAGTACATTTGTAATTCCTGTTGCATTCGCCAAGAGTCATCAGAATATCCACTTCATTTAATGAATAATTCGCCATTTTTTAACGAGAATTTATCAAGATCTAAGTTCTAACTCGAGACATAACTAGTAAAGAACTAAAAAGCTTCTATGAATGATTCATATTAAAGAACAGAGAAATGGAATTAACGACATCAATGATACAAAATTATTAGATCTAATTAAACAAAGTTTCCTGATCCTCCGATCTTATCTTAGTTCATCGGATCATCTATCAATTTTATCTTAATTGGCCAGATCATCCATCGAGCTTGTTTTAGTTGGCCGAATCATATCTCGATCTTGTCTTCATTAGCCGGATTAATCATCGATCTTTATTGATTGGCTACCATGTAAATCTCGATAACTTCAAAACGGCTGATCCAAAGTGAATTAAATTATAGTATTTTGAAAAGATCTCAAGAAGGGCTATAATAATGTGCAATAAAAGCTAGAGAATTCCATTAAAAAAATTCAAAGTAATCTTGACGGCACCAATTAAGGTTAAATCAACAGTACCCTCTTATGTTCTCCTTCAAAACCTACAACTTTTGTTTAAAACATTTTTCCGTATCTTTTGTATATTTCAAGACATTTCGATGTAAAAGTTAAAATGGAGCACCTTTTATATCGAGATAATAATTGATTAATTTTATGTATATATCATAAATTATACAGGGTGTCATCTGAATCTATCACCTCCAATAACTCGTTTGGGTGGCCAGGTATCGAAAAAAGTTTCATATAAAAGTTGTATGGTTTCGAGGGGGAACCAAAATGGCGTACCTTTCAACTTTTGTTTTTGACCGGAAGTGGGTTACTTCAACCGAAAGTGGTTTTTTTAAATGGAACCCCCTACATTTTATTGCACATTTTTATAGCTTATCTCGAGAGCTTTCCAAAACACTATAATAAAACATTTTTTCATTAAGTATTTTTTGAGTTATAAAGGTTTGAAGTTAACAATTTTTTGATACAAAATGTAAAATATCTTGTTTTTGATTAATGTATTTTCTTTAAACCAATTAATTGGTCTCATTATTCCGCGCACGAAAGTATTAAGGTTATGATTACTGAAAACTAAATAATATTTTACAAGATATTTTACATTTTGTGTTAAAAAATTGTTAACTTCAAACCTTTATAACTCAAAAAGTACTTAATGAAAAAATGTTTCATTATAGTGTTTTGGAAAGCTTTCGAGATAAGATATAAAAATATGCAATAAAATGTAGGGGGTTCCATTTTAAAAAACCACTTCCGGTTGAAGTAACCCACTTCCGGTCAAAACCAAAAGTTGAGAGGTACGCCATTTTGGTTCCCCCTCGAAACCATACAACTTTTATATGAAACTTTTTTCGATACCTGGCCACCCAAACGAGTTATTGGAGATGATTCAGATGACTCACCCTGTATAATTGTATTTATAATTGTAGTGATATTTCTGCGTGAAGTTAACCCATCTCGATAGTCGTGCGGAAAACTGAATATAATATTGGCATTTCTTCTATTGCTTAGTTTGTTTCATTCGCAGTCAAAAATTAAATAAATTCATATGAAAATTCGTATGAAAATGCTGTTTAATTCATTTTTTATTATCTTCTGCTATTGTCTATCTTTTATTATCATATTTTGCCAAAAATTTCGGAAATATAATAAAAATCAAGGAAGAGAGGCTTTCTTCATCTGAAGAGAGGTTATATATGCCGCCTTTTTCTTCTGTTTTCTTTTCTGCCCCCAGCATGTGCAGCTATCTTTACATTGCTTAAGCTTCTTTCGCTATCTTACTCGTAACTGCGTATCATGTCCATAGATTGCACTTGATTATTTTATTAGATTAGGACCGATTTTTTTCTACCATACATTGCATAACGCTTATCACACTCGACTGAACTGATAATCATAGTTTGTAATCATAATCTATAGTTGATATTGCATCTGATATTAATCCTTGCGTATTATGCACTTTCAAACAGAGATCAGAGCTTTCCGTAAATTAGGCTATAAATTCCATAAATGAAGCCGAGTATAAACAACAAACACGAGATATCATAAACGTAACATTATTTTCGTTGTTTGTCTGACATATAATAAAAGTTTTAAGGTAATTTTGAATCATATTAATTTTATTAAAATAATTTGACTTCGAGAACCAAACTTAACTTGAAATAGTCTGAAAATTTATTATGACTTGAGAGAGAGAGAGAGAAAGAGAGAGAAAAAGTTTTTAGATTAGGTAGGGTTTAATAAATCTCACCATAATAATCAAACGTATTTCTATCTTACGGAGTAAAATTACAAATTTTGTGCGTGCGTGTGTGTGTGTGTGTGTGTGTGTGTGTGTGTGCGTGTGTGCGCGCGCGCGTGTGTAAGATTACATAAAAATGATAAAAAAATATTTATCCAAAAGAGAACAAAGCATCTCTAACGGTATCATCATGTACACACCTTGATATTTTGGCAGTTGGCGTTTGAAGGGTTTTAGAATTGTGCAACAATAGTTGCGTTCTACGATCGCGTTTGACGATCGCGATGCTCTTGGAATCATTTTATTCTTGTTGTTTATCAAACAAGGACAAATTGATACCCGCGAACGTTGCAAGCGCCAAGTGGAATGCACCTGATGAGGTGCGAAAGAGAATGAAATAGAGGATAATTATAATTATAATTATGTCCGTGTGGTCGAGCGTCTCAATCTGATTAGCTAAATTTTGTTTTATCCGCTTCAAATCATATTTTAAAGAATTTCATCATGACAGAACCAGATTTCCTAACAGACTATATGACAAAAAGTCATCAGACATTTGTTGCATCAGAAAACATCTTTCACCATGATTGAAACATTTGCAGATGAAGAGCATCTCGCCACAAATCCGGGACACTTACAGTAAAAAAAAAATGTGATGAAGGTAACACACATTAGCTAATCAGATTTTCCCATGTGCTTCATTTCGCTTCGGGGATGATGGCGTAGTTGCAACGTCTCGTAGCAACTTTACTCTTCATAATGGCATACGACGTGTTCTCAATGATTTTATCGAATTATATCAAACTCTCTCCCTTGCTTCCTCCCACTCTCTCTCTCTCTCTTTTAAGAGGATCCTAAAGTAAAGCAAATTACCGACATTTTTTCATTTTAAGAAATTTTTGAATTGATTTTACAGAATTGTAAAATTCTCTACATAATTAGTACGGATAAAAATGAAGGGAGCAATAGTCGACTTTATACCAAAAACGAAAAAAAATTAAAAATATCACTTATTTTTGGCACGTAGAGTTGTCATGATCACAATATTGATTAATACAAGAATTCTATAATATATATGTAAGTTATAAAATATCGAATTTAATCACGATAATTAGAAATTTTGTTTGATGTCACCAAAATGCACTCTACCATATACGTCTCACTAATATAATTAGAACATTTTTCTCAATGTATTTACCTAATAATAACATGTCTAGCATGTCTAACAACGTGTCTTTCTTCTTTTTTTGCTATTAAATACATCGATTTGGTAAACTCCACTTTAAAGGTCAAATCAAAAAGGAAAAAAGTAATGCACAAAAATGTAATAGTTACCCCCTAAGGACAATATGCATGAACAACATCGTGTAATTAAAATTAAGATTAAAAGTCTAGGAAAAAAGACTTTTCTTGATCAAAATTTTATAAATATAAATACAGACATAGATTAAAAAAAGAAGAGCAGTATTGCGTATGATAGTAGGTGCCAGATCTTGCGGGAGATGGCGTTGCAATATGTTAGATAAGGACAGATACATATGTTGAGAAAAACCGAATGATAATGTAAGAAATTAAAGATATTATTATCGATTTTTTTAATTTGAAATTAAAAAGTCTGTATTAAAGATATTATTATCGATTTTTTTAATTTGAAATTAAAAAGTTTGTATTATCGACATAGTCAGAGTTCGGCCTTCGCTTTAGGATACCCTGAAGGGGATGCTGGTCAGACGCCGAACTCAATGTCGATAATACAAACATATCTAATTCAGAACTAAAAGTAAAATGACAAGGATAACACGCTTTGTATTGCTTTACTATACCAATTCCGCACGCATTCATTTTTTTACGCTCCTTTCTTCTATACTAAAGCTTTTAGCCTATTTCTAAAAGCACAGTATTTCTTTCATGCAACCTTTTTCCCGCTGCTGCTTTTATGTACAAAATATAAAATTTATAATATAAAACAAATGTTACGAATTATCGCCAGAAGTCGATAACAAAACTGTAATTTTGCAATTTTTTTTCGTTATTCATATCGAAATGTAGCATCAGATCTGCGTTATTGTCTTTAACACTTTAATTGTGGAAAGATTTTTAAATTTATAAAGGTAATTAAAAGAAAGACTGGTAAAAAAAAATAATCGCATTTGATCGGTAAAACAGACGACGCCAGCATCCCCTTAACAGGCAATTTCTGTTCTGTGCGAAAAATCGTATAGGCAAATCGAGGCGCGAAGTGACCATCCTAGAAAAAATTGATCAATCCTCCGCATTATATTTATGCTAAAATTTTTTCGAGAAGTCAAAATACGTGTGTTAAAAAAAAAAAGGGACTCGAGAAAGAAAAGAACAAATCCGATTACAAATACTAGTTGTTATCATTCTTAAATAGCAACTTTCAAAATGGCGGGGACGAAATAGTTGTCTGTGGCAATATAAGCTTGTAACACATCCAAGACATATTTAGATGATTTTGCCATCGTAACTGTGACGACCCTATTATCGCCATCACACACGAGACGTGCGTTACTTTTTTCCTTTTTGATTTGACCTTTAAAGTGGAGTTTACCAAATCGATGTATTTAATAGCAAAAAAAAGAAGAAAGACACGTTGATACTAGACACGTTAGGTAAATACATTGAGAAAAATGTTCTAATTATCAACGAGACGTATATGGTAGAGTGCATTTTGATGACATCAAACAAAATTTCTAATTAGCGTGATTAAACTCGATATTTTATAACTTAAAACATTTGATAGACTGAACTATAAGGATTCAGTTAGTATTTTTGATCTATGAAACTTTTAGTTATATTCAATAGTAGATGTTCTCAGCAGTACGGCACCACTGGACGCGGCGGATTTCTATTTCTCGTAATAAAAAACCGTAATAAAAAAGAACAGAATAAAAAGCGCCGCATTATGAGATTTTTCAATATTCTAATAAAATGATTCCTTGAATGCGAATTCCCAAAAAATTCGAAGACGAAAATAAATAAGAAATATACAGTAAATGAAAAATGTTTGAATAGTTTTTAATTTTATACAAAAAAAATTAATAATTTTCTTGGGAATTATACATATCAAATTGTATTAATAGAATAACAGTATTAATAGAATTTTCTAAAATGGAAAATATTATCAAATATTATTAACACTGAACTTGTGTCTTCCACAATGATATACACGTTAGTTAATTGTTGCAATGATTAACTCGATTATTAAGAAATTTTAATACATTTAACTGTAGAAAGAATTAATCGTGCTTATCTGGTAATTGCTACAAGATTTCTGATTTGTTCATTTACAAACAGACATACTAATTGAATTTATCAGATTTTTAATTAATATTAGTTTTTTCAGTATAGAGGTGCGGAGGACAAAAAAAAGAATGAGGGAGAGATGGAAGACAAAAATCTATGAGAGTTCCGTGATAAACTCTGTTATACACGATCTTACAATTATCCATAAATAGAAGAATCAGAATAAATATCGTTTTTTACGCGACAATAGACAGTGGAGTGAGTCTACGTCACATCTCAGGTTATAACAAGGTGAAAGTGTAATTAATTTTTCATCCAGCGAGTTCGGAGATTTAATCTACCAGATTTCTTCATCGGCAGTTTCGCGGTTTGTTCCTCGATAAGCTCGGGAAGCACGAATAAATAACTTGCACAAACGGTTGAACGGCTCTAATGTGATTTCATTAAATTTCTCGTAGTAAAAGACTCAGGTAAGCGAGAAAAGAAGAAAAGTACAGGCTCAAGTCGGCTGTCGTGACACAGTGCATCGCGAAGAACTCCAAAAATAGCATTACGCGTGGCGTCTCGTCCCCATTCGCCATCCATCCGTTTGTTCTTCCTCGGCGTTATATGTGCGCGATCCATGCACATATTTATAATTTCATTCATAAAGCAACACGTATCCTCGTGTACGTGTCCACGCGTCGCTACACAACGTGAAATACGCGCACCAGATCAACTAGAAAAATAATTTTTGTCTATGTAAGATATTTTGTCTTTCTTCCTCTGTTATTTCGTTCGAATAGACTCTTTTGAGAGATTCAAATTCGATAAAATATTAAAATATTTGTTAAGCCGGTTTAAACCGCATTATTTAATCATTGCCTTGAGGCTTTATTTATCAAAAGCTCTTTAATTTTTAAATCATGATTGCTAAGAAAAATATTTTGATTTTATGAATATGATAGAATCAATTTTGATGAAACCAAACAGAACTGATTATCCGATTGAATTCGATATTTTACAGAACGTTTGATCGACTTAACTATAAGAATTTGATAGATTTAACTACAAGGATTGTTAGTATTTCTGGTTAGATTAATAAAACTTCTATTTAGTAAACGTTTTTTTCACTAAAAAATTATACTTGACCTAATTAAAATTTAGTATCATTATCAAAAAAATCTGGTATATTTAACAGAAAGGAATTAATCATGCCCATCTAATAGAAGAATTTTGATTCATTTATTTTTCAATAAATATTAATTCTGACCAGATTTCCAATTTATACAACCAGATTTTTTTCCAGTGTCAAGAACTGTTTATGCGCAGCTTAAAGTGCACTAGAGTAACAGTTTATATATGAAACAATTTCATTTCTAATTGATTTATTAGACTTTCATAATATTAATGTGTTTGTTACTCAAATAGGGCGAACAATTGAGAGGTCTATCTGCAAAAATATAAGTTCGTTCGTGAGAAATTGTTGCAATTGCCGGAATCAAAATCGATAGAATCGAGAACAATTCGGTAAATTATTCATTGACCGCAAAATATGAGACAGATACATCGATGAGAGAAAAAGAGAAGAAGGATATGAAGAGAAAAGTAAAATGGATAATGAAAAGCGGAAACAAAATAAAATAAAAAGTAGACTCGAAATTTAAAAAAAAAAAAGATTAAAATTAATGAAGAGAGATTTAAAAAAAAAAAAAAAAAAAAAAAAAAAAAAAAAAAAAAAAAAAAAAAAAAAAAAAAAAAAAAAAAAAAAAAAACTGTAAGATTAAAATAAGAAAAGAAAAAGGGAACAAAGGGAAGCGAGGATTGAGACAAAAAGAAAGAAATAGGAAGACAAAATAGAGAAAGAACGAGACGAGGAGAAAGAGGCGAAAGGAAGGATTGAGAGAGAGTAGAAGCGCGAAAAGAGGGAGGGGGAAATGGGTGGCAAAGGAGTAGAAGAGCGCATTCCGTGCAGGTAGTCGCCGACATTCCGGATCAATACTTCCGCCACTTCTCTGGAAGGTATCGTCAGGTAATCTCTTCTCGCTACCATTTCCGACTCTTTCCAACTCTTATCGCTTCTCTCATACTCCGATATTTTCCTCCTTTTTCTCCTCTCCCCTTGTTCTATTGTATTTTGTCCTCTTTCGTTATCATCATCAGCGTTTCGCTTTTTTCTTTCTTCTTCTTTGATCTTCCTGTTCTATATTCCTTCCCCTTTCTTTCGCGTCCTTTTCTCCCTGTTTTTCTTTTCTCTTTTTCACTCATCATGCATTCCTATTCGATTATTCTCCATCTACTCTACTTACTTTGTATTTCTTAGATACTGAGATATATGTCGAATATGTATTATTGTTTAATCTTAATTCTGTTTAATCCACTATATATTATACATGTATATACACAGCCTTGACTAAAAATATTAGGCATTTATATTTTTTTATTTATCTGAAATTCTTTTATCTATATTATTTCTTATGATTGTCTATTGATTATCGGCATTATACATAAGTTTAACAAGTTCTTGAAACAAAGGATAATTCATAGTAAGTGCCATAAATCAATTGTTGAGTTAAGATGTTAAATAATAAGTTAATAAGATGCCTAATATTTTTGGCCAAGGCTGTATATATAACATAAAATATAATATAATAGTACAGTGTAGTAAAATATAGTATAGTATAATAATACAATATAAAAATTTTCGAAAAAAATTAATTTTTCAAGGTCATAAGATTGGAAATGTATATTATTTTTTAATATGGTTCCTTTAATTCTTCTGTATAATATGATTCCTTTAATTATTTTGCGCATAAAAGTATTAAGATAAAGTTATCGAAAAATCAGTATTACGAGATATTTTACATTGATACATCTTGACATGAAATATAAAATATCTCGTAAAAAAATTCATTTTTTGATAATTGTATCTAATAGTTTTACGAATAGGATAACGAGATGAATCAATTGAAAACACATAGTTGCTTTTCAAAAAAGATATGTAGTTGCATATTGCATAATTTTTTTCAACAGCAACTGTGTTTTTTTTTATAATTGATTTATCTCATTATTCTGTGCATAAAAGTATTAGAAAAGATACAGTTATCAAAAAATGAATATCTTACGAGATATTTTTTTATATTTTATGTCAAAATGTGTTAGACTATGTAAAATGTAAAATATTAATTTTTCGAAAATTTTATCTGAATACCTTTTTATGCACAGAATAAAAGAGGAATCATATTATATAAAAAAAATCATATTCTATTAAAAAAAAAAATGATGATAACCTTCACTTTGAATTGATTTTTTTTTCAAAAATTAATTTCACCATTATTTGCGCCCCTTCAAACCATACAACTTTTGTCTAAAATGTTTTCCGTATATCTTCCATATTTTTATTTGGTCCATTACGTTTAAAAATTTTCATTCTGTATATACAAATTTATATTTATATAAACGTTATAAACGTACATAGATGTATATATGTATGTTGATATATATATATATTGTATATATATATTGTGTGTGTGTGTGTGTGTGTAAAATAAAAATTCACAAATAATTTTTTTACTTATTTTTTTTTAGAACTTTTCTTGATATGACACTTTAAACTAAGAATTTCGGAATATTCTGTATATAAGATTATTATTAATTATAACAACATTTATATATATATATATATATATTATTAAGTACGTTTCATTTCTGAATAATGATATGAATAATACGAAGAAAAAGATATAATTATTTATCTGAACTATATGAAGCGATACAACTTCCATGAAATCAGATTTCAACATGGTAATCATGTGAACATAATTTCCATATTTTTCCTTTTTTTTTCAATAATTACATCACAACGGCGTGACGTAAAATACGTATATTATCCAATAGTTTCTGTTTATAGCATGTTATGCATATCTTTGCTTATTGCTACATAGCATATCTACAGCATTGAATATTGAACTAGTCAAAATTCACAACTGGTTTCAGTCTTCTCCTTAAAAACAAATTGTTGCATTGCAATAATGAAAAAAAAGCTAGCTTTATCAAGTAATCTCTTCTTCTTTGTTGCTGAACTCGCGTACACTTTTTGTACTTAAAATAAAATAGATATATGTATTTGAAATTTAGCAAAAGTGAGACAGAAAACTTTAATCCAGTGCAGCAACAAAGAAAAGGTCTTAAGTTTAAATTAACACATTCCGTGCCGCGCCAATTTTAAGTGATCTATCACATTGCGTGAGTCACCGAAAATTCACGGTATTTTTGTTCATTACTGTATTTGTTTTGCTTATTGTATTTGTTACATAATGTAGGGATGGTGCGTCCTCTACTGTGTAGACCGAGTTTCGTCTTCGGGGTAGATTCACGGTGGCTGTCATAGCCCCTGGTGAACAGTTTCCCGATCGGGAGTGTGTTTTCTTCCGGGAAGATCGATGACTTGCTGTCTTTGAGAGAGAAAAATATTGTGGCGCGATGAGGCGGAATCTGGCGAACCTGGATCCTTTGGTTTGTAGTCTATCGCACTGACGATTGTGCTACGGCCTTGTGTTATTATTATTTATGCGAGTCGTATACATTCGTCAACGGCGAATGTGGAGACGATAGTCCCCCCACACATAACATGTATTTCATAATAGTTAAAAAACTATAAAAATTATTATAAAAAAGATAAAATCGAATGCATTAATATTGTATCATATATGTTATAATTATGTATAGACGCATAACATAAAAAATTATTTTATAATTACATTTCTTTTTATAACCAAAATATCAAACGTTTGAAAAGTCCTGCATGAATTACCAGTCGCTGCACGAAACTTGTTAAAAGCTATGTAAAGCTCGAGGATTGAATAATTTGTATTTTAAGAATAAACTTTCGTAACATTTTGCCGAGATTGACTTCAATTTATCAAGCATAAAGATAATCTTGGAAACACATGATAATAATCGCACATTTTTTACGCGCGACAGTAAAATCCTTTACCGGTGCATTATGCAGTTGATTATATGGTACGAATATGACTTAATAAACAACGCAGCGATTCGCTTTGTCTTACCCATTCCCTCTAGCGAAAAATAGAATCATCGCATTCTTGTGCTCCTATCTCGGTCTTGACAGTGACCATATCAGCGTTAATTATCCAGAAAATGTACTTACTTACGTGCGACTCGTTACCAGAATACCACGACAAACGTTTGACCCACATAAATTTCTGATAAAATCACTAAAACATTTACTATTAAAAAACATTTATTTAGCAGGATTTTGATCTCTTGATTGGATCAGAAATTAAAATATCAAAGTGAAATGCGCTCGAAAGTAAATGCGAAAGATATCGTTGTTTAAGATGCTTATTTTGCGAAAAGCTTCATCCTTAATTCGTTCGCAGGCTCAAATATTATTTTATAAAAATTTTATAAAATTATGAAAAAAATAAACGTTAGATTGTTTTAAAAAAAAATCTGCAGAATTCGTGTAAATTTATTCATATTTTACATTCTGTATATCTATGCCCGGAGAAATCCAGATGTGTAACATGAGGACTTGGAAAATTTGATGTAGAGTTTAAAGGTATAGGATTTGACGTTGTAAAAATAATATGTAACATGTAAATAATTTGTAATCTATCTCATGTAAATAACGTTGGCCCATTGGCATCTGAATGTTACATACATATATGAATGTATTATGCATATATTATTTTTAAGATCAAATCCTAAATTTTGATATCAAACTTTCTAAAATCTGCGTGTTATATACTTTCCCTTTGTAAGTAAAAAAACGATACTCGGAATTATTTCGTTAATCATTCCTATTTCTATCAAAACTGGGATGATTTAAATCAATTGATTAAAATTAGCGATTCAAATCGCGATTTAAATCAAATAATTTTTTGATAAAAAAATCGGATTTGATTAAAATTTTAATTGTTAATTTTCATTATGATATAATTGTGCCTAACACTGACTATGTTGATCTATGTCGGTGTCTCCGAGACTGCCACGCGCCACGACTTTATATTTATCAGCTTTATATTTATTAGCTTTTATATTTATCAGCTTTATCAGCATGATGAAAAGCACATCTGAATAATACCGTTATTGATGATGAAATAAATGTATTAATGATTTTATTTATGACTTGTTCATTGTCAGCTGATATTGAACAAATTTTTAGCACGTTCAACTTAGTGCAATGGAAATTCAGAAACATGTTAGGAAATAAAAAGAGAGCCAAGTTAGTTTTTATATTTAAGTGTATACGTTCATATTTGTAAATAAAAAAATTATATTTTGTACAAATTAATTTAAATATTCAAATATATTCATTAAAAAATAAGTTTTATTTTATTTATAAAAATTATTGATAAAAATTAATTTAAAATTAACGATTTTCACTTGACTAGTTTAAATTCTATAGTGCTTGAAATCACTGATTATTCATGCTAAATTAAAGTTTAGTAAACTTAGTAAAAAGAACAATATGTTTATTATTTTATAATAAAATTTAATTATTTTCTTACTACTAAAAATAATTAACTTGAGCAATAAATCTAATTTAAATAGAAAAAATCGATTTTTTTAATTTAAAAAAAACATGATTTTTTTCCTGCTCTGATTTCCATTTTCATGTTCTCTTCCTCCTTAATATGGGCCGGAACTTGAACTCCGACGGATCGCACGGGGAGACGTCTGAACAAAGAGCACTATTAATGCTCCTACTTGTGCATGACGCATAATTAAACTGAGTTTACGTCTGACGTAATAGTCTCAATGTCGCGATGCGCGGTTGCACTTCTTACTTTGGAAAACTAATAATTTTCTTCGACACGGAAAAAAATTTGCACACGCTTTTTTCCTCTTTCTTTACGTAAATGTCCACAAGATGTGGCTGCGTCTTATTTTATCATTGTTAAAAAAACTACGATTATTAATTTACATATATGCACTAAAAAAAATTTAATTGCATAAATTATAAATCTGATAGATTTCGTAATCATAATTGTTAAAATAAATAAAATAATCAAAATTCTTTTAAAAATTACCGGATGAGCATGATGATTAATTCCTTTTTGTTAACTATATTAGAATTTCTTGAATGAGATGCTAAATTTATTTAGTTAAATAACTAGCATAATTTTTTGAAGCAAGAAAAAACGTTCTCTAGTGAATATAACTAGAAATTTTATAGATTTAACCAAATTAATCCAATCTTTATAATTAAATCTATTAAATATTAGTTATAAACTATCGAGTCCAATTATGGATAATCCAATTATGGATATCAGAACTTTTGTTTCGATCTCACCAAAATGCATTTTATGTCTCATTGATTTGATCAAAACATTTTTCTCAAAAACGTATCAATCTTTATATAAACAAAAAGCGAAGTTGCTTCAATATCGGACGCTGTTAATATAAGAGAAAAATTTAAGTTTATCTTTATAAAATCTCCATTTTACAACAAGTTTAATTTGCTCAAAATTTAATTTCAAATTTATTTCCAAGAATAACGCCGAAGATTTAACATTGTAGATGCAAAAAGTTACAAGGTGTCTAATATTTTTACGATATTTTATCGAGAGAAAATACATTTTAACTTTCTTCATCGATAGTCCTCGTCATTTGTACATACAGAGTGCGTCACCATAATCCGGACAAATCGAACAATTTTTCTAAACAAAATTTTATTAATGAAAAAATTGAATATTACAAAAAATGCTTTTACATATCACGTAGTAGATCCCTACAGGATATGATTATTCAATATAGCCCCCATCAACTTCAATCACGGCCTCTATTCTCGATCTGAAGAGTTCGCATGCACATTGTAGTGTAGCGCTATCTATATCGGCAAATGCTGCTTCAATAGCAGTCCTTAATGACGTCACGTTGGAATGCCTGGACTTGTTGGTGATCCTTTCAATAACGCTCCACACGTAGTAGTCCAAGGAATTTAAATCTGGGCTATTAGGAGGTCAGAATTCCTTGAACCAAAGTTTGTAGCGAGCAACTCGCTTGGTCCTGGCAGTCTCGGAGAAGATCTGTCGTATCTTAATGTGTATGATTTATATCAAAGATCTTCCACGGCAATTCGATGCATTGTTGGCTCGCTTACACCCACAATTGATGCTAATTTTCGCAACGATTGTCCTGGATCTTCCGAAATCAGCGCTTGAGTTCTTTTGACCACTGCAAGGGTCCTCGCGGTGCGTTCTTTCGAGTGACTCTTCCTCGCTGGCGTATTGGAACTTTCGTTTTGTGTTTCGATTGTTCTGAAGCACTATATTTTGCCACAACGTTATAAACAGTTGATCTCGGATATCCAAAAAATCGAATTATTTCCGTTGATGATCGTCCAGCGCGAAGGCCTTCGATAATTGCGGCTCTTTGATTATATTCTCTGCCTAGTGTCGACGCCGCGGCCATTTTAAGTTTATGACTGTTTACTAGAAACATCAGGCTTACTCAATCGCCAAGAATGACGTTTATTATTTGGCGGAGGCACAATATGAAGGGAAATTTAAATTGAAATTTGTCCGGATTTTGATGACGCATCCTGCACAGTTTCTTTGCAAAGTTAATCCATTTTCAAAATTTCGATAATTAGATTACGGAACTTTCACTTTGAGATTTCATGTTTCTATCAATCATATCAGGATTCTAAAAATGAGTTGTTGACTTACCAGAGATTTGAACTGTTGATGCGATATACAGTGTGTTTGATTTAAGTGTGTATATATATATATATATATATATATATATATATATATATATACACATATGTACATACATACATCTTAATTGCTGGCAATTCTAGTATTAAATATTATTATTAAATATTATTTAAAAAATAATTGTATACACACTCAAAACAAACACACTGTATATCGCATCAACAGTTCAAATCTCTGGTAAGTCAACAACTCATTTTTAGAATCCCCTATATATATATATAATCGATTCGCGAGATAATCGACCATATCACTTCAAATAAAACATCCGTGCGTGCGTGCGTGTGCGTATGTGTGTACATACACATATTATATAAATATATATACATACATATAAATGGTGTTTCATTTTAAGTGAAAATTTTTCAATAAAATCATCGATTCGCGAGATAATCGACTATATCACTTAAAATGAAACACTATCAACATGAAAGATGGATAGGGTATATATATATATATATATATATATATATATATATATATATATATATATATGTAGAGTGTTTTATTTTAAATGATATGGTCGATTATCTCGCGAATCAATGATTTTATTGAAAAATTTTTCGAACGAAAGTTGTATGGCTTGAAGGAAAGCATATGATGGAAATGTGAACTTGACCTTGAGTGATCTTGTCAAAATCAGGTCAAGGTCATTATTGTTTTTTTAAATGGAAACCCCTATTTTTATTACATATTCTTGTAGCTTATCTCAACAGTTTTCCGAAACATAATAAAGTTATGTTTCATTGAGTACTTTTCGAGTTATGAAGCTTGAAAGTTAAGGCAAGATCACCGATTACTGATCCGGCGAACTAAGGTAAGACCGATCACCGATCCGGCTAACTAAGACAAGACCGATCACTGATCCGGTCAACTAAGGCAAGACCGATCACTGATCCGACCAACTAAGGCAAGACCGATCACTGATCCGGCCAACTAAGGCAATACCGATCACTGATCCGGCCAACTAAGGCAAGACCGATCACTGATCTAGCAGGTAAGGCAAGATCAATTCGAATATATCTTTAGCCATTGATAAGATGTTCAAATGGAGCTCCATTTTCTTGCAGACATAGTCTGAACCGTTTCAAAATTACTGTTGTAATTAGAATATTTTGAAGACTGCTACAACAAACATTAGTTATTCGATTTTTCATGTCTCCTGCAGATGTCGGCGGAGTTCTGTAAACAATATTTTTTATGTAGTTCCACAAAAAAAATCACATGAAGTTAAATCAAGAAACCGTGGAGGACATCGAATATATCCATACCTCCCTATCCATCTTTCATGTTGAAAGATGTTAATTGAGGTATTCCATCACAATACGATGAGAATGGGATGGCGCATCATCCTGCCACCACATATTTGTCAAGTGGCAAGATCAACCTTTTCTAAAAGCTCAAACAATTAATTCTGCAAGAAAGAAAAGTAAGTTCCCCATTTAAGCGGTTATCAAAAAAGTATGGATCAATCAAATATTCATTTATAATTCCGCACCAAGTATATAAACTCCAACGATGTTGATTATCAACACGTTGAATCCAGTGAGGATTGTATGTGGACCAATAATGATAGTTATGCCTGTTGAATTGTCCATTATAAAATGAGGCTTCGTCACTGAAGAGAACATACTGGAAAAAAGTTGGATCTTCTCTTATCATTCATAATGCCCAACGACAAAATTTTCTTCTTAGTCTCATATCATTTTCACTTACATCTTGGGTTAAAGTGACATGATAGGGATGGAATTTATGTCTTTGTAAAATCCTCCACACAGTGACATAAAGAATTCCTAAATTACGTTGCAGTTCTCTAGTCGAAATATGAGGATTCAAGTTTATCATTGCTAGCACTGCTAATACGCGCGGATCATTAACGTCATCTTCAGCATTTATTTGCTTGCGGTATTTCGCTTACGAATTCTTTTACGCTCTCGTAATAAAATTTTTCTTATCTGCATTGCATTTAGATGTCGTCTAAATATCTGTTACGATACAATCTTTCTGCTCTACAATAATTTCGTCCAGTTTCACTAAGCAAGAATAATATCAACGATTTTATTTGAACTGTAAGCGGCCATTTTGAAAAAAGCTTTGAAAAAGCCCATTAATGTAAAAAAATTGAAAGAAAAAGCTATACGAAAAAAAGAGGAAAGTTGAATCGTTCAATTGGGAAGGATTGGACTCAATTCCGTGCGCGTGAGCGTATGTCAAGCAGTGTGAATAGATCGCGAAGACGCGCGCGCGTAAGAATCCCGCTCACACGCGCATGCGTACATGGATAACGCCGGCGGTAACGTAAAGTTTCAAGCTTTATAACTCGGAAAGTACTCAATGAAATGTAACTTTATTATAACATATGTTTTAGAAAGCTCTCAAATAAGCTACAAGAATATGTAATAAAAAGTAAGGGTTTCCATTTAAAAAATACAATAATGACCTTGACCTGATTTTGACAAGGTCAAGTCTACATTTCCATTATATATCCCCCTTAAAGCTGCAACTTTCGTTCGAAAAATTTTTCAATAATCATCTATTCTCACGAGATAATCGACCATATCACTTAAAATGAAACATCTTGTATATATATCAATTTTTATTTAAATATATTATAAATATATTATATTTATATATATTATTTATATATTATATAATATTTAAATGTATTATAAATATATTATAAATGTATCTTTAAAAAGGGGATAAAATGGGAAAATAAGTTTATCAATTTAATTATTTATATATTGCAATAAAAATCGTGGAAAATCTTAGAAAACGTATTGTTATAATTTAATAAATAATTACAAATTAGTCATTTTGACTGTTTTAATAGTTCTAATATTAAACAAAAGTTTTAAATTTTTGAGAATGTTTTTAATAATAGTTTAAACTTTTTTAAATAAAATAATATTTATTTTATGTATATTTTATGACGAATTCAATGATGTATAAGTTTCGATCAATTATGAGATAAGTCAATTATGAGATATGATTATACATGTTGTTAAAAAAATGTTTTAACTCATTATATAAATATCTTTAATATTTTAAGTGCCAAACTTATTTCGGTATTGAATTTGATAAAAAGCTAATGTAAATTTATTATTTTAATACTTTGTTGTTTTAACAAATAAAAATTCTTTTTTCATTGTTTTAATTAATTTATGTTTCTTTCATATCTGAAATATTTATTACAGTAAAATCATTTTTATGCCCGTTTCGATCATTTAATTCGATCGATTAATTTTAATCTCGGTTTCACTTTTTGTCTTTTTCTAACTCTAAAAATTATAATAAATAAGAATAAGAAGTAAGATAAACTTACAAAATTAAAGTTAATCTGTATTGGTAGAAATAAATATTAATTTTAATAAATAAAACCATCACCCACAAATGAATAATGAGATCCTTACGAATTTTACCGTGTCACTTAGACATGTCATTTAAAATGTTAATTATTTACAAAATAGTGTAAACAAGATAACTTTTTTATTTGAAAAAATTTTTTAACTATTATTTAAAATAAATAATTAATTAAATAATAAACTTTTAAACCACAAACACACTATATATGTCCGAGTCCTACCGAATGTGTCTTGAATTTCCGAAATTTTACGGATCATTTAATGGCGTTTCGCTCGTCTATAGAAATTTGCTCCTCGAGCATCGCACTACTCTTTCACTAAATTTATGTATTCAAGCGCATCATTGAATATCTGCCTTTCTTCCTTTCTCTCGTTCACGAAAAATATATCGATTACGATCGTATGATTACGAAAGTAACAACGCGGAGATGTCATCAAATATATATCGAACAGCGAAAGGGTTTGGTTTAAAGAGGATATGCTGCGTTGAAATCGTAAAACGCCTTTTACGATCGCCGCTGCCACTGCCGCTGCCGCTGCCGTTGCCACCGCCGCTGCCACCGCGACGATGATCCTACGGATCGTTCGCTCTGGAGATGGGCTCGAGTGTCTCGCGAGTATGTTCGAATATAAGACGGCTTCGAATCTTAGAGGGTGTCCGAGAGGCATCGAAACTCTGAAGAAATGATGAACTATATAAACTACGTCCTTGATGCTTCAATATATTTTGAAGCATTCTTTGATTGATCAATTAGTAAAATTCTTTCTTCTGATTAGTCGATCAAATGCTTCGAAGCGTTTTTAATGTAAAGTAGAAAAATAGATGATAAATAGATCGCTCATATACAGCAAATAATGTATAGCTTTACATCAACTAGTTTGATCAATTATTTTCGTGACAAATTTTTAATCATACAAGTGAACGATAATCGATAGATACAGTAAATTTCTTGCTTGCAGAACAATTACGTCGCGATATCTCTTGAAAGCGATAATGAATTGAGATAAGATTTCTTTTTACATATCTTCTAAAAACAATCATTTCGGGATTTAAAAAATGACCTGTTTAAATTGAATACCAAGGATGAAATGACAATTTTCATGAGCGCTATTCAAACCTCGTGAAATCGAAGCAAAGTAACTAATTCCGTAAGTATGTGTTGAACTTAATTCTATCTCTATTTGTTTTCATTCACCTGTTGTTGTTTACGGGCGGCGAAATGTCATTCGCGCAATGCTATGCTCGGTGAACGCAATAATTTATTACAATGAATTTATTACAATCGTTCCCAAGTGGCAGAGAGACCGCGTGGTTGAATATCTTTAATTCTTAACCGAATAGAAAGCATTAGCTACGTATCGGACAGTAATTGGGCAATTCGGGCCTCAGAGGCCCTCTTCAGAAAAATAAAGTGCAATAAAATGCAAATTTCAATATCAGAAAACACAAAAACAAAAAAGAAACAATTTATTTAAAATCGAAAGAATTAATTATCAACATTTTAGCGCATTTTTTACATTTCAAACTGACGATAACATAGTTTGGCATCTCACATTAAAAAATCAAAAGTTTTATCAACAGTTCTGTTCGCAACCGTAATAGTTCTACAGTTCCTGATAAGTTTTAAAAATAGTTCCGTTGATTTAGTAAAAAAAAAATGATATCTGAAAATATGAAATGCTAACTTCCCGTGGCACCTCAACTTAAAAAATCGGAAATTTTAACAACAGTTCCGTTTGCACCTACAATAATTTTATAGTTTCTGATAAAGTTTTAGAAATAGTTCCGTTGAAAAAAAATGAAATTTGAAAATAGGCGGTACCTCAAGTTTCAAAACAAAATTGAATTTAACCACGAAATTCTATAGTTCTCGAAGAGTTCTAAAATTCCTAATAGGTTTTAGGAAGAATACCAGCCTTTAATTATTTTCAAATAATTTTTTAATTCGAACGCTGGCACTTTACTACTAGAGTAAAGTACCTCGTTATTGGGAATTCTAGATTTTTTGACATTTTTCGAGTTCTGCAATAGTTCCAAAGCTTTCCATAGGTTTTAACACTTTCAGCTTTTAAGTACATTTATACTATTTTTAAAAAGTTGTTAAAAATACTTAAAAGTCGGAACTGTCGTTAAAACCTATTGAAAGCTTTGGAACTATTGCAGGAACTGTCAAAAAATGCCAAAAAATCTAGAATTCCCAATAACGAGGTACTTTACTCTAGTAGTAGTAAAGTGCCAGCGTTCGAATTAAAAAATTATTTGAAAATAATTAAAGACTGGTACTCTTTCTAAAACCTATTAAAAACTTTAAAAACTCTTCGAGAACTATAGAATTCGTGATTAAATTCAATTTTTTCGAAACTTAAGGTGTCATCTTATATTTTCAAATTTCATTTTTTTCACTAAATCAACTGAACTATTTCTAAACCTATCAAGATCTTTAGAATTATTACGGATGCAAACAAAACTATTGATAAAACTTTTGATTTTTTTAAGTGAGATGCCAACTTCATAGAAACGATAACATTCGCTGTCTGGACCTCTAAGATTTCCCTTGCTCGGTTAGGGATTAAACGATTTCAAACTATTTTTATCGCTCGACAAAGTTACAAAGCAATAAAAAAAAATATATAGTTAAACTCCTCCAACTCGAATGCTAAAAGAACAGATACTATAATATATCGAAGCATAGAGTCATTCAAATCTTCGAATCATTTCAATTTATCGAGGTTTTGAGTTATAGAGATTTTATCTCTCAAACTTCGAGTTATAAAGACTCCTTTCAAAATATAGAGGTCAATTTTGAAATAATTCAAACTGTAAAGATAAAATTAGCGCTTGTAAATTGAGTTATCTCCTATTTTTATTTGACTTATAAAAGTTTTCTGTATGAAATAAATAAAAATTCGAATTATAGAGATTTTCGAATTAGGCAGACTCAAGTTAGAGAGATATGATTATGAAATTTGATTGTATAATTTTTTATGTATTTATATAATATACTAATAAATAAATACAATAAATAAAACTAATAAATTGAACAATATCTTGATCATTCAGATTGAATTTCGAAATCCGATAGATAAATTTCTTGTATGTACATATCTCTTTGTATATGTTTGTATTGTTCACAATTCTCTGTGCAATGGCAAATAAAAGAATAATCAACATATGATTAAAGTCAACCCTAAGAAAAATGAGTCCTTTGCGACACAAGTCTCATCCTGTAAAAATATTTGCACCATAAAAAAAAATAATGCAAACTGTTTTACATTATAAAAAGTAAACATTGGTTAATGAATCTTGTAAATTATGTATTGAAAAAGAAAGGTTGCACTTTCCTTTTAGGTATTGTTAAATTAATGTTAATCAGATTTTTTATATTCAGATCGCATATTATATTTGATTAGAATTATTGGTCCTTTCTCTTTATATTATTACGATTTAGTTTAATTAGAAAGACGGGTGTCCCATTTTAAATTTTAACATCAAATTTCTCCTAAACAGTTATTTAACAGTATTTTAAAGAAAAATGTTTCGGACAAAAGTTTTGTGACTTCGAGGGGGACGTAAAATGGTACCATTGGTTTGATCTTAGGCGTTGTTCATCAGGGCAAGATCACTTTGAAATTTTTAAATGGAACCCCCCTCCCATTTTTCATTATATATTCTTCTAGCTTACCTCGAGAGCTTCCCAAAACAATATAATAAAATATTTTTTCATTAAGTACTTTTCGAGTTATAAGGCTTGCAAGTTACAGCATCGCCGACATTAACATTACCTCATGATTAACTTGACAGTGCCAGTGTAGATTTTCTATGGACCAATAGTGGCTCTTATCGTATGGTGTGGCATTGCAAATGGATATCTAATTGACTCCTACTTTTTTAACGTTAATAGGTTCAACTACTTACACTTCTTGCGACATGAGTTGGTCGGGTTACTGGAAAACATTGATTTGAAAACGCATGTTTCAACCAGCACACTCGAGCAGAATATTTCAAGATTATTTAAACCTAACATTTCCAGATAAGTGAATAGGTTGTTACGGACCCATAGCATGATACTAGATCCCCGGATTTAACAAGTCCAGATTTCTTTTTATAGGTTTTTTGAAAAATATTGTACGCAAGAGCGCCTACAACAAGGGAAAATTTGAATGAATGCATAACCAATGTTTGCCGGAATATTTCGAGAAATGTTCTTCTATCTACTGTTGACAGTTTTCAACATCAAGTTCAACTATCAACAACAATGGACGTGTAAAGACTTAATTAAATGAAGGAATTTCATTTTCATTAAAATGCAACCTGCAACATATAGTAAACATAAATATCATTTAATTGAAAAATGCACGCACGCACGCACCTCCAACACACATATACATGTATCTATCCATCCCCATCTCCATACGCATACATCCCTTACGCACGCACGCACACAAAAGAGATAAATCCGACCGAATAATCTCCGCGTGGTACCTTGGATAATCCTAATGCTAGTGGTGTTGTAACTTGCAAGCTTATAACTCAGAAAGTATTTAATGAAAAAATTTTATTATAGTGTTTTGGAAAGCTCTCGAGGTAATCTATAAGAATATGTAATGAAAAATGAGGGATTCCATTTAAAAAAATCCAAAGTAACCTTGCACTGACCTTGACAAGAAGTAGGTCAGAAGTTTGAGAGAGTTATTATCATTCGTGTTGAGTCGCATCAATCGTGTAAGTCGCTCCGTGTATCTCGTTACAAAAAACATTCGACATTCTTCTCAATAATGTATTGTGTGCACGCCGAAAGATCGCGACGTTGCTTTCGCGCCGTCGTGATCTCCGAAATTCGGCTAAAAGATTATTATTTCTGGGGAAGAATAAAAGACATGGTCTATCATGAATTCGATTACAAGGGACAATACGATTCCTCAAACTTCTCACCTACTTCTTCAATAACTATCAGTATTAATTGTACAACAAAAATCCGACCCTCTTTATTAGTATAGGTTTATTTAGCCATGTCCTATTCCAATGAAGAAGCATATAATATGCTGCTAATTTTAAGTGAGTGTCGAGGTACATTCGCTACAGCTGAAAGATTGTGGCGGGAACGATATCCTGATCGGACTTCTCATTCGCAAAGTCTCGCTTTCACGTTTGGCTAAACGAATCAAAATTAAAGGTGTCGTTCAGCCTCAACATAACAAAGCTACACAGATCCGTCGTCCAATTAGAGATGAAAGAACAGCAGAAATTCTTGCACAGAATTGAACCGTTATGATTCCTTAAGACGACGAGAACGAGATTCTGATGTTAGTCGTGACATTGTTTGGCGCATTTTAAAAAATAACAAGTTTTATCCTTACAGAATGTCTGTTCATCAAGCGTTGAATTATAACAATTTTCGAGACTTGCATTTTGCAACTGGATAAGACAGCAACCATATGATTTCCACTTAAAAATTTTATTTTCTGATATTGTTAACACTATAACAATGTACATTTAAAAGTGATGGATCTGTTAATATTTGGAACTCTCGTTATTGGACACGAATTAATCCTCATTGGTTGAGAGAAATAGATCATCAAACCGTTTGGAAAGTCAATGTTTGGTGTGGTATTATTGGAAGTCAAATCGTAGATCCTGTTTTCTTTGATGAAAATCTAAACGGTGATGGATATTCCGCCTTGATAGTGACAGATCTTCCTGTCTTACTAGAAAATTATTCCTCTACAATTGCGGCTGAACATGTGATTCCAACAAGATGCATGTCCATCGCATACATCGAGACTTGCTCATGCAGCATTAAATGCTATGTTTCCCAACAAGTGAATAGGCAAATACGGTCCAATCAATTATCCACCCCGATCATCAGATCTCACCGTCCTTGATTATTATTTCTGGGGAAGGATGAAAGACTTGGTCACGAACGTCCAACTGCGAAGGACAATATGATTCGTAGAATAAATGAAGCAATTCGATCCTTACATGCTGAGTAAATTCTTCAATCAATTGCTTTCAAAATAGAGTAGATGCTTACATCGCAAAAAAATGAACACACTTTGAACATTTAGTCGTTTAACAAAACACACTCATTCATTCCCGAACGTGAGAGGCAAAGGGACTCATGTAACTCAAGCACCCCGAACGTGAGAGGCGAGGGGACTTACATGAATCAAGCACCCAAAACGTGAGAGGTGAGGAAACTCACGTGAATCAAGCACCCCGAATATGAAAGGCAAGGGGATTCATGTGAATCAAGCACCCCAATGAGATGAAATTCTCGTCACGTCCACGTCCACGTTTATCCTAAGTAATACTAAGCACGGAAAAATGCATGCAGTTAATCTGGACCTGATTGATCATCAAACATAATCAGTCCAGTTGACAAACAAGAACAGAGTACATGTAACTTTAACTTTCCTTTTTCTTCCCCATATACGTACGCACGTATACACACACTCACACACGAGATTAAATCCGACTAAGTAACCTCCACATGGTACACCTTGGGTAATGCTGATGCTGGCGGTACTGTAACTTTCACCTTATAACTCGAAAAGTACTTAATGGAAAAATATTTTATTATAGTGTTTTGGAAAGCTGTGTCAAGATGTATAAGAATATGCGATGAAAAATAGGGAGTTCCATTTAAAAAATTCAAAGTGACCTTGGTGACGCCAAAGGTCTGACCGATTAGATCACTAAATGGATCATTTAGAACCCCACAACTTTTGTCTGAAACATTTTTTTTTTTAAATGCTCTAGTTCCGAGATAAAAAGGGTGTATGGGTGGTCTCAGATACTCTGTGTGTGTGTGTGTGTGCGCGCGCGCGCGCGCGCGCGTGCGTGTGTATATATATATATATATATATAGTTAAATATACAAATCCATTTAAAAAAACTTAAGTTGACTCCCAAATAACCTTCAAAAACGACTCCAAGGTCAAACTCAAAGTCACCAACTTATGACCCTCAATAACCCTTGCAACTTTTGTCTGAATCATTTTTCTTGAAAATGTCTTTCTGAAACGTTATTCACGTGGGATTTTTAAAATGGGACATCTTGTATATATCTGATTTGATAGAATTGTTTTTTCTCCATCTTGTGAGCAATGTACGTGCATTGTTGGTAAGTTTATTTAAAAGATTTTTTTATATTCCTTATATTATTATATTATTATATTATTTATATTAATATAAGTATTTCCGTCTTAATATATCTTCTATTTTTTTGTTGTAATCCGTTTTATCTAATGCAACCGTGATATTACCTTTGTTGGCTCTAGTGGAAATGATGATTGGGTGATTTTTAATGAATTGATTCGTCAATCTCAAAAAATAATCTAGTTCATTAATCTTGTTATTTCTATTTTGCTTGGAGATATGAAGATTGTGTATGATGAGTATGGACAAATTCCTAATGTGTTTGTTTTATGATATTTAATTTTTTAATATTATTTTCCACGTTTTTTATTAATTCTATTATATTCTTTTTACACTTATTAGAAGGAAGTGAGAAATTCTGTCCAAGTTGGAAAAAATATTGTATGTCATGTGAAATATCGATTGTTGAGAAATTTACAAATCAAATTATTTCTGATAGAACTCAAAGATTTCTCATCTTTGGGAAAAGTGGCAGGCTTTATATTGACTTCAATGGTCCGTGGATCGTTCGTTAAAGGGGAGTAAGAAAAAGAAGCTTTTTGTACTGTAAATTTTGAATCTCATAACTCGGAAAATTTTTATGGAAAAAAAAGTTTGTAACCAGTGTTTTGGAAACGTCTCAATGTCAGCTATAAGAACGTGAAATAAAAAGTAAGGTGTTCCATTTGAAAAATTCAAGGCGACCTTTTACCTGACGACGCCATCTAGAATCATACTAATACTACTATTTAATCCATCACTTAAAACCCTACAGCTTTTGCATAAAACATGTTTCAAGGAAATGCATATTTTACGAGATATTTACCTGTTGCCAAACTTTTGGGACACACTGTATATCATTAGTACAAGCATAAAGTGCCAGTTAAAATATATATAGCAAATTGGTATAGACGCAAAATATTTCTGTATTTATGTGTTCTTAGAATTTATGCTCGTACTAATAATATATTGGGTTGAAGAAAAAGTTTCTTCATATTTTAATGCAAAAGTGAAACAAGTTTTTTTTCATATTTTAAATAAAGTTCGTTAAACCAAATATGGGCTGTTTTTGTTCGATCACCTTCTGCCATTTTTGAGGTAAAACCATAATCTCGTCACTGTAGAACTTCTGTGATTTCTGAGTGAAAAACTGCGACAATTTTCACAAGCCTCTTTTGAAGTCAACTTTACACTATTAAAAAGTCAGTTTCACCAACTTCGGTTAGCTTGATCGACCGATTCCATTGAAGTTAACCGATTGCATTTGTCATTGATCAGAATGGACCAACAAGTTGACACTCAATCAGCTGAGACATGGTGAAAATGACCCTGAGAAAGTTCTGTAGAGATCAAAACAAATGGTAGTCTGATAGTGTAAGGTTAGGACTATAAAGTGAATACATCAAAACTTCCCAATCAAATTCTCTCAATCTTTTGACGGGTCGCCAAAGATGTGTGAAGTCTGGCGTTGTTGTGATGGAAGACGACCTTTTTATTGATCAATTCTGGTCGCTTTCTCTCAATTGCTCAATTCTCTCAATGCTTGGCATAATCTTTCCAGTTGTTGACAGTAGAGGTTAGAATCAATCGTCGACCGAGCAACAGCAGTTCGTAGTGAACGATTTCTTTACAATCCCATCATACACAAAGCATCACTTTTCTTGGCATCAATTCTGGCTTTGCCATCGGTGGCTTCACTTTGCTTCTTTTTCATACATTATTGTACGTGATTTTTCATCGCCCGTAAGTCGTTTAAAAAATGGTTCAATTTCATTCCGTTTTAGCAATAATTCGCAGATGGAAATTCGATCCATTAAATTTTTTATTGTTAAATCATGTGGTATCCAAACATCAAGTTTTTTTAGTATCCAACCTTCTCCAAATGGTTTAAAACGTTTTGGTCGATGTTTAGTTCTTTACCGATATCATGATTGCTAATGTGCTGGTCTTGCTTAACTTTTTTCATGATTTCATCAACTTTTCCAGTGATTGGTCGACCAGAGCGAGATCTCTGACATCAAAATTTCCAGATTGAAAAAACGCTTGAACCAGCTTTGTGTCACACGTACTGATATTGCATCATGTCCATGAACATCAAATTTTTTTAGCAGTCTGAATCGCATTCTTTCCTTTTTTGTAATAAAATTTCAAAATGTATCGAATGTTTCTTCTTTATTTTCACTCATTTTCAAGACGCAATAACTTTTGACTGAATAAATAAGTATCACAACTTTTTTTTTTATTACTCTATGATATGTCACCTTTCAACGCACGCAAATATTGTCAGATCTGATTAATATTATCAGAATTATTTGATCTTAAAGCCATCTACCGGAAGAATACGAAGAAACTTTTTCCCCAATTCAATATATCGAACTTTATTAGAACTTTATTTATATCTTCTAAACTACTTAACTATTACAAATACATAAATTTTATTGAGTGCTCTTGAAAGCGCATAAAAAGCACTTAATTTTATGGTACTTATTTTTTGATTATTTTATGATCTAATGAGAAGGTGCAACTTAATGTCAATCTAGCATCCCCATTTTCAATTGTTATTTTCTGTTAAACCGTTCGAGCACAAAAATTGGAAATGGAGAGCATAATTAACACATAAAAAGCAATTGATTTTTATGTAGGTGTCATTTTGATTTTCTGTGGGGGTTCTAACTTAACAGATATAAATATATCTCAAGAAAAATCAACAAATAGAAAATACAAATAAAAGTGCAAAAGTAGACCTCTATCAAGAGGATCAATGAGCAAAATCAAATTGAGTCTATTAAATTACTTAGTACTCATTTTGTACTAATTTGTATCACCAAACTTAAAACTTTCGTATCTCATGCCRTTTAAAAAAAAAGTGGCGCTGCTAGCTTAATATCAAGCAAGACGAAAAAAAAACACAAAAAAAAGAAAAAAAAAGTAGAAATACAAAGAACTGAATTTGTACTAATTGTATCATCTAAAACACGATAATATATTGACCCATTCCTCACAAAACAACCTCCAATTAAATTTGATTCTATGAAATTCAGAAGAAAAGTATTCTTTACCCTGAGTTGATACTCGTACACTCGAAGGTCTATAATTTGTACCGCTAAAATATGAAGTTTCAAATTTTGTACGTAGCGAAGGATATTTTAGCCTTGAGCCTAACAGGAATCGGGGGTAGTTTCCGAAGGAATGCCAAGGGTACAAAATTTCACATTTTAGCGGTACAAATTATAGAGCTTCGATTGTAGGAGTATCAACTGCTCAGAGCAAAGAATACTTTTCTCCTGAGTTACATAGAATTAAATTTAATTGAAGCGTCTATCTTTGTTTTCTTTTTTTTCGTGTCCTACTAACTTGATATTAAGCTAGCAGCGCCACATTTTTTTTTTCAAAACAACGCACACAATTTTTATTAGTACAAATTAGTACAAAATGAGAATTAAATAATTGAATAGGTCCGATTTGATTTTGCTCATTTGTCCTGCCTTGACAGAGATCAAAACTAGATGACTTTATAAAAAAACATTCCACGATTCCACACGTAATCCTAAATTTAACTAGTTTTCTTATAGAATGATATGCAAAGAAGATTTGTAGCAAGAATTTAAAAAAGCGGCATTTTGAGTTTTCTCTAAAGTGTAGCAAAAAACAAAAAAATGAGCAGAAAGACGGACTCAGAATGTACTTTCGTACAAAATACTTGACAGTTTTAGTTTATATTCATATCAATATTGTGTACAATTCGTGACTTGGATAATGTTGATAGAATAACCGAAGGAGAAAAAACGAGACTTCGATAAAGTTTTTTTATCGACAAAGATGAACGATATTGTCTGTAAAGTGAAGATCTATTTGACTATTCGTGTCGTGAATTTGTAGGTCAGTCAGTAAAATGGAAGGAACAGCAGTTTTATTCGACCGCTGTTGGCACATGTTCAAAAAATTTAACTTTCTTAGAAAAATTTAACTTTCTTCCTAATTTTTTCACAGATATTATAGTTGTATGCTTACATGCCCCCCAAAAAACAAAAAATATAGAAGTCCTTCAAATCTTAGGATAGAATATCTCAATCGTTTGCATGTACAGGAAATAGACAAAATGTGAACATTTAAGAATACGCTTTGTTTTAATATAATAGAATTAATATTATACTTATCATTTATCTTTGATACAGATTTTATTTTTGTTAAGATAGAAATGTACAATATGCTTGAATAATCACTAGTGCTATGTTATACATTATATCATTCTTCTAGCAGAACATCTTCCAATTGCTTGGAGAAGAAAATCTACTTTTCACTCTGTTCCTCAAAACTGTTCACAATGATATTCGATGATTCAATGATATTTAAATCAGACGATTGCACTGATCAGGAAAGGTGTTGAAGTTTTGGAAAACAGAGAGTAATTTTGGAAAATAAAGTAAGAAACAAATTTCTTTCTCCAACATCAAAAGCAATTAAAACAAAATTGTTCTGCTAAAAGACACTTTGTTAATGATTATTCGAGCATTGTAACACCTATTAAACTTCATCATCAAAAATCAAGTTCGCAGTAGGTAAAAAATTTAGTGTTATTTAGGTGCTAATTTAGTACCCTAGTCAGAATTTTGGTGCCTGAATCATTTAGCAGAAAATCGCTTAAAAATGGGGGTTAGCTTAAGCAAGCTGAACTTCCCTATATAAAACTATATATATATATATATATACAGGGTGAGTCATCTGAATTTATCACCTCCAATAACTCGTTTGGGTGGCCAGGTATCGAAAAAAGTTTCATATAAAA
>JANQDE010000216.1:140588-162227 GCA_037157785.1 Cephalotes varians
TCGTATAAAAAAAAGTGTACCAGAATTTTAGTGCTAATTTGATGTTCTCAAATAGCGCAAAAATATTTCAAAATATATCATTATTTAATAAATACTACTATGTTCAGCACTGCATCGTTAAGTCCGACACATACGCTTACAGTGTTTGTTGCTTTTTTTCTCTCATGTATTCGGATCTAAAATAATCTAGATTAAACATTACAAAAAAATATCAATATAATCAAATATAATCAAATTTAAAATTTGTTATTAATTATAACAATAATTAACTTATTCCGACAGGCATCGAGTTGCGTTAACCGATTGTCAAAGAATTTGGTGCTCGTATGATTATGATATTAAAATGATCCCCAAACATCATACTATCAAAATATACCAATATCCGATTGTAATGCTAATTGTAAGACACTAAAAATAATTTATTTATTGCGTTTTTTCACAATCTTCTATCCGTTTTTTACATGTTTTTTTTTTACGTAAATGCTTTTTTGCTTTTTTGTTTGTTTTGTCGTAGAAAGAATATTATTCGAAGATTCGTATGAAACGAAATAAGTCATTGGTAATACCGAAGCAATCTTTTGCTTTATCTATTCTGTTTATTTGTCCACTTATTGATCTGCTATGTAAGTGTTTTTTAGACAAGTGATACGGTAATGCTGCAAACGCGCGCAATTATTATCGAGATATTAATGCATTTATAAGCTGAAGAACATGATACATTTAAATATATAAAATAAATATACATATATTATAATGGAAGCGCGGATATCGCGTGTTGTAAGAAGATTATTGGTAGTCAGTCGGAATAAAAAAGAATAAAGAAAAAACAAAAGAGTATAACAGTTGTGAATTAGAATAAGAGCTGTCAGATTCATTCTGAGCCAATATTATGTACGATATATAAATGGACGCAATTCGTTCTCACTTCCGATTTATATACAGACGATATTCCAGATATTCTCTTCAAAAAATTTTTTTCTATGTACTGCGATTGCGTATTAAAATTATCTCAAGACTTGTGCTTAACTGTTTGAAATATCACGTTCCAAATGTGTCACAAAAAAAAAAGTTTCAAGATAATGGGAATTTACGCAAGGCATTTTACATTCCCCTCAGACTTTCCTCTATGATTTCTTTGTTAAAGTTGACTTTCAGTCAGGGTTGGAATGATCAATTGATTAAAATCAATGATTTAAATCGCGAATTTGATTAAAATTTTAATTGTTAATTTTCATTATGATTTAATTATGCCCAATACAGGCTGTGCTGTGTAATTTTACAAAAGAAAGAAGGATATATGAACATGTATGTGTGGACATATTTTGTATATAATTATATATCGGTGTCTCCGGGATTGTTACATGCCGCGACTTCTTTGTTTCTTTTTTCGGTTCTTGTTAGGAAACGAAAAGACAGCTAAATTAGTTTTTATATTTAAGTGTATGCGTTCATCTTCGTGAATAGAAAATTATATTATGTACGCAAATTTAAGTATTCAAATATATTCTTTAAAAAATAAGTTTTATTTTATTCATAAAAATTATTGATAAAAATTAATTTAAAATTAACGATTTTCACTTGACTATTTTGAAATCATTGATTATTCACACTAAATTAAAGTTTAAACTTAGTAAAAACAATACGTTTATTCTTTTGTAATAAAATTCGACTATTTTTTATTACTAAAAATTATTAATTTAAGCAATAAACCTAATTTAAATTAAAAAAAAACTGATTTAAATAAAAAATCCGATTTAAATTTAAAAAATTCAATTTTTTTTAATTTAAAAAATCGTGATTTTTTTAGTTCTGCTACGTTATTGTTCTTAGGTCTATTCTTTTTCTCTGAACTTTTTACATCTTCTTTCTCCTTTTTTTCTAACGTGGAGAGAAAAAATGAAAGATGAATTGTGCAAGAAGTTTAGCTAAAAAGACTAAACATCTTTGTATCCCTCTAAAAATAAATCCCATGTTTCTGGTAGAAACATATTTATAACTTTGAGTCGTAGTTGATCCAATGCAGCAGGTACGCGCAAATATGCGATTTGAATCATGATCGCGTCAACGAAAACTTCTACCTGGAAAATCCTCAGCGAGTAACGACAAACAGGTGTAATCGAAGGTCCTCGACGCTGAGTCCCCTTATCGATTGCGTAATCGGAGATTAAAAGGCAAACGCCTTTTTTTTTGTTTATGCGTCTCGTTCAATTATGATTATTATCCATAGCACTAATCGTAGATAATTCTACGAGACAAACAAACCCAATTAAAAGCAACACCGGACAAGAATCTAAAAATGAATGGACGTCACGACAGGTAAATAATTTGCTTAATTACAAAATAAGCTAAGAAGAATAATAATTAGAAAATACTGCTCATAGATGAATTATGCCCAATGTCAAGATCACTTTTTAATATCTTTTTAATCATAAACGTTTTCAGAGACGCAGCCGGCATGAAAGAATCTGATTCTGTATGCTGTATTCGTTGGCACAAAAAGTACCCAATATGGCGCAAAAAGTACCCAGATTTTGGCGACAATGTTAAAAACTTTCTTCATGCCTAAATATTAATTTTAGTGCAACACAATCCGAATTATCCACCAACCGTTATACCTGTCATCCTACTGGAATATTTCGGTCAAAGACGGAGACAACAGCAGGTAATATCTACATTTCTTCGTTTTCTTCTAACAATGATCACCGGAGTCTTGATACTTTCTTTTTTTTTTCTTATTTTCTTCAAGCAAGTTATCCGTTTCATGTTGCGTTTTTAGTTGTTACGTTTGCTCGAATGACGAATTCAATCATAAAAAGAATTATACAGTCGCACGTCGATAACCTTGATTCTTTTAGGTAACATTGGGTATGTGTGACGCGCATATTGTCCAGAAAGCGAATACTCGATAAGCAAACAGCATCATGGAATAAAAGCACAGATAAAAGCAATATTGCAAGATATTCTTTTCCGTCAATTTAACAAAGTGAAAAACTGATTGCGTGCATTATCAAGTATCGATCATACGCTTGTTGGGATACTTGCAACAATTAGATGCGATTCGTGCGTGGGTTCTTTATGCCGGAAGGGTATACATGTACTACAATGTATCACAGTTAATGTATTATATTTCGCTGCTTCAAGAAAGTAGCAGAAAGTCAGACAAGCGATATCGGTGCCCACTACATTCCGTAAACAAACTTTTATAGTCGCATGTAACAAGTGTTTTACAATTCGGCAGACGATAATCACAAGGCATTATATCAACAGAGTCTGCCACCAAAATCCGGACAAATTTAAATTTAAATTTCTCGCCTCATTTGACTTCGGCGATAGGTCGTTGTTGACGTTCGGGTAAGTCACATGTTTTAGTAAACGTGTATAACTTTAAAATGTCCGAGCAGATAAAATCGAGTGCGGAGTATAACCGAAGAGCAATAATCGAAGGTCTTCGCGCTGGGCGTTCGCAGACCGAAATTATTCGGTTCTTCCTTCGGGTACCCGAGTTTTATGATGTTGCGGCTAAATATTTGGCTTTGGAGACGTCCGAAAAAGGTTCTGCCAACCCGATGAGAAAGAGCCATTCGAAAGAAAAATCGGTAAGGACTCCAGCAATTATCGAAAGGTTCAAAAGCTTATTTCAGACCCTGGACTGTGACTCTGACAAAATTAGCAAAAACCTTGGGTGTGAGTGACACTACAATGCGTCGAATTGCTGAAGTGGATCTACGCTTCAAATCCTATGAGATAAAAGTTCGACAAATGCTCTCCGAGGCTGTCAAGATGAACAGAGCTGCTCGCTGTAATCTGTTTCGTCTCTAATCTCCAAACAGTTCAGATTTGAATCCGATAGACTACTACGTGTGGAATGTCATTGAACGAGTTGTCAACAAGTCGAGACATCTCAACATGACATCTCTCCAGGCCGCTCGAGACGGCATTCGTCAATATGGACAAAGACGTGTTGCAGAGAGCGTGTTAAGGCTTCAGGACGAAGATCGAAGCAAAAGGAAATTATATAGAGCAATTTTACTCTAAAAGTATAGTGATGTACAAAAAGTTTTTTGAAATTTTGACGAATAGAATTTCGTTTAAAGAAGATGTTTAGGTGCCACATGATTTAACAGTGAAAAATTTAATGGATCAAATTTCCATCTGAATTATTGCTAAAACGAAACGAAATCAAACTATTTTTTAATTGCTCATTACGAGCAATGAAAAATGGATCACATACGACAATAATGTACAAAAAAGATCGTGGTCGAAGCAAGGTAAAGCACGGTAGCAAAACCATGACGCCAAGTAAAGTGATGCTGTGTGATGGGATTGGAAAGGAATTGTTCACTACGAGCTGTTGCCGTTCGATCAAACGATTGATTCTAACTTCTACTGTCAACAACTAGAAAGATTACGTCAAGCAATCGAGAAAAAGTGACCAGAATTGATTAATAAAAAAGGCGTCGTCTGTCATCACGACAACACCAGACCTCACACATCTTTGGCGACCCATCAAAAATTGAGAGAATTTGGTTAGGAAGTTTTGATGTATCCACCTTATAGTCCTGACCTTGCACTATCAGACTATCCATTTGTTTCATCTCTACAAAACTCTCTTAATAGTGTAAAGTTGATTTCAAAAGAGGCCTGTAAAAATCACTTGTTGCAGTTTTTCGCCCAGAAATCACAAAAGTTCTACAGTGACGGGATTATGGTTTTACTTAAAAAATGGTAGTAGGTCGAACAAAACGGCACATATTTAATTTAATAAACTTCATTTAAAATATGAAAAAAAAAAACTTATTTCACTTTTGCATTAAAATACGAAGAAACTTTTTCCTCAATCAAATATACATTCTTTAAACAGGATGTCTTATTTTAAATAATCCAGCTCAATATCTCGAAAACTAAACCCAGTAGACAAAATTGTTTCAGACAAAAGTTGTTTGGCTCGAAGGGAGACATAAGATGGTGCCAGATGGTTGATTTGACCTTGGATAGTTCATTGAGGTCATGTGAAAGTCACCTTCAATTTTTTAAATGAAACACCCTATTTCTCATTACATATTCTTATAATTCATCTCGAGAGCTTTCCAAAACACTATAACTAAGTTACTTTTCGTTAAGTACTTGTTAAGTTATAAGCTTGAAAGTTGCAAGAAAGTGGGGAGGGGGATTGTCATTTTAATAACCATTTCTACATACGTAACTTGAAAATTTGTGGATATAAAATTTAAAAATTAGGATAGTGAAATTGAATCGTATTTGTTAACTCGAATGTACCTTGTTGGAAAAGTTTGAGTTACAACTCTGATTTCAATTTGACTATTCAAAATCAGTGATCTGTAACAATGATTTCACATTATTTGTTTCGAAATGATCAATTAATTTTTTTCTCTCAAAGCACTCATTATAACACAATTGGTTATCTCAACACATTCACGCAGACAGTGCGCTTCTTTGCATATTTTCTCAACCTTGTAGTAATCATAGTTTTTTTATAAATTTATCTTTTTATGCAATTTTTCTTCCTCGAGTTACCGAGAGTTTGAGACTAATATCCCATCGTATCAACATAGTAATCAAAAGAATTACTCAATTCTTTTATACTCACGCAACATTTTTTCCCACGCCACCTAACCTAGCCCAGTCTCGATCTTGCCTTAATCGGCCGGATCAGTCCCGATCTTGCCTTAATCGGCCGGATTAGTCTCGATTTTGTCTTAATCGGCCGAATCAGTTTCGATCTTGCCTCAATCGGCCAGATCAGTCACGATCTTGCCTTAATCGGCCGAATTAGTTTCAATCTTGCCTTAATTGGCCGGATCAATCCCAATTTTCCTTAATCGGCCGGATTAGTTCCGCACGATCTTGTCTTAATCGGTCGGATCAGTCATCTTGCCTTATAACTTAACAAAACTACTTAACAAAAGTAAGCAAGTACTTAACAAAAAATAACTTAATTATAGTGTTTTGGAAAGCTCTTGAGATGAACTATAAGAATATGTAATGAGAAATAGGGACTTCCATTTAAAAAATTAAAGGCGACCTTCACGTGACCTTCAGAGAACTATCCAAGGTCAAATCAATGGCACATCTTATGTTCCCCTTCGAGTTAAACAACTTTGGTCTGAAACATTTTTGTCTAGGTTTAGTTTTCGAGATATTGGGCTGGATCATTTTAAATGGCACACCCTGTATAAATAATACAATCATATGGATGATATACTCACAACCATATGGAATAATAAAATTATTAATTATACAACCATCTGTTTGAGAAACTCTGATTTAGAAAAGAAATAGAACATTGTACTGCAATCAATTTTCATTCAAGAAATTTTATCGAATACAATGATCTAGTGACGTTAGAAAAAAAATTAAGAAAATCTTATAAAGTAAATCATGTACTCGTGAACATACAAAAAAGAAATTAAATAAATTTTATAATACAAAACAATCATTTCTATTGTACTTGATTCTAACACACAAAGGGTATTCCTCTTTATTGGGTTGACAAGAAAGTATTTTCACAGTAAATTTCATTAACACAGTAAATTTCAAACATAAAATAACTCTAAATAACTCTTTAACCTATAAATCTATATATATTTTATCAGCGAGTTCGTTTATGGTGAGATTCATATGAATGCTTTTATGTAAAATGTATACGCCATATAATATGTATATTTTGGGGTTTGTCGAACAGGATTATTTTTATAATTAATTTGGTGTAGGGATTGGTTGAAAATCATGCGTTTGGTATAATCGTAAAGAGAAAGATTCAAAGTTGATTTTGGTAGTACTTTTAACATGAGTGGTTAAAGAGTTATTTAGGATTGAAATTTACTGTGTGAAAACCGAAAATACTTTCTTGCCAATCCAATATATGTCTACACTCGTAGAAAAGGCGCATAAAATTAAATTGTTGTCGCATTTCTACGATACTAACTTGCTTCTCTCGTTTTGTTCATTTTATTTTGATAACTGTCAGGGCATAGTTTTAACAGTTTCTCAAACAGATGGTTGTATAGATAATTTTATTATTCCATATGATTGTGTGAATGACTGTATTACTTACATAGTATAAAAGAATAAAATACAATGAAATAGTTCTAAAAGACAACAGAAAAATAATTACTATAAGAAGAAAATCAGGAACATCGTATTTAATCGGAATGTCAAGCAATAAAATCAGGAAAACATAATCTATCGAAATTTTTTAGTAAATTAGCAAATTAAAGATAGCGCGGAGTAGCTGGAAGTTGTTTCGGACAGTTAGAGCAACAAAGTCGTGTTTAATCAGAATGTTAATCAACCAGACGTAATACGACAAAATATGTAATGAAATTATTATTTAATGTATGTTTATTGTGTTGTTAGTTCAGCGTAATTTTGCTTTTTTTTTAATTAAAAATGGTGCAATCATCTTAATAATGAAGCAATTAATTAGCAACAAAATAGCTTTAAAAAAATACGTATTTATTCTTTTTTAATTTTTTTTCCGGTAGCAGTGCTAACTATAATTTAAATTGCTACATCCACTGTTTTTATTGAATTGGCTTGAGCAACGAAATCGCGAATAAAACAACAAATTAGCATTAAAAAAGCACTGTGATTGTTTATGTTTTATCCGATTGTGACTGCATTGACTGTGCCAGCTTAATAGAATTTTAAAACGTTTGTAGGCAATGAAAAAATTAACAGAACCAACCAGAATTCGAATTAAAAATCACTCACCCCTAACAGTACTATCACTTAGGCTACTGCACCATAACTGCTCCACTAATCTTTCTTAATTTCTACCTATCAATATCAAATCGACTTTACAACTTTATACTCCTATTTATACTCCAACATATTCTTAAACAAACAAAATACTCTTAATATACTTTTAAAACAAAAACTTTGAAGACACAAATGTTATTAAATGACACAAATCTTATATTAATTTTTAGTTTAATTACAAAAACAATAGTAACAAAATTAAACAATTTTAAAAAGAAATAAATATAAAAGCAAAATTAAAATTCAAAAATAAGAAATTATGAGCTAGATATAAATGCTCGTATAATAATGTATTAAAAAATACACAAAAATAACAATGTTTCAAACGTTTCGACCTTACATTAAGGGGAGATCATCTTCAGTGATAAATTTAAAAGATAAATATATGTATATAAATTAATGATAGAAAATAATAATAATAAACAATAACCGAGATGTGAATAAACACAACTTCATAAACAAGAAAGTCATTCATCGATCAAAACGGATCTTGATGCTTAATAATATTATGTGAATTTTTTATAAATTTCCAACTTTATGTAAACTGCACGACGATTATTTGTCGGCTTTAAAATATAGCTCTAAGCTAAAGCCGGAGAATGTCATAATCACAATCATATCACAAATTAAACTACTCAAGCAATTTAATAATACTGATGCTAATAAACGTTTTTAAGCATTGTAGAATTTATAGAATTTATTGCGAAAAATATTACTTCAGCCAGGATTCGAACTTGAAACTTGATCGAACTGGCAAAATTGCCCGTTCCGGAAAGGCAAACAGGGAAGTTGCACATTCAATGAATTTTGATTGACATGATATTTTTCGCAATAAATTTATTCTTCACAGTGTTTAAAGATGATTATTAGCATCAATATTATTAAATTACTTGCACAATTTAATTTGATATTATATTCTCCGGCTTCAGCATAAAACTGTATTTTAAAATCGACAAACAATCGCTGCACATTTTGCATAAAGTTAAAAATTTATAAAAAATCACAAAATATTATTAACCATAAAAATTCACTTTAAAATTAACTATTTTGTTTAATAATTAATAACTTTTTTGTTTATATAAAAAAATAATTACAGTTGTCAAAAAAGCAAAACGCAGTTGCTTGCAGGTATAACAAAAATATTGCAAGCGACAAAAATATAAAAAAAATATAACAAAAATACTAAAGAGATAATTGGTTATACATATATATTATATAATATTTTATCGTATAGTAATCTGCAGTAAGAACGGATTGTAAAAGGAATAGTTATTAAAGATTGTTTCAAGATTTAAAAAAATTGCAAGAATGCATCGTCTTTCCATGGATAAAGAGGAATCTGTGAACGTAATTATGACCAAAGAAAATAAGACAAATGTAAACGTATGAGGCGATAGATGTAATAACAAGTAAAATAATTTTCATCAATATAGAATCAAGCTACATGTAAAAATTAGAATATCAATAAAGGAATATTATATCATTTTTAATAGAAAAAAATGTTTTTTCCGTTTTTTCCGGAAAATATCGTTTTTATCACTAATATAAACTTTATCCAAAAAAATGTGGAATTTTGTCAACTCTGTTTACAATTCTCAATCTTCAATGCGTAGTGATATTCGTTTCATATTTGATCGCGGATCTTTCGTATCTGAAGCGCGTTGATTTGTAGGTGCTGTGAGAAAAATGTGTTGTCGATGTTCTTCGCATAAGTGAGTCGCCACGTGGTCCACGGTATTCCTGATGAAATTACGCCTGCGAGCATCCTAACCTCTGTAAATCTAGCACCCTTAGCACTGAAAACAAATTCAAATATATATACCATAATTAAATGCTGATTTATTGTTAATTCACTGCTTTAGACCCCAATTTATTGCTCCTATCCATTCGTAGGAAATCAATAGCAAAGGTGCTTTCATGTTACGCTAGTATCCCCACTTTCAAAAAACGTACACCCGTGTGAAGTTAGCCACACAACATTAGAAAAAAATTGATCGTCGTTTGCACATGTATGCACATTTCGAATTTTTGTTTGCATATTTCTAATAAAAAAGTTATTAACAAATACATTTTTGGAGAGCCTACTTTCTACAATGAAAAGAACGCTTCCGGCGCGAATTCAGAAGACATTCGTCCAACATTACACCAATCGATAAATTTTCGTTTGAACATTTACAGATAATTTGATATTTTGTTTAAATACTTTTAGTTAAAAAGTTATTAACCATTGAAGTTCCGAGAACGGTCAGCTTCGATAGATAACTATGAAACATGGATATGATGTTAAAAATAATCATAGTATTTAATGATTCGCGCCGGAAGCGTTGTATAAAGTAAGCCCTCCAAAAATTTATTTTTTAAAAATTTTTTAACTAAGGGTGAGTAAATAAAAAATCAAAATGTTTAGAAATGTGCAATCGAAAATTTATTAATTGGTATAATTTTGGTCCGAATATGATCCGAATTCGCGCTAGAAACGTACTTTTCGATTTATAAAATAAGTCCCAAAAAATTTATTTGTTAATAACTTGTTAACTGAGGGTGTGCAAACGAAAAATCGAATTGTTTGGAAATATACAAACGAAAATCTGTCGATTATGCCTTTTTAAATGCAGTATCCGGGCTTATTTCGAACTTACTTACGGGAATCGATCGTTTTCGAAACTTTAATTGTTAATAATTTTTTAATCAAAGATTTGCAAACAAAAAAATCAACCTATTTAGAAATGTGCAAACAAAAATCTATCGAATGGTGTTAGTTAAACCTAATTTGCTCGTAGTTGAGGGGTTAATACGAAATCCCACCCCCCCCCCTCCCAAAGTTGTTTTGTTAATAAGAGTGAACTGGAATGATTTAATTCAATTGATTAAAATTAGTGATTTAAATCAAATGATCTTTACCAAAAAAATCATTTGACTTAAATCATGAATTTGATTAAAATTTTAATTAATTTTCATTATGATTTAATTATGCTCAATACTGGCTGTGTTGTGCAGTAATTTTACAAAAAAGAAAGAATGATATATGAACATATATGGACATATTTTATATAATTATATATTGGTGTCTCCGAGATTGCTATGTTCCTCGACTTCTTTGTTTCTTTTTTCGGTTCTTGTTTCTTAAATTTAGAAATGCGTTAGGAAACGAAAAGACAGCTAAGTTAGTTTTTACATTTAAGTGGATACGTTCATCTTCGTGAATAAAAAATTATATTATGTATGCAAATTTAAGTATTCAAATATATTCATTAAAAAATAAGTTTTATTTTATTCATAAAAGTTATTGATAAAAATTAATTTAAAATTAACGATTTTCACTTGATTATTTTGAATCCTATAGTGTTTGAAATCACTGATTATTCACAATAAATTAAAGTTTAATAAGCTTAGTAAAAAAAAACAACATATTTATTATTTTGTAATAAAATTTAATTATTTTCTTACCACTAAAAATAATTAATTTAAACAATAAATCTAATTTAAATTTTAAAAATCCGATTTTTTTAATTTTTTTTTAAATGATTTTTTTCCAGCCCTGTTAATAACTTTTTTATTTGAAATGTGCATATATGTGCAAACGATGAACATCGAAATGAACTATAGAAATTTATTTTTTTCTAATGTTGGGGGCTAACTTCACACGGGTAAAACAGAGTGCGGTCAAAGATTCGCTATAAGTACTTTGTAGCATTTGATTGATCAGTCAGAAGAATTTTACAAATTGACCAATCAAAGAATGTTTCAAAGTATTTATAGCATCACGTTGATCGTATAAAGTACTATAAAAAAAAAGAAGAAAGACAGATACACCAGATTTTTTTGTTTTAAAATACTGCAAAGAGACTTCTGCAAAGAGAAAATTTTGATTATTATATATTATATCAAAATCGGTTATCGTAAACGCATAAAAAAAAAAACAATCAAAAATAAGAAGTTGATCACATAAGTCTAATACTAAACTGTTACTCGAATCAAATATTTGCAAAATGTTATTTTGGAATTTATTGCTCACAAGACAAGTTTAAAAATCGAAAGCGCATTAAAAAAATTTGCTATTCTAATAATGGTATTAAAATGTTCTAGGATTTATTGCTTTTAAAATATCCTGGTCTCAAGTTATTGTTCGTTAAGTTGACAAGGTTGATCAATATTTTAATTAGAATAGCAACTAATTTCTTCTTTAATATACTTTGCTCTTGTAACTTCATGCGCTTTCGATCATTTTTAAATTTGTTTCGTGAGCAATAAATTCCAAAGTAATATATTTGAGTATTTAAGTCGAGTAACAGTTTAGTATTAGATTTACGTGATTCATTTCTTATTTTTGATCATTTTACTCTTATGCGATTACAATAACCAATTTTTGACATATCAATAATCACTCAAAATTTTCGATACCTTTGCAGTATTTTAGAGCAAAAATTAGCAAAAAATTCTGATGTTTTTTTTTTGTTTACAGTATTCTACAATACAGTACAGTTCATTTTTCGGAAGTGGAAGTGCTAATGTAACGTAAAATCAGCATCTTTGATATTAACCCTTACACCATATGAAAAACGGCTCCTTATCCTTACAGAGATATTTCGAGTCCGACCATTTCATTATTTAAACTTTCATTATTTAAAGTGATTTAAAAAATTTATAAAAATTTATGAATATACTTTTAAGTTTGTAGAATGTTTGTACTTCATTTTGGAAAAAGATAAAATATAATTTAATATAATATAATTTAATTACCGAAAATTAATCAAAGCCTTTGGATAAAAGCCTTATTGATTTAAAAAATTGTAACTTTTTATAATAAATGCATATAGAAGAATGACTCTTTTTCTAGTTAAAATATAAAGCTTTGAAAAAAAAAATACGGGAACTCCAAATTCTTCAATAAGTATAATTATTTGGGCACATAAAAATAAGTGATTTTCAATAAGAGGCAAAAAGAAAAAATCAAATAAACGCACGCAGTTTTTGTATACAAAATCATCATAGGATTTTTCTCCGAGAGACTCGACGTTGCTTTGTTTGCTTATAATAAGGCAATCGACACCTCAATTCTATTTTTTAAATCCACTTTTTAAAATAAATGATTTTTTTTAGAAAAATTATTTGTAAATAAAAACAGACATTTAGATATTAATTTAAAAGAGAAATAGAATAGATTACAATGATTTTTGCAAAATTTTTACCTTTCACAAAAAGCCGACATTCAGTACCAATGGGGGTCCGACACAAAAATTAACTCGATGTTATTCGTAGGGAAATTGATGGTTTCGATCGCCCTGCTACACAAAGATCTCCCCCACTATAAAGATTTTTTAGGAGAGAATAAGGAGGGAACCTTCGGAAGTTATGAGAAATTTTCACGAATAAAAATCGATCGGATTCGAACTCCGTTTGTACGGAATGGGTTAATTTCCTGTGAATGGGTAGCAATAAATTAACTTGGTTATGACTTGAACTTGTTTTTAGTGATGGAGATGCCAAGTATACAGAAGTGGCATTCTACGTATTCGTCCAGACTGATACGACACTCTGTAACGGACAATTACGATGCAGATTGCATCTGAGATCTCTCTGGAAGTTTTACATCGAGAACAAAAAATGTAGCTTACAATTTTCTCGTGGACAGCGATGGTCTCATCTATGTCGACGGAGACTGGAATCACGTTAACGTTTATGCCCGCAACACATCGAGACATCGGTATCTCTCTCATAGGTATATTCGACTTCATGGAGCCGAGATCCACAAAATCATGCTCGATTGTAGATTGCTGAGACACAGCGAGAAGCGAAAAGCTGAGAATTATGGACCGCTATCGAACCTTGGCGATGCTCTCCACGACGTCGTTAAAATGTGACCGCATTGGTTACCCAATCTTTGACGTGCCTCGCGGACACGCACGCGAGTCCCGGAAGACGCATGCACGTGCGTCCTGCGCACGCAATAATCGCAATAATCTCGAATACTCGAAGGGCGATTTTTTTGAGAAATATCGTTGTTTGAACATGGAACGTTGACAAGAGTGTATTACAGAGTACTTTCGTACACTGAGGATGGCTTAAAGGAAAGCCGAAACGTCTGTAAATATAGATAATAAATTATATTAATTGATTACGCTCTGTCAACTGCGGCATTGCTCTTATTAGTCCTTCTAAGATCAATTAATTATTGTTAATATTTCAAGAGCTTATCACATTAATAAATAGCTTAAACTTATTAATATTGTTGATATCGATTTTTGTTTTAATCCAGCTCCCGGTAATTCATTGCACCGAATTGTAGTTATCTATCGCGTTTTTCAACAAATTAATGCGCGATACCATAACTAATGAGCGCAGTGACATCGCAATAATTTTTTTGCACCAACCACACGTACGTAATATGTTAAGTGTCATCAAATATGCAAATATAACGCAGGTGCAATTAAACGGTGACATCTTCGTGGAAACTGCGACGTGAAGTTGTTCTCCCTTGAAACTTTCATCAATGAAACGCGGTAATTCTCATTGTCGGAGACGGCGATTTGTCGATCAGTAAAACTTGGTCAAATATTCTTACACTTGCCTCAGTAACGTGATTTTACAACAGTCGGATCAAGAATCTTTCACATGTGTTTCGTCGCTGCTAAAGATAAAAAAAGTGATGAGTTAAGATACCGAATAAACAAACCGATTCACATTAAAATAAAAGACACCAAGCAAACAAGTTTGTAAAAATCTTGTACAATTCTTTAGAGATCCTGGCAACTTTTTCACAAGTTCCTTCAAAACCTTTTTGATCTCGCTTCGCATTAAAAATACACTATAGTTTTATCTAGCTTAAAACAACCATAATAATTATACACGTATGCAAATTGTCTAATAGACGATCAAGTTGATTTTATTCCATCAAACAGACTCGAAACATCTGAAACGTGCAAGTCGCTCCACATCGAACTAACCTTTGAGCAGGGGTAATTGCTGGAGCTCGACATCCTGCGAATTGCGATAACGGGACGAGCCCTGCGACTTCTTGGACTTTTTCTTGAGAGATCGCTTGGCGAAAGGGTCTATTCTATCCACAAAGGCTCCTGACGACATTTTGGCATTAATGGAGGCACTGTGAGACTGTCCTGGTAATGCTCAAACGGGAGCGCTCGCGCCTGTTTCCTCCTAGTGTCCACGCGGACAGGGAGCTCGTCTCGCGACTAGAGCTCGAGATCACCTCCGCCCCAAAAACGCCGCATTCTGCGACCGCGACTACGACGAACAATACACTCCGAATTTACAAAGTAAAGAAAGGCACACACTGTTACCACGGATGCACGCGACGCGACTTTATGCCCGGTCGCGTCAATTTTTCTCTTTCTCGGTTTGTTCTCGATCCCGCGGTCCACGGACACACGTTACCATTCACGTTGGGTGGCAAACAGTGAGAGGAGGGGCCGGAGGTGGAAGACGACAACGAGATGCGCTCCGTTGAGAACGTTCGCGCATAGCACACGAGGAATTAGCTTCTTCTGGTCGGATCGAGGAAATTTGCCCCTCCCCCTTCCCAAGATGTTCAATTTCGTTCGCACAACACTTATCCTTTCGAATCTCAGCCGACTCTCCGGTCGTCACCGTCACCGTCACCGGGAGGAAGAGGCGCAATGATCTCCAGACGGCTAGGCGTTGTCACATGCAGACGCACGCCCGTGTGCCGTATCCGTCCGTCCGTCCGTCCGTTCTTCTTCTTCTTTCCTCCTGCGAACGTAGGTGCTCCCACCTACAGGTACGCGAAACGCGCTGGTACGTCGTAAAACGACCGACCGGCGACTTTCTTCTGGCAGATGCCTTCCCAATTCGGTCCCACCTCGACTCGATCGCGATGTAGGATGGATTCGATCGACGGCGACGACGGCGACGACGACGGCGGCGCCGGTCGGTGGCGGATAGTCGCCGCCGCTGCTGCTGCTGCTGCTGGTTTCGTTGGTAAATCGGTTGATCACTCGGTCGAGGATTTCTCTCCGATATCGTTCACTCGCTCGCTTGTCGCACGCGCGCGCGCGCACGCACGCACGCACGTACGCACGCAGATACCGTGCTGCCGCGCACCGACTCGAGCCGTACCGAGCCGAATCGCCGGTGGCAGAAAAGAGAAAAAGAAGTGCCGTTACGAAATACAAGTTGCGCGTACAGTTGATTCGGCGGCGCACGTCGTGTAGGAAGTATGGCCGCGAGTAATGTGTCCGCGCACTCACCGATCTATACAATCGCTTTGGGACGAAGCGGGCGCGATCGTTGAAGCGGAGAGACGGCGGATCGTCGACGCTGCTGCCGCTGGACTCCCTTTTCACGGCAGCGTGAAAGAACGCCACCAATCGCTACTCCGCTTCCTTCTCTTCCTCTTCGTTGCTCGCGCGCCCGTACGCCGATGTGCGGTGAACGACGTTTTGGGTAAACGTATATGTTAAGAACAGCTCTCGATAGTACTAGGCACAGCCGCCATCAGCTGCTCGCTGCGACGTGGAGGTCTATCTCTCATTTTTCGGCGGAGCGAACGCAACTGGACGTCAGACGTCAAGAATCGCCGGAACATGGCCCGACATCGCCTCTCGTGCCGTTGTCGCTGCTACCGCCGTTGCTGTCGCTTGCTAACTGGCTACTCGGCTGGCGCGTGTTCTCTCTCTCTCTCTCTCTCGCGTTCGGCTTCACCTCGCCGATGTTCCGCTCGACCGTTGTCGCGCGCGTACGCGGCACTCTACCGCCCTATCCGAATCTCTCCGGCACTATCGCGCTCGAGTCGCGCCGCTCCCGAACCGAGGGAGGTGGGTATCCAAACGTCCGTTCGCGACGATCCGCGAGGCGAATCACACGCGAAAAAAACGATCTCCAAGTTATCACGCCGCGTACCGCCGCCCTCTTCACTTATTGAAAATCCGTCAAGAGCTGCCCTGCGTGCCTGAAAATAGTAATATGCGTTCGACGATCGTTGAAGACGCCCGAATGTTAGCGGAGACGCCCGAACGCGGCAGGTGGCGGCGGAATCACGCAACCAACTTTTTCACGCGTGTCCGCCAGTGGCAGGTCTTGACCAATGACGCGCGTCGTCGCTATCGACTGAAGCCCATGGGCACTTAAAGGTACTATGGGTGGGTTCCGATATTCACTGCAAGTGCTTAAACTCTATAGCATACGTAATGCGCACTATAGATATTGAGTACTCGCAGTAAATAACGAAACGCAGCCTTATATACATGGGAGCACTGAAATATAATAATACTGGACATGCGCGGCCTTATGCCAAACATGATCCGAGAGAGAGCATGTAAAGTGGTATCTTTATCCTTCTTTAAACTATACTACGCATGCGTGGTAGATAGTGGGGATCGTATCTTAGTGCTGGAAAAAAACAGAGATATCACTTGGGACTCTCTTTATCACTCATTTAACATCACTAGCGCCCGTGCACGTCCAGTATTAAGGCTATAGGCCGAAGCACAGACTCTTGCATAGCGCATAAGACATAAGGCATAAGAAAATCAACCAATCAGAGTCCTTWATTTYYTTYYTYTCCAWGAAATRAARTGCTCTGATTGGTTGATTTTCTTATGCCTTATGTCTTATGCGTTATGCAAGAGTCTGTGCTTCGGCCTTATCGCACACAAAATGACATAACTTGCATATACATAACATAAGATCGTTGAACCAATGAACGTCCAACATAAAGCCGCCATATTGATTGACTGTGCTTTATGCTGGACGTTCATTGGTTCAGCGGTCTTATGTTATGCATATGCAGCTTATGTCATTTTGTGTGCGATAGCCCTTAAGGCCGAAGCATAGACTCTTGCATAACGCATATGACATAAGGCTGGATCCTCATGCGGACACCTGCGCTTTGACACTGAGCGTTGATTAGTGAAAAACGGGCGATGGGGGTAAATAGCAAGCAAAAACAATATTAAACAACGCATTATCCAATCAGCGCTCGGTGTCAAAGCGCCGGTGTCTGCATGAGGATCCAGCCTAAGGCATAAGGAAATCAACCAATCAGAAATCTTTATTTCACAGAAACGAAGGAAATAAAGAATTATGATTGGTTAATTTTCTTATGTCTTATGTTTTATGTGTTATGCAAGAGTCTGTGCTTCGGCCTTTATTATATTTCAGTGTATGGGAGTGTCAAGTGTCGAATACAGAACATAGAGATAATACACATAAAATACGTGAGCCCGGGAGGATGACCTGTCCAAAGAAAGAGACGGCTTTAACGTATCTATCTCTTTCTATGACGCATGCGAGAGAGAGAGAGAGACAAATAAAGTGTTAAGTGATAATCTTTCTCTTTCTATCGACAAGTCATTTCCATTTAGACGCGCGCCTATGTCTCAGGCTGGATCCTCATGCAGACACCGGCGCTTTGACACTGAACGCTGATTAGTAAAAAACGGATGATGGAGGTAAATAGCAAGAAAAAAAACTGCTAAAACAACGCATTATCCAATCAATGCTCGGTGTCAAAGCGCCGTTGTCTGCATGAGGATCCAGCCTCACTCTATGTGTATTATCTTTATGGTAGAGAACCTTTAGGCACTAAAATATAATAATACTGGAACGTGCACGGGCGCTAGTATTGTGAAATGATAAAGAGGGTCTTAAGTGGTGATCTTAAGTTATCTCTGTTTCTTTCCAGCATAAAGATACGATCCCCTCTATAATCCCGTACGATCCCCACTATCGTCTACCACGCATGCGTAGTACAGCTTAGAAAAGGCTAAAAATACCATCTTAGACACTCTCTCTCGGATCACACTTATTCATAGGGTCGCGCATGTTCCAGTATTATTATATATGTATTATTATATTTCAGTGCCTCTAGGAGAGAGAATCGCATCGACATATAGGATGAATTCGTTTATGCAGTCACTGCTGCAGAAGGTATCATTTTATCTTTGTTTACGTCCAATGAACAATGAAGATAAAATGATATCCTCTGCAGCAGTGATTGCATAAACGAATTTACCCATAGAATGAACTGCTGATGGCAATGGTGGGGGTAGAGACACGCGTGGAGTGAGAGGCAGATAATAGTATGAACGTTGCTTCTCTGTCTCTGCAAAGCAACAGTAACTAATCAGTAGACAGAGAAGGAACGTTCATACTATTATCTGCTTCTCACTTCACGCGTGTCTACCTCTATCACTGCCACCAGCAGTTCATTCTATGGCTGCGTTCCCATTTCGTCTCATTCGGTGCATTGATATGGAGATCTGGACTGCTGATTGAGGTGGGGGTAGAAATACGCGCGGAGTGAGAGGCAGATAATTGTAATAACTTCCTTCTCTGTCTATCAAAGCCAATCAGGCTCCCCACCAAAGTCTGATTGGCTTTGATAGACAGAGAAGGAAGTTATTACAATTATCTGCCTCTCACTCCGCGCGTATTTGTACCCCCACCACCTCAATCAGTGAACAAGGACCGGTGTTCATAGGGTATTTTCCATTTAGTGACACAAGTCGACACAAACATCATTCTATCCTTCTTAACATTCAATAAGAAACAAAGACAGAATGAATACTTGTGTCGACTTGTGTCACTAAGGGCCACTTTTACCAACGTCGGTTAATCTAACCGACGTTGGTAAAAGTGGCCCTAAATGGAAAGCACCCATAGTCGGTTTTTATATATAAGACCATCTTAAGTACAGTCTTCAGATGTCTTAAGCCAATCACAGAGCCGCATTACTGTCTTAAGACATTACTTAAGACGATCTTAAAATAAGAATCAACTATAAATACCGGCCCAGATCTCCATGTCGATAGGTGCAGTATCCAGTAGCCGTCATTTTATGCTGGATACTGTACCGAAAAGCGTTCCCTGGCTAAAAAATAACTGGATACTAGTGACGTCATACTTCGCACGCGTGTGGCTAATCTAAAACTGTTTCCCGAAATATTATTGCTAGTAAAAGTTATTACAAAAGTTATTATATTGGTAAGTAAATATTTCAATTAACAATGTATCAACTGCAATGAGCATTAATGTTTTTTTCAAATATAACAACGATTATAACATTATTTGTTTGATGTTAAAAAAACAAATTATTGTACATAATTTTATTTTTTCAATAAATTTGTATATTTGTTTATAAAGAGTTATGATCATTATACAGAAAATACATTATAAAGAACAAAATTAAGAATAACAAAATAATGTATGCAATAATGTTTGCAATAACTTTTACTAGCAATAATATTTCGAGAAACAGTTTTAGATTAGCCAACACGCGTGTGAAGTATGACGTCACTAACCAATGTCCATTTGAGAACGCTTTTCCAGTACAGTATCTAGAATAAAATGGCGGCTACTGGATAATACACTGAATGAGATGAAATGGGTCGATGAAGAATCATCAACTTAGTCACGTGACCAGTTACGCAGTTGGCTGACATCAATGTGCGAATTTGGCATTGCTGCGCCGATGTGTCAGTTCGCGTGAGAACAGAGATAGTTAAGTTAGATTAGACACATATGAGATTAGTAATCGTTGATCGTATTAATAATTGAATTATAAAACTAATATTATATATTTAAATTGGTTATAAAATAAAGTGTTTATTAGCAGAAATTACGGTAAATGTTTAGAATACGTCAGTCCATTTAAATTTTGATAAAAATACACTGAATCGATGCGTTTTCGAGTAAAAGTAAAAGTTTAAGAAGAAAACAGCGTCGCTCTGCCCTGCGAAGCGAGATATTAATCGTTAAAGTTGATGGGGAACGTCCCACATTGCGATTGATCACAGCCATTCACAGAAGCCGGTGCCTAGAGACTTTCCAATGTTCAGGCGCTGTGAGTGGCTGGTGGTCAATCGTAAGGTGGGCAAACGGGCGCCACTCAAATTGATGACTATTCAGATTAGAGCCTCAGATTAGAACTCAGATTAGAACTTTTATCAAGCCCTTAACTTAGGCCCGGTGTCCACGATGCAAGAAATTGGTCCAAGATCTTGAACGGAGAGAAGATTAACCAATCGCATTTGAATAATTCGGTCACTTGATCAATGCGATTGGTTAATCCTCTCTCCGTTCAAGATCTTGGATCAATTTCTTGCATCGTGTACACAAGGCCTTAGGTTGTGTTCCCATTTGCAAATTTTCAGTACAGTTACCAGTGGACGCCATCTTGTACTGAATACTGTACTAAGGAAGTGTTCACTTTCTCCAGTACAGTAAAAACATAACCAAGAACTGTGCTTCAGACGTTTTCTGGCGCGTTTATTTAGTAAAATTGAATTAAAAAAGCGACAATGAACAACGCATTGATTGCAATTACCAACGAATTTTTAGATTCATCTGAAAGTGATTCTGAGAGCGATGCAGAAATCGACGATGAATTATTATTGGATGCGAATTATTCTATTTGAATTATTCTATTCGCATCCAATAATAATTTATCGTCGATTTCTGCATCGCTCTCAGAATCACTTTCAGATGAATCTAAAAATTCGTTGGTAATTGCAATCAATGCGTTGTTCATTATCGCTTTTTTAATTCAATTTCACTAAATAAACGCGCCAGAAAACGTCCGAAACACAATTCTTGGTTATGTTTTTACTGTACTGGAGAAAGTGAACACTTCCCTAGTACAGTATTCAGTACAAGATGGCGTTCACTGGTAACTGTACTGAAAACACTGAAATATAATAATACTGGAACGAGCGCGGGCGCTAGTGTCGTGAAATGACAAAGAGGGTCTTAAGTGGTATCTTTGTCTCTTTTTAGTACAATCTGGCCAAAAGTTTCTTTGTAATGTTTATTGGATACACGTAACCGTCTTTTATAAAACGAGACTGTACGATCCCCACTATCGTTTACCACACATGCGTA
>JANQDE010000216.1:162337-172688 GCA_037157785.1 Cephalotes varians
CTTATTCATAGGGTCGCGCTCGTTCCAGTATTATTGTAGTTCAGTGACTGAAAATCTGCAAATGGGAACACAGCCTTAACCATTCTAGTAACTTTGCAGGATTCCAACTGAAACAGCCGCAACTGACTCTGACAACAACTATCTCCGACATCAGCTTCAGTTTCATTACTAAAATTGGATTAAGTTAATCGGAGCTTGGTAAAAGTGGCCCTTAGGAAATCTGTCATACCGACGTAGACTGCGTTCTGTTATTCACTGCAAGTACTCAATATTCATAGTGCGCGTTACGTATGTTATAGATTTTGAGCACTCGCAGTGAATATCGGAACGCACCAGTGATATAGCGACATGAATTTGTGCTGCGGGCACGAGCGCATGCTCTATGGCCACATGCGCATGCGTGAAAACATCAAAGTTGCACGAAATATAAAATAGATATAAGCTGCATTTCATTTGAAATCTCGCTTCACGTGGAAAGTTGTAAACCCATGTGGAATCTCACTTTGCACTATAAAATGTATACGTAGTGACAGTATGTTCCGCCTCCCCTGAGGAGGGGGCTCCACCAACAAGAGATATAACCCACATCAAATTCGATTTTCTGTAGATAAGAAAATTATGATATACACACACACAACTTTTTAACATTTGCACTATTGTTTTTACAATAATTTTAAATGTCAAATTAAAAGAAAAATGAAATAAACAATACCATATCATCTAGCAGTAACAATTCTTCGTCGGATCTTTTCTTCACTGTCTGATCACAAGTCAGAGTCTAGTCTGACAAACTATCACTGTTGATGATTTCCGTAGTATAACCAATAACATTTAATATCATATTTTTATTGCGATTTCTAAAAATGAATTTTTTAAATAAATATGCTTAAAGATATAATTCACAAAGAATTAACCTAATTTTTAAATAAAATTCATAGATTAAATATTTTTATGTAAATATGTAAATAAAAAATATTCATTGCCTATATCAATAAAATTTAATATTTAAATAATAATATCTTTTATACAATCTAAAAACTTTATTATATTTTAATTATTTAAATATAAATAATATATGTTAAAAATCTTCTCTTTTCTTACACATTGCAAATAATTCTCAATTAGCTCAAGTAAAATTTTGCCTAGATTTTCTATTGGAAGATACAATCCGAGCAGCTATTCATTCAAGTGTCCGTTCAATAAATTTAGGTCACGTGACTAGTAGATGAGAGAGCAGTGGATGCGTTAGCCTGGATCCTCATGCAGGCATCGGCGCTTTGACACCGAGCGCTGATTGGGTAAAGTGTTGTTTTTACTAGAAACTTTCTAGAAAATTTTTACTAAAACAACACTTTACCCAATCAGCGCTCGGTATCAAAGCGCCAGTGTCTGCATGAGGATCCAGCCTTAAGGTACAATTTCACGTGCTGCTAAAACAAGCGATTGAAGCGACAGATTTGTCGCTCGTATACCAGCGGCTATAATTTTGTAGTTTGAACCGGTTCAACTACAAAATGCTATCGCTCAAACGCTGATACACCGCTGATAGTGCTGCCGCACCGTGTCGATCATGACACAACTGTTTACTGTACACGTTAATAATATTGAAATAAACTTCTTCTTTTTCTTTTAGGAACTCTTGATTTTCTCTTCAAAAAGTCAGGGAGTATATTGACTTCTTCTTTTCTAAATATCAGTACGGCCAGTAGATGATAAACGAATGAGAAAATAAAAAACATCAAAACGCGAAATAGGAATACACAAGTAAACGTAATAAACAAGTAAACGCAAAAAATTGTGTGGCGTGAGATAACGATGCACAAGCTCTTTCAAAAAATTATATACAACAGCCGAACAACGACTTTACTAAATGTCAATAATTTGAACGCAAAATTTATCTTTCGATTCTGTCACTTTTACTTTCAAGTTTGTTGCTTGTACTCTGCTGTTGTACTTTTTCATGTATAAAAAGTATCGCTATAATAGTTCAGCGACAAAAGTCATCACGTGACCYTTTTTGTCGCTCAAACGATCGGTTTCAGCGGCTCGTGAAAATGCACCTTTATGGCTCTGGCTGACAGGACGCGGCAAAGCGGCGACGCGGCAACGCGGTGGCCAATCATCATTTTGCTTTCTAATGGTTCCGTATTGGAGCCATTAAAAAACAAGACGGTGGGTGATTGGCCACCGCGTTGCCGCGTTGCCGCTTGCCGCTTTGCCGTGTCCTGTCTGCCAGAGCCATTAGGCTGGATCCTCATGCAGACACCGGTGCTTTGACACAGAGCGCTGATTGGTAAAAAATGGATGATAAGGGTAAATAGCAAGAAAAAAAGGGTGGGCTCCGATAGCCCACGTCACCGATTGGCTAATTTAAAATAAAATTTTTTGATTGGTGGTCCAGTGAAAAAACTCTAAGCACCGGGCGATGTGTGTGGACGTGTGCTATCGGGGACGTGTGCTAACGGGACCCTCCCGAAAAAAATCACTAAAAAACAACGCATTAGCGCCAATCAGCGCTCGGTGTCAAAGCGCCGATGTCTGCATGAGGATTCAGCCTTAACCGCTGCGTAAACGAATGCACCTATACTGGCTACGTTCCATTATTCACTGCAAGTACTGCAAATAGCATTTTGTTTTTGTTTAACATTCGGTGAACAATAAGGATGAAATGCTATTTGCAGTGCTCGCAGTGAATAACGGAACGCAGCCACTATAGATAAATGCGCGCATATGCGTTAAAACGGAATGCACTTATAGTGATAAAATAAAAAGAGCGGAAATATTAGCAGCATTTTTGACTGTACAATATTGTTTCTTCTACGATTGATCATTTAATACCTTTAATAAAAAAATATTTATATCAATCCTTATTGATTTTCTAAAAAAGTGATATAATTTTTATAGAAACATCTCTCTCTCTCTGAAAATTGGGCCTTACAGAACCTTTATAAGTTCCACATTAATACGGTATTGATGCCACATTCGAATGCGTATGCCCGAAAAAGTGTCCCGTCTGACAACACTGCACGGAGTAAGGCAGAGATGAGATTAATTATGCACCTAATGACAATTGTTTGTGGTGTATAACAAATCAGTCGAATATTCACGGGCCAGAAAGAGGTAGAAGAAGTGTATAACAATGCATGGTGGGTGGAGGCTTCTCTAACAGTAAGCCGGCATATTCGTTAACTAGACGTAGGGACGTTCGTGAGGAAGATGATGGGATAATTGGTATCTTCACCAAAGTTTCTCACTCGCGAGTAGTATGGGAAACTTTGTAGGTGACATCGTGATATGGTACGTCTCAATCTCGATTTTAAAAAAAGTTTAAAAAAATTTATTTTAAAGAAAGTGTAAATGTAACGGCGGCATCAGTTCTGTTTTTACAACTGATGCAGCATGACAAGCTAACTCAAACCACACTATTCTCGAATTCTTGATGTCTTATTTTATAATTATATACATAATTTCCATGTTTTTATTACCGTAATTAAAGAAAGTACATTTGGTAGCGTGCTGCTACTATTTTCAGTCAGTGTCATATTTGGAATCGGCGAGATCATCAAATTATTCACCAACAATGGAGAGGATATTCTCAAGACATCTATATATAGTTCGATTGTTCGATTATGCTTGAATTTATTAGGATATACCACTGTGCTGTTGCCAGGTTGCCTTATATACAAATATGTACGCTATACAAAATACATTCAGAGAGGTGGCAAGTATTGATTTAAAAAGAAGTAATGTTCCAAGATATACTGTGGTAATTCAAAAGAATATTTATGCAGGAAAAGGCTGTATTTCCAGACTGGTGCATTCGTGCTTTGTGGGACACTGCGAGACAGGTCTTTTGGATTCACCAGCTTATGTTTCTAATGCTTCCACTCACATCCAGCACACTTTTATTCAAGACGCTCTACTTCTGATATATTGTTTTCTTGGACTACAAATTAGTTACCTAACCTGGGGCTACTTGCAGGAAAAGATAATGACACAGGTATTGATCAAATTATATTAATAGAAGAAAAATATCTATCAAAAGATATAATGTTTATGCTTTTTACATTATTGGCATTATTAGTATAATTACTTTGTGATATTTTAATGATAATTGTAACCTAATTTCCTAGTTAAATCATATTATAATGACGTATTTGTACAGGAATACGAAGATATTTCTGGCAATAAAGCACGGTTTCAAGATTCACAATTCCTGGTGTTTGTCAATCGCATTCTTGCCTTTCTAATGTCAGGATTGTATTTACTTATTCGACGCCAGCCGCAACATAAGACACCGTTGTATAAGTATGTGTTTTGTTCCCTGTCAAATATCATGAGCAGTTGGTGTCAATATGAAGCTCTGAAGTACGTCAGTTTTCCATCGCAGGTGAAAAATTACGATTACATACATTACAACATATTACGATATGTCTTCTGATAGTTCGAGCTGATTTTTTTAATTTACTAATACAACTTTTATATACCAAACTGCACGAATGTGTTTTGTATACATCCAATTATTCTTTTAGGTTCTAGCTAAAGCCTCTAAAATTATCCCAGTTATGGTAATGGGAAAAATAGTTTCGCATACAACATACGAATATTATGAGTATGTTACTGCGATCCTTATTTCTATTGGAATGACACTCTTTATGTTGGATAGCTCTGATCATAAAAACGGTAATACTTTGTTAAAAATATGCAATGCATTTTAATAGCATTATGATATGAGATATTTACAAACACTTTCAGATGGGGCTACAACACTCTCTGGTGTTATTTTACTAGGAAGTTACTTATTGTTAGATAGTTTCACAAGTACCTGGCAAAATGCACTTTTTGTAGATTATGGAGTAACTAGCATACAAATGATGTGTGCAGTTAATATGTTTTCTTGTTTATTGACTGCGATGTCTCTGTTTCAACAATCGAGCTTTCCGCTAATATTTTCTTTCATGACAACGGTAATTGATTTTTGCAATATGTACTTTTGTAACAGTGCTCACATAAAAGTAGCACTAACGACTTTTATTATACAGTATCCTAGGTTTATAATCGACTGTTTGCTGATTTCAATTTGTTCTGCAAGCGGACAATTGTACATTTTTTACACAATTTCAAAATTTGGATCTATCACATTTGTCATTATGATGACCATTCGTCAGGTATACAATTATTTAATATCAATTTATAAAAAAAGAAATCCAAAGAACATGATCCTACATTGAAATAATGTTTGTTACAGGGGCTGGCAATATTACTGTCATGCTTGATTTATCATCACGAGATCACTTTGATTGGAATGTTCGGTATATTGTTGGTGTTCGGTTCAGTATTTTTACGAATTTATTGCAACAATCGATTACGTGCAATCAGAAGACGCAGAACCACAGCAAACATAAAACATTAAAAGTCGTATTACTTAGGCAGAATTGTAATTTTAAAAGTGGAATTCTATCAATTATTTGTAATTGTTGTAAATTAAGATAGTATTCTGACATAGTAATTAGACATTGATTGTAATATGGACTCTAAACAAAATTTTATTTTTAATTAACATTATAATCTTTCCATATATCATATATCGCGAATATATTTCCGATAGCTTTTGACTGTATGGATTTTGAGAAATATTTGTATAAGTTTTGTAGTCTATGTATTTCGTGTGCAAATGTTTGAGATCTGAAAGAAAACGTCGGCATACTATATAAAAAGAAAATATTATGCCACATACGATGTATATTGTATTATTTATTTGAAAAATATTTATTTTGATATAAATGTATGTACACAACAAACACACATGTAAGTTTCTTACCACAGCCAATTATATCCAACACAGAAATAAATATAGGTAGTGTTACATGTAGTTTCTCTTTCTGTAGAACTTACAGGTTATTGTTCATATAAGAATATTTATAAATGGCAGTGTACATAATCTCTTCATTATAGAAGTTGTACAAGTAATATAAAAATCTTTTTGATGACCAGTCTTTATTTCTTACTAAAATATGTTCTGTAGCGAAATTATTATGCAGAATTGAATTTATATCAGGATTCAGGATCAAAATATATAATTGTGATACTCTCCAATAAGATTATTTCTTACATATAGAGATATAATCACAAAAATCATACATAGCAAGAATTATCTTATTATGACAAAAACACCAATAAACACTTTAATCTCAATCTTGATGACAAGACTCAGAAAGGATTATTAACATGACAAGTGCAGAATATGGAGTCATCCTGCAACTAGAATATCAGAAGCGACGACAGCTAGTTATTTCCCTGGGGCTGGTGGTCGGTAGATGGCTATAAGGCACATGATCGCAATAACCACTTCGGACGCCAACAGAACCAACTGTATACTGCAGAGAATCACCTCCAACCTGAGTACGTAATATTGCCAGAGCAGGAAGTAGAGCGTCGCTAGGGAACTGGGAATGGTCAGAATAATCCCAATGAGAATCGGCAGTCCACGCTCAGTCAGATTTCCCTTTCTTCCCAGATAAATCCTGCCGCTCTCTGTCATTATCAAGAAGAACAGCAACGCGAACTCTGTTAGGGTCTTGCTTGTGCCCGGTGACGGCATGTTCGTGACCTTGAACAGCCCCATGCCCAACTCGCATACGGCAAACATGCCGAAGTAAAAGGAGTTCAGGTACATGAGAATTTCATAGGTGAGCGAGGAGTTCGCTACAGTGGGCATTGTCACGGAGTCCTTCCGATCACCGCGGGAAGGAGGAAATACGGAAGTCTTCGGCTCTACAGAACAGACACACAACTATCCAACGCACATCATCGTTTATACAACTGGTAATCTTCTTAATCGTGATCGATTTCCGTAAAACGAGCACCGAAAACATTCCTTTCAGCTTTCACATCTCTCTCATTGCGTGATACATCATGGCCGAAGCACAGTAGGGATGAGCGATGTTTACCGATTAATCAAAATGGCCGATAGTTTTTTCCATCGACATGGAGAGATGGAGACCTAGACCGCTGATTGAGGTAGTGGGGGTAGAGACACGCGTGGAGTGAGAGGCAGATAATAGCACGAACTTTCTTCTCTGTCTATCAAAGCCAATCAGGGTGCGATTACATGCAGCGCGGTACGCGTACGCGGAACGCGGAACGCGGTAAAGTAACTAGATAACTAGGATCCCTACGGAGSGAAAAACAAAAAACAGGCGCGTTCAAGTTTGGCCGATTTGTTCCCCGTTAACCTATAAGGTGGGATCATAGTGCACATTTCACAAGAAGAAGAAGAAGGCAAGTCTTCAACCGTCTTCACTTCAATACATTGGGATTCAATACATACGGATTTGCGCGATTTAGTTCCAATGATGAGTGTTCCTGTAAGTATTAGAAGCCGAAATAGTCAATTCTTATTTCAAAATCATCTTGAGTAATTTCTTAAGATACTAATATGACTTTGTGAATGATCGATGGCATCTTAAGACAATACTTAAATGTTATATATAAGAATTGAGAATAGTAGCCTAAATATTTATCACAATATATGAGACTAATATAAGTATATGTTTCTGAGATAAATCTCAATAGAAAGTGTACATTAATTAATAAAAATACTACTTTTTCAATACCTTTTTAGTCATTGAAATGTGACTATTGCAACTTCATCCTTCACGGCTTTTATGGAAATGCTCTCGCATATCATTGCTTCAGTAGTTTTGATGAGGCCATACATGCCATWAACGTCGATGAAAACTCCGTCAATAGCAAAAAGCGAAGTAAATARAGTTTTTGTACATTATAATTTTTATAATCAATTTTAATATAAGGGCTATGTGCTCAAGTTAAGTCTCTTTTAGTTAAAAATTTATTTAATATAATATTTAAATGTAGATTTTAATTGCCAATATTTAGTATTAAGAATATTATTGTCAACACACTGAAAATGATCTGATTAGGATAGAAACGCGTTTGTAAATTTAAATATTATAGTAAAGAATTTTTTTAGCAAAAAGACCTAGCTTGAGCATGTAGCCTTTATATTAGAATTGATTATTTTAATGTTTGTGTCTAGATATTGTTTCTGCTAATTATTTATAATKTCTACTATTTTTTAAACTTCATATATTACGACTTGTGCAAATTTGAAACAGTTATGCTTTTGTACACTTGTAAATATGAGATTAATAATGGGATATAAATCAATTACAGAAGCAGAAAAACAGACTCAGCTACAAAATGCATTTCTAGAAATGCTGAAAGTAACACCACACAAAGAACGAGATGTAGTAGACAATTTTGTAGACCTATTGCTCGATATTTTGCGTCGTTTACCATACTCTAAACGCAGAAGTCTTCAAAAAAGTATTATGGACATGGCAATTATTACAGAGGAGACAGAGGAGGCACAGAATGCAGAAAAATTAGATTAGTTAAGATTTTATTTACTTCATTTTATTAACCCTTTTATGGATTACATTTCTTAGTTTATATTCAATACAAACTGTGATATCTGTGACAATTTATTTTATTAAAGAAAAGCAAATATAAATATGAAACATAATTATAACTTTCTGCATTGTAATTTCTACATATCTTTTCGGTTGATTTTTTATTCTTTGTAACAATGTTATCATAGCCATTAACATTACAGTCTCCATGGTAAAAAATCTTTATTTATGCGAAATTGTTCCGAATATCAAAATTTCAACGCCGACCATCGTTCCGCCTACTTCTTTTCTCTACTATTACATGGAGCGCCGAAAAGCGGCGCGGGCTAGTGACAAATTAACATTTGTATAAATTTTTAAAATGTATTAACTTATTTTTATGCATATTTTATCAATACTCTTATTTTTTCAACGGATCTACACAATAATTACATTTAAATCAATTAATTCCATTAAAAAGTGCATAGAAATGAGAATTTGTCACTAGCCCGCGCCGCTTTTCCGCGCAGTTTCTGCTCCAATAATAGTAGAGTAATAGTAGAGAAAAGTATGAGAAAAGTATAAAGAAGTATGTAATAGTAGAGAAAAAAAACAGCGTGGCTTAACGCGCGCGGATCCTAGTTACCTAGTTACTTTACCGCGTTCCGCGTACGCGTACCGCGCTGCATGTAATCGCACTCTCAGGCCTCCACCAAAGCCTGATTGGCTTTGATAGACAGAGAAAGAAAGTTCGTGCTATTATCTGCCTCTCACTCCACGCGTGTCTCTACCCCCACCACCTCAATCAGCGGTCCAGGACCAGTATTCATAGTCGATTCTTATTTTAAGATTGTCTTAAGTAATGTCTTAAGACGCTAATACGGCTCTGTGATTGGCTTACGACATCTTGAAACTGTACTTAAGATGGTCTTAAATATAAGATCCGACTATGAATACCGGCCCAAGTCTCCATGTCGATGTTTTTTTCTAATAATCGATTAACAGATTCGATGTTTTCCTCTTCCGATGTATCGATGTTTAATTATTTATGTCAACATCGACAATTTTTTTTTTTATTATTTTCTATTATAGGGTCAGTTTCACTCATCGATATATAAAGTCTATTCTTTTCAGCTGAACTGGCTGCACTAATTCAGTTTATTTCTCTCCCTCTATATTTGAAAAAGAAAGATGAACACTGAATTAGTGCAGCCAGTTGTTGGCAACGCGTGAGCTCATTAGTTAGTTCAGAGAGTGTACGTCGAAGCGCACGACGCTCTGTAAGACGACGTCTTAGGTGCAAGGATTGTGACTAATAAAATTAGTTGGAATAATCCCGTCATGTGATCCAATTCTTTATCGGCACAGATATAATACATTCTTGTTAAATATCAATAATATAGAGTTACATTATGTTTCTATTATTTGTTATATTATGATTCTTATTTTGTGAAAATGTCATATATTATGAATCTTRTTAGACTATATATAGTGTATTTTGAATCTATTTGACGGGATATAGCGTCCACGATAGCATACTAAAAACTAAAGTATTAACTCACCTYTAGCTTTATCGATGTTTGAATGAGATAATATTTTTTGGCCTTTAATTAATATTCYRGCGACAGAATTAGAACCGGGGAATATGAGGCATCTAATAAAAAAAAATTATTCATTTGAAAATACTTCTAATATTTTGCGATAAATAAATTAAAAGCGAAATATTATTACCATTCTCGATAGGTCCGTCTCTGTCTTCCTCATCTTCTTCTTCTACGATTTCTTCTTCTTCTTCTTCTTTCTCGTTGTTCTCTTCCTATTCAATGTCCTCTTCCTCTTCTGCGTTTTCTTCTTCCTCCTCCTCCTCCTCCTCTTCCTCCTCCTCTTCATTATTGTCATCTTCGTTCCTTTCTTCTTCTTCTATCTCCTCCTCCTCA
>JANQDE010000217.1:80618-106205 GCA_037157785.1 Cephalotes varians
ACTCGAAGATCGCACGTGGTCCAGTCCCGAGTTAAAAGGATTAAGTTCCTTGACTCTAATTAGGACCGACGATCGCACTGCTCTCGGAAAAAGGTGTTATAGCGTCCTTTCGRGACGYTGACCCATATTCCAGAGCCATAAAAGTGCGTTCGACTCGCAGCACGCGCCTCTGTGCGTATACCTGCGAGCTACAGTTACTGTCTACGTCCTTCCATACCTCCTCCTTCTCCTTCTCTCCAATTCTCATAAATCAAACCTTCGAGGTTTGGACGTAACACAAGCCCCAAGGTAAATTCATCTGCGACGAGAAGTAGAGTCCATTTTAGATGATAAAACGTCTCAAGAAGTTATCGAAGAATCACAAAGTTCATGGCTCTCGCCRGCCGTCATGGTTAGGAAAAAAGATGGGTCGTTTAGGTTCTGTGTAGATTATAGAAGGTTGAATGCTACTGAAAAGGATTGTTATTCTCTACCGAGAATGGACGATATCCTGGATCATTTGGCTGGGAATTCCTGGCTTACCACTCTTGATCTTAAGAGTGGCTATTGGCAGATAGGGATTCGCCTTGATGATAAAGAGAAAATAGCTTTTCTATCGGGAGTGGTCTTTGGTAGTTTAAAGTAATGCCTTTTAGTTTGTGTAATGCGCCAGCGACTTTCGAACGCTTGATGGAAAAAGTTTTGCACGGGGTTTTACATAAAATTTGTTTAATTTATTTGAATGATGTTATTATTTACATTAAAATCTTTACGGGGATGTTGGAAAATTTATGGGAGGTTTTTCTTCGACTAAGGGGGGGCCAATCTTAAAATTAACCCCAAAAAATGTTCTTTGTTTAGTAGAAAAGTTAAATATCTTGGTCATATTATTTCGGAAAAAGGAATTGCTACAGAGAAAACTTCGGCCATCGAGAGCTGACCAGTTCCCAAAAATAAGAAGCAAGTGCGGGGTTTCTTGAGGTTTTGTTCTTATTATCATAGATTTGTCAAAGGATTTTCTTCGCAAGCTAGACCCTTGTTTAAATTAAGAGAACCACACTAAATTTATTTGGATTCTTGTCAGGAAGCTTTTATAACTCTCAAACAAGCTTTAATTTCTTCTCAGTACTTTCTTTTCCCACAGAGGAAGAAGAATTTATTTTTGACACAGATGCGTTGCGACGCACTATTTCTCGGGATCGCCAAATCTCAAAGGAGCACGCCCAATTTACGCGTAATTATCGGTATTCAATATAGATGTTTGGTAAAGATATCAATACGGTATTCGCTAATCAAGGTATCCGGCAACGGAATCAAGACGGTAATCGCTATTTAAAATAACCGGTAACTGAATCGTTCTGTATGTAATCTTTTAGATGTTCGGTAACAGACTCAGTACGAAACCCATGATGATTCCAATTAGATCTTACTCAAAGAATGAGCGCCAGGCGCGAACAATCGCGCCACTTGAATAATTTCTTTAGACTTCCAAACAACCCTTTAATATACCCAGCCGCACTTCGCTCAGTATAGTGTAAAGGGGCAGGATTCTTTCATTCGCGAATGGAAGACTCGGGAGGAGAGACGGCAGTAATAACAATAGACATAAATGAATTAATAATACAGATGTATATATTTGAATAGAAACGTAACATCGGATAACAGATGATAACAAAACGCGCGACGATGCGCCAAATTTCCCGATCTGAGGCAATCTCACAATTGTAGTCTCCGATACCGTAATGCCGAGATCATACAATATCAGAGGTACGCGGTACCTGCGATGCGACTAACATTACCATAGGCGCAATGAGAAGCTCGATTTTAATACAAAGACAAAGCGGTAACGCGTTAACGAACTGATAGGCGTTGTAGCGGTAAGATAAGGCAGTAAACGGTAACGCGCTCACGAAATGATCGACTTCACAACAAAGATAAAGCAGTAAACGATAATGCGTCAACGAGATGATAGATTCTGCCGCAAAACAGTACATACACAGTAACGCGATACCCGAACAATAAACGAAACGCCAAACAAAACGATAAACGAAACAATACGCCGTGAGACTGTCGGTGGCGATATATCCGAAAGGGACTTCCCCGCGCGGTATGCCGAGCTTCCCCCTCGGTAACTCGGGGCCGATGGACCTCGTGCTCTCCACGTATTCTCTGGGATTCTTAGGGAATCCCTTAACTTCCAGGACCGCTATTTTCTGGCCACTTACGTATAATACGACCCCTTACAACGAGGTCTCGGCCCCACCCGAGTGGGAAAAGTCTATCGGTCACCTGAGTGGCGGCTTACAGAGTTAGTCTCCTCGCCGGGTCATTCGCCAAGGGATACGTCCTTCCCATGCGACGGTCCACTGAACAGTGCTCGCCGCAGTCGCTCGTCCTAAGTTTCTCGTCTCTTGCGTAGATTTTTCGTGCATCTGCCCCTTCCGGCTGTTAAAACGCCCTCGATTGGTCCCTCGATCATTTCGGGCGCGGTCTCAATCCACCACCTGCGGGAATCCGCACGCTCCTTGACCAATAACGTAAAGATCCAGGTCCCATACTTAGTGTTGGATCGGCCTGGCTGGCCAGGCCAAGGCTCGCATCCGCCCTTGGTCTTCCATCACACGAATCCTTCACCCGTTCCATGGCACGGCGAGACTCGCGTGTTCCTGCTCCCTGGCGGTTGTTGGGATTCCGAGGCTTCATATTATGTCAGGGCCTCGACTGTCACAGTATTAGGTGGAGGGACCGGACTCTGGACTAGCAGCGGCACTCTCGGGCACGTCAGCGTTCCTGGCTCCTAGATTCCTGTGGTTGGCTCTCCTTTCCTGGTGTACATTTTCTATGCTGCCAGCCACCCAGGCTACCGTCCTTTAATCTTAAACTTAAATAAGCAGTGAAACTTGCTCCAAATAGAAGTGAGAAAGATCTCTCCCTCCCAGATATGGAAAGGACGATCCCCGAGATTTCCCCCCGGTCTGGCGATAGCCAGGCGCCCGAGGGCGTCACAGCGTCTAATCATGGACTTGGTGCAGTTTTATCTACAAAACAAGAGGGTCAAGAAAAAGTTACCTATTTCAGTCGAGTATTAAATAAATCTCGCAATTATCGTATGACTCGACGAGAATTGTTGGCTATTGTTTCCTCGATGAAATCCTTTCATCATTATTTATACGGACGGAAGTTTCTAATACAAACTGATCATGTATCCCTTCGATGCTTAATGTCATTTAAGGAATTAGAAGGGCAATTAGCTCATTGGTTAGAGAGACATCAACAGTACGAATTCGAAATAATTCATTGCAAAGGAGAATTACATCGTAACATCGACGGGTTGTTGAGACGCCCTTGTTTAAATGATAGTTGTAACTATTGTGCTAAGGTAGAATTTAAAGAAATTTCGTTGGGGGAAAATACAGTGGCTCGCATTATTTTGGAGGGTGATATTTCTGTAGAATGGCGTAGAGATCAATTAGCTGATTCAGTGATTTCTATTTTCTTGAACGGAAAGGAATTAAACAGAAAACCGCTCTTTCAGGATCTTGCTTCTTTAGATTCTTCAGCAAAAGTTTATTTATCCTATTGAGATGCTTTATTTTTGAGAAATGGTGTCCTTTATAAAAAGTAGGAATCTCCTAATTCAAAATCAGAAATTTTGCAAGTTGTTACCTTGTAACCAAATAATCAGATTTTAGTCGCTGCTCATGACTCGCCGTCAAGGGGGCATTTTGGAACAAAACCCTGGACAAAGCCCGTAAACGTTTTTATTGAGCTTCTTGTAAACAAAATGTGGAAAATTGGTGTCGGACTTGTAAGATCTGTAACGTGAAAAATGGACCGTCTGAGAAAGGGAAGTCACCTTTGCAAATTTACAATATTGGCAATTCTTTCGAAAGGATCCAAATGGACATACTTGGTCCTCTTATTAACGCGAGTGCCGCGTTGGAGTATCTCTGTTGTAAGTGAACGAACATGCGTGGCATGAACAATATATTTATACGTAACAATATATTTTACAATATCGACAGCTTATTTCTCATACGTAATGCATTATGTATCATAAATATTAATTATTTCATGAATAATTATATTATTATAATATATAAATAAAAAATGGATAAATAAAAATTGAAAAAATTTTATTATTAACTTGAAATTTTATTTTATAAATGTATTCTTTAATCTATTAGCAGCAAAGGATATACATGGTGTCCCATTTTAAAACTACCACGTGAATATCTCATCAGGGGAGCCGCCAATCCAAAAATAACCTTTACAAAAGTTGTTGGGTTTGTAGGGGGATATCGGATGGTGACCTTCAATTCGACCTTGAATTTGATTTTCAAGATAATTTGAAGGTCAGATCAAATTTTTTAAATAGAAACCCCTATTTTGACTCCGGATTCGGAAAGAGCGCAAAATTTTCAAAAATTGTCAGTTATCAAGGGCCATTGAAGGTTGGCACTGGTTAATTTAGATAAATGAGGGTAATTGATGATTGGCACTGGTCATTTTAGGTAATTAAAGGTCATTGAGTATTAACAATAGTCATTTTGGGTAATTGACGGTCACACCTAGTAACAATGCCATGCAGTACACTGTGATAAAAGATATTGATCAAATCTTATTTATGAGTATCTTTATTGAAAATTATTATAACACCACTATTTGAGGATCTTGGAGTAAACGATTTTCATAAATCAAGCAATTTTTGACCTTAAAATATCCTTGAAAAGACAAAATTTAACATTCAGATAAGGACGTATCTAAACGTAAAATTTTGCGCTCTTTCCGAATCTGGGGTGAAAAATAGGGATTTCTATTTAAAAAATTTGATCTGACCTTCAAATTACCTTGAAGATCAAATTCAAGGTCGAATTGAAGATCGCCATCCGATATCCCCCTACAAATCCAACAACTTTTGTAAAGGTTATTTTTGGATTGGCGGCTCCCCTGACGAGATATTCACGTGGTGGTTTTAAAATGGGACTCCATTTATATATTATACGCTACAAAATGTTGTCCCCCAAAACTGGTACAGCACACAGCAAAGATTTTCAAATAAAGAGTGCCAGAATTAAGACTAGAACTAAAGAATGTCATAATTATTATTGGCATACAAACGATTGTATGCCAATTGAAATGTATCTTATAATTAAATTTAATTAACTTAAATGACGTCTATGATAAACTATATTCGAAAAAATAGAATACAATGTATTTGTGTCATTGTGATTTGTGGATTGTATTAATTTTTAATAATAGGAAAAATAAATACAAAAAAAGTTACAAAAATTTTTATTGTATTAAATGTTATATTAAGAGTACAAATTACAAATATTTGGCAAATCATTTAAAATAATTCATTGTGTAATAATGGAACAATAACATATTTCTCACTTCCATATGGTATTTTAAAACATTTCCATTTTGTTCGTATCTCACACATGTGGACATTTGTACATCCCCTGGATATTCGTTGGATAACTATTCAGAATAGCTATGGTTATTGCAATATCCCAAAATGATATCCGTTGGACATCCATGGGATAAAGTGTGCTGTGTGGGATATAACTTATGAACGATTGTTCAAGCTAGTGTCGCCAAATGATTATTCAATCACAGCTAAAACTTATTTAAGACATATCATTTTTTATGATTGCAGTGAAATTGCGATTGGTAATGCCAAAAACTAACAAAAAAGATAAAATAGGAGATCAGAAAAATTTACTCGTTAACTTTATTTTCTTAAAAGTTGTTGTACTCTTTTGCACAAAATTTATTAATATATTTGATTTAATTTGACAATACAAAATGTATGAAATCGATCTTTGTATAAAAAAAGACATAAAATTTATCTTCCCTACAAATTATCATTACAAAAGTAATGGTATCAAAAAAATGCGCCAACTGTAAGAATGGATGTTTAAATTTTTTTCTATAAAAATAATAATATCTAAAAATTGTGCCAACTATAAGAATAGATAGTTAAATAAACCAAATTTATTTCTTTATTATTATTCTTTAGTCAATGTTCATAGTATAATCTTATATATAACATTGTATAATAGTATAATCTTATATATAACATTGTCTTGAGTTTATCTTCAGATACTAATAATTTCATTGATTAGGGAGCATTTCAAGATGAACTTAAAACGATCTTAAAGATAAGATCGGACTATGAATATCTTTGATATCATTCGTTACTATGCGTCGATATAAGGTTGCTGTGCGCTTATAAAAAACAATTACTATATGTCGACACAAAGAAAAAATAGGAAGAAGATAATAAGCAGACAAATAAGTATTTTGGTACAAATAAATATTTTAATATAAATAAATATTTTAATACAATTTTATGTATAAATAAGTAATTTTATATATAAATATTTAAATACAACTAAAAAAATATTTTCTAAACAAGTATTTTATCGCACGCACTCAGTGAGAAAGAGAAAGAGAGAGAGAGAGAGAGAGAGAGAGTTAGGCAATTAAGACACTGACTTTGGAAGATAATTTATTTTGGACAATTATTATTTCTTACTCGTTAACTGCACGCTTTCTCGCCTTCAAACGAAGAAACGTTCTAAATTATATTTTTAAATACTGACCGTGTCACTGTTTTACCGTAATGATCAGTAAGATTTTATAATTTATGTTTAAGATGACTTAATTTCATTTTGTGTTAACCTTTGATGTGTTAGTTTATAATCGTTTTGATATATTTTTTTCAAGTTATGTATATTTCTAATTTTTTATATCTGTAACAACTAATGAAGACAAAGTAATGTCGAAGTAATGTCGTTTTGTTTATCCTTTGTATTATAATAATAAATTCTTAAATTAATTTATTTCATCTAACTATGCTCGTTCCTTGACCTTTTCTAATTCTTTATTGTTTGTTCAAAAAGCGAGCGAGATAAATCTATATATATCACATAGTTGTTGAACGCCGTTAGCCGCTACTATGTCGCGAAGGTAAATTGACAGGTGAATCGTGAGTTGTCAGTTTTATTACGATTTTTGTTTATTGCTGATTACGGACTGATACGGTTAATGAAGAGCCGAGAAAATAAAGAAGAAGAAAAAGAGAAGTTGATCATATAGAAGACTCGGATGTTATCTGAACTTTCCGTACATTCCATACATTTCGCATTTATACCGTTATGTTGTCAGTGGCCATATCGAACTCAGTTTGGAATACAGTATTATCATAAAAGAGAAGAGAAGAAACATTTATAGTAAGCCGCAAGATAGACGGTCGATGAAAACAGAACAAATTATGGCAATATGGCATAACATATCAGAAAAGGCATTATTTTTGTTTATTCAGGAATGAAGAAGTACTTCGACAAGTTCAATTTTTTCCACGGTATGTTCCTCCAATATCACACTATTATCGCAAACTTTGTTACGATTCTTTTACCGAACATTCTGTTGAGACTAAAAACGAATTTTCATCCGTTCAAGAAACAGGTGATATAACTATGATAACAATGTTTGTGTGTGCCACTCTGGCAAATAGTATAATAGTGGCTTCTTTACTATTGGAATGTGGACGTAAAATACAAGGAAAACATCAAGAAGAAAAGCTAAAATGAGAGAAATGGAATGGTTAATTTATACAGCGTACGATTTGATAATCTACATAGATCAACAACAAATAATGCGTGATTGCGATAAAATTTCGCATGAATGTTATTTTATGAAGCCAATGTGATGAGAGATGTATACTTGGGAATCACTTTTCATAAGAAATAAGTTTCTGAGAACGTTTGCATAATATCTAATATACATAAATAATTTAGAATTATAATATAATTTTGCATCCTGAAAGTCAAAGCATAATAATGCTTATTTTTATTAAAAGATATGAAAAATGACAATATTAGAAAAGGTTACTTATTATGTATACACAATTAAATAAGATTAGATTGTTGTATGCGTTATCTCAGCATGTTTAAATTTTTTTCAATATAAAATGGAACGTCTGTATTTATTAAAAGTTAAACGAGACTTCCTAGATTAGTATCAAGAACACAGAAGCAAGATGATTCTCATACTACTACTTAAAAACACAAAGGAGAATTCTTCAGTTTCTATAAGTAAATAAATGTTCTATATAAAAATATAATATTCTATTAATATTTTATTAATATTCTCATAAATATTCTATAAATAAATATTCTTTTTTACAGTAATAAAATTAACGTTAATCCACATTATTTATTAGAATACTTGAAATCATTTATTTCAAGTGTATAAAATAATGTAGTTAATTCATGAATCAAATAAAACTGCAGATATGATTTCTGATTGTATGCGTGCAATCTTTTTATAACTAACCTTGATGTATATTAATTACTTAATTAATATTATTGTAATTCTACTTTTTATATGAATTTAAAGTGAACATTGTGTCAGCGTCTTATAATAAATATAATCTTTTTTTTTTTAGTTTTTTTTTTAGCCAATTATCTTAAATACATTATTCTTTAGATTGAATTAATAGAAATTTTGTTGATTTTTTTATGATGATATTTTGATTTTTATGTTGATATTTTTCTATGCTTCGAGACAATCTCGGCGAGTTATTTAAAGCCTTGCGACACATTCGCGTTATTCGATAGTATTAGTTTTAAATATTAATGAAAACGTGATCACAGTAGAGTAATTCTTAACTGTGATTGATCAATTCGTTACTGCTTATTATACGTTTTACTGCCTTACGATTTTGTATGTGCCATGGGCTTTATTATTCATTACTTCTTTCACCGTTTTCACAGACACTTACAGAATATATTCTGTACATATTTAACGCAAGTCCCATATGACGCGCTTAGTGGATATTCACCCTTCATAAGGCGCACGTCTTTATCCATTCTACGTGATTGATTAGTGCCATCTTACATCAAAAACGCAAACAGTACATTTCCCCACCAATGGCCAGGCGACGACGATAATAATAAAAATAATAATGATGATGACGACGTTTCTTAAATCAAAAATTTCACTTTCAGATTTTACATCGCAATATCTCCTCTCGGGAGTTACGTAAATAAAAAGTAAAAACACTTTTCTTATATAAATTAAACCCAAGCTATCCATTGAATCTATTTAAAATTTAATCGGTCGTTATTGAGATCCGATAATTGAAAGATCTGTCAGTGCGACATTTCGCGTATAAGAAACACAGCTATCTCGGCTCTGCCCCGCCGCGCGTAACTTGGCGCCGAGACACTACCGTGCCTCTAGATTTGTGATGCTTTTTGCGCAAATCATTTTACATTATAAATTAATATTATGTCAGCAATCTAAAAAAGAGATTTTTCTGCCATTGATTGAGTTATTGATAAGCTTTTTGACAACCAATTTTTGACAACTTGTCCCGGTCTCCCCTACTTTTTAATAAATTTACTTAATTTGTTAATCCCATAGAAGACAAGCTTAAAATGTTTTTGAAATATTGTATATATTTTTTAGCAGTATGATTAATATAAGAGATAACAAAATAATTCTCCTTATTACTGAGAGTGCTAGAATATTTAACTTTATTACTAATTTGATGAAATTTTGTCGACAATCTTTTCTTAATAGATGAAAATGTCAATTCCAAAGAATAACCATTATCCAACAGAACATTAATAAAAAAAGAAAATTTTTTTATTGGATTTTTGGATGCGAAAAGAGTAAGATCTTATCAACCAAACTCATGATCACTCTTTTTTATGCTTAATGGGATGTTGGAAGTGAAAATTTAAAAACCGATCTAAAAAAGTCGATTTATGAAATTAATCAAAGATTAGATGTTCATCCTTATTGATTATGGTTAATTTCAGTATTTCATTATGGTAAAATTCAGTTCTGTACCTTCTATTTTCATCGTGAATTTAAGTTTAAAGTGAAAAGAGTGTGAAAGAGTAAAATAATAAATTGAATAAAAGTTTTTTAAGAGAAATTCTAAATTTCATAAAATTGAAAGAGAAAAGAACCCATAAGAGTCTGTCTATAGAATCCAAATGTCTATTTATAGATTTTCTCATTGAACTTGAAGTAAGAAAATAGATCCTGAGAGGGAAAATAGATCTGAACATAATAGTGTGGATAAAATAAAGCGGCAAGAATGAGAAATTAAAAGAGCAAAATAAAAAAATGGAATAAATAATAATAAAATAATGGAGTTTAAGAGAACGTAATCTTCCTTTTTGGTTCAATTTTCTAGAAAAAAGAAGAACTATAATAAGACTTAAAACTTACTACGAAAAGATAAATAATCAACAATCGGAATTACAAAGATCTTCTTGGGCAATAGTTTTGGTAAATCTCAAGTCTCTCGCTGTAACTCGGGATTGTTGAATCAATTTTGCCTGGATTAATTTGACACGTTGGATCAATTTTGCATGCATAAAATTTTATAATTGAAACACTGAATACTTTAGACAGAAGATTATATACAAATAATTACAGAATATCAATGCGTCCCGACAGATTAAATACTATTTGAGTGACAGATTGACCGCAAACACGAATGAGTTCAGGCGGAAAAACAAAGTGAGTTTTCATTCGTGGTTATATACAAGATGAGAAAAAAGAATGGAAATCCTGAAAAATTTTAAAAATTATAAGTTTAGAAAAGTTTCGGATAAAAGTTATAGGGTTTAGAAAGATCTATTTACTGATCTTATCAGTTTGATTTTGAATAACGCTGCCGAATAAAGGTCAGGACAAAGTCAAATTAAATGTGATTTCCTATTTTTTATTGCATATTCTTATAGCCCTTGTTGAGACGTTTTCAAAACATTATAATAAAGCATTTTTTAATTAAGAATTTCCTGAGATATTTTAAAATTTATATAAATATTTTTTAATATAAAATATGAAATATCTTGTAAAGTAAAGGAGGATAATCCACCTTTTCAAAATAAAACAATGTACTCTAATTAGACAGCTACTTAAAATCAGTTGTTTTCATAATTATTAAAGATCAGTTATTTTCATAGCTACTCAGTTGTTTTCACGACTATTCAAAATCAATTGTTTTCACAGGTACTTATTATCAATTGTTTTCACAGCTACTCAAAATCAGTTATTTTCACAACTATTTTAAATCAGTCGTTTTTATGACTATCACATATCAGTTGCGTATTTACTCTCTCTAATTATTTGAGTATTTATATTGTTTGTTTTATTTTGTCAAAATACTGACAACACCTGACTGAACGTGAACGAATATCTCTTTTGATGAGAAAATGGGGAAACAAACAAACTAAAGTTACACAATGATGTTAGATAACTCTTCAATGCAACATTCCGAAATAAAAATACAATATATCGAAATCTACGGTTCACAATAAATAATAAGATGTTTCGAAGAAACTGGTAGTATTAAAACAGTGAGACCAGTAACAGCAATAAATCCCGAAAAGTCATTGGATGTTTTGCAATCCTTTGTGGAGAATCCACATATTTTTATCTGCAGAACAGCTGAAGAATATCAAATAGATCAGAAGTCGGTGTAATATTAAAACAGAATAAATTTTATTCATACAAAATTCATCTAGTACAAGAGATGAATGAAGATGATTTTGATCGATACGTCTAGAATTTTATGAATTAATGATAGAAAGAGTAGAATCTTTTTTTATAATATAGTTTTCAAACAAAGCAACATTTCTTAACGTGTCGACACAATTGTAGATTTTAGTCAAATACAAATCCTCATTAGATGCTAGAATTTCATATTCAATATTAGAAGAAAGTAAATGTTTGGGCAAGTATTTTAAATAATTTGATTTGAATAAGTCTATTTTAGCGAAGGAAATTTAAGTGTTGAAATACGAAGAAATGTTAAAAAACTGAACAATTCCTGTAATAAGGGCCATTGTTGGAAGACACTAAAAACATTTGATTCCAACAGGATGGTGCTGCGCCACACTATAAAAAAGATGTTCGTAATTATTTAAACGAAGTCTTGGTTGAATGATGGATAGGGAGGAAAGGCTTGATTGCCAGACCTCTCGATATTTTTTAGAGTTTCCATACTTTTTCCTCACTTTATATTTGAGAGTGTGCTCTTTATTTCATAAATACAATTTCAATTCCGAATTAAGTTTATTGGTTCCTTAAGCTTATTAATCGCACAAAACATTTTCGTCATATGTTAACTGTTCAATTGCGAGGGTAAGGTCCTTATAAGTCACTTATTGCAAAACGCGTAGAATTATTTGCGGCTGATCTTTTGATTCTTGCAACATTTTCTAATTCATAAGCGATCTCGTTTTATCAAAGTAATAATATTTAAATTCGATATTTGTTGATGAGATATTTATTACCTGATAAATAAATGAAGATCGCTATTTAATCTGTTATTATTATTATTTGTGGTTCTTTAAAAGATATCCACAAATGTTAGTCTATTCGTAAAATTTGTTTTTAAAAGAAAAGAATCATAGAGGACGAAACGCATGTAATAAGATTTTTAAATCATAGACTTGTTTAGTAAAATGTAAAAGAAAAATATGTCAATAGACATATAGCTCGTATGTCAGATATACGAGCGAGAAAAGTATCGATCACAGGTGACTGAACGAGATTTTTTTGTATCCCCCAGACGTATGTTTATATCACTTAATATAATATCAATATTCTTCCGCTCGCGTTTTCCTAACGGTATACCGACAATCTTATGAAGATAGAGACTTTTTTATCTCTTATAAAAGAAAAGAGAATCGTAAATTTGTCTGCCTTTAATCAGTTAAATAAGAAAAAATATCGCTATATATATATGTGTGTGTGTGTGTGTGTGTGTGTGTATGTGTGTGTGTATGTGTGTGTAAAACCATGATGCGATTCGTGGTATATCTTGCTATTCTCTTTGAAGTGTAATTTTCCTTATATGCTTGTCTATAGTTTGTCTATAGTCATAACAAATCTGAATTATGATTTGTTTCGACCAACTCTATTGACATGTTAAATTGACCATAAGATTAGTCATTAATTTTTCAAAGCCTCCATAGATGATACATATAACACGAATCAATGAAAAAATACTTCAAAGTTACGCTAAGTTGCAATCCTTTAATAACAGTTTGGATTTTCAAGATAGAAGGTAAAGTCTTGGTATTATTTATATATACATTAACTATAAACCTGTCATATCGAATGTATTGGAAACATGTTGGAAACAGCGTATTCCAGCAATATTTCTTCAGTTAAAAGTTTTCTAACAAAAAGGTTTCTTAAAATTCACAGATGTTGCGATAAAAAATTTCAGTACAACATAGATGCTTTTTCAGGCTTTTATAAAGTATGGCAATCTTTGAAAATTTATTTTTTTACAGACACATTTGAAACATATTATTCTCTTGTTTTCTCTTTCTTTAAATTTCCGTAAGATAAGAGTTATAATAAAATCATAATAAGATTATGTAACTTATTGTTAGTTATTGAAAAATTTCAATTTCATTTGTTCAAGTAATTATAAACACAGTTTTAAAATGTTAACATTATTGATACAATAATCGATTACATTTTTGATATCATTAAAAAAATTTAATCGTGATCATTATCAGTGTCATCGTTAAAGCTACAGAAAAGTTTTTAAAGAAAATACAATAATGAGAAAATAGGAAATCAAAGATATCTCCTCTCATTAAGGAAATTCGAATTTCTTTTGAGCAAATTTTAAATTAACTACAAAACTTAAATTTTTTTACATTAAAAATACTAAGTTTTTTTCAATTCAGAAGCGACATATTTTTAAATTATACAATGCAGGTAATCAAGATGATTGATAAACGGTTACAAGCGTATTGTATATACAAACGTTTCCTTCGGATTCTGCTCTCCATCTGTGGTTGTTGGTACATGCCCACAAAATCTGGCAAATCCAAGAAGTACTACTGGTCAGTTTTTGTGCTTTTGATGTTGATTATGTACACTCTGATAAGCTTGCATATGAGTTATATTCTTAGACATAATTTGGAGAATATGATGAAAAGCATAGGCGTAGCATTATCTGGATTTGGCGCCTCTCTCAAGGTATAATCTAAGAAGACTTGCATATTATTTTACATATAAGAGAACGAAATCAGAAAAATGTTATATAAAAATGTATACATTAAAGCACTAATATAATAATATATTCGTGGTCTAACGAACCAAATAAATTGCAAAATTATATTCTTTAGCTAATTCTAAAAATAAAAAAATAAATTCTTTTTTATATTTATTTTTACGTATATTGACGTTAAAGAATTAACCAGATTTGTAATCAAACTGAAGATTCGCAACAGAAAGAATTTGTTAAAAAGTAAAATGAGTATATTTAGTGCGCTAATGTATCAGTATCTTTTAATAAACATCATTTTAATAAACATCGTTTCTTTGTTTTTTTCAACGTTACATCTTTTGCAAAGGAAGAAATTTTAATCAAAATTCAAATACTAAATTTAATCATGGTATTAAATATGTCACGTCAATAATTTGCGATGTAAGCAACTTCTCTGTTTCTCACGAAGAAAAAAACATGTATCTTTGTCTTCTTTAAGGTTATGAGCTTTATGATAAATCGTGACTCTCTGATAAATTATCACCAGACGCTGAATGATCTTTTTGAGGAGGAGCTTAAGCAGAACAAAAAAATCCGGACAATAATATTTTCGTCCCTGCGCATAATATATACTCTAGCGTATACATATTTCGCTATGCTGATAGGATTATTTTTGGCGTTTCATGCGCCTTCATATATTTTTATAATTCGTAATCTCTGTCACTTCCATTTGAGCACAAACTACACTCTGCCATTTAGCAGGGGATTCGGACACTTCTGGAACGTTCCCGACAATTTTTTATATCATTTTCATCTGCTCTTCGAAACGAGCTTATATATATTTAGCTGCACTACGGCCTGCAGCATCGACAGCATGTTTGGCTTCTATATCTATCAGTTCACCTCGATAATGCGCGCCATGACCTTCAAGCTCATGAATCCTCTGTCCACCGAGAAGTTTTCGGACTTGTTAAGGACGTGCGTGGCGAAGCATCAGAGACTATTGCAATGCCGCAACACGTTGGAACACGTCTATGGATTCATCGTCTTTTGGCATATTGTCACTAACGCCATACTTCTTTGCGCGATGATATACAATGTGATGATAGTATGTGGATTAATGCAAAAATTGATATTCGATTTCGTAATACTTAAAAACTGTGTTATGCGCGGTCGCGATTGCAAAATAACAAATATTATATCGTGCAATTGATACAGTCGTGTTATGCTAAAATAAATTTGAATGCTTTCGAATCTATATTTAGAGAACATTTACGAATGTCGAAGAAATGTCATAGTTTTCTCGCGGAGTTTGTTATTAATTAAAGCAAAATAAAAAATACTTTTTAATAATTTTTGCACGTTTTCTGAAAATATGGAAAGAAAATCTGCGCTTGCAATTCTTTGTATATGATGGTATCGCATTACATAAATATTCTATAATAAAATAAATTATTCCTTAATAAAATATATTAATTGTTAAATATTTGCAACAGTTTTCGGACTTGAATTTTATCAATGCATCTTTGCTTCTGACATACACTTTTGCGAAACTGATTCAAACATTTACATATGCATGGTATGGTACTATGCTCACAAATGCGGTAAGTTTTAATGATCTTAAAATTTTTTTTTTTTTATAATATTATTATAACTTAAAATTAATTAATTCGGATATATTTAGAGCGAAGATTTTCGTAAGGGAATATACTTTGGCGAATGGCCTAATTCTGGTCTCGATCATCATCTGAGAAAGAACATTATTTTCATGCTGATGCAAAAGCCAATGATTGTAAACGCATTATATTCTCCTGTTGGTATAGTCATGTTCACCAATGTAAGTATTTAAATTATAATCGCGTAGTAATCTGTGCAGAAGCTTATGACTTTCGAGCAAGTTATTTTCAATTTTCGCGCACGTACACTATTGTTTTAAAATAACATTTATATTTTATTTTTAAAAAAATTAATGAGATTAAGAGATTTGAAAGAATGAAGACGCAAAAATTGTGAATTCGAGTAAAAAACTAAAATTTTAAATAAAATACACACATATACAGGATGTTTTATTTTAATTAATACAGTCAATTGTCTTGAAAAGAAAATATTTTTTAAAAAAATGTTTATATAAAAATTGTAAAGTTTTATATTTAAAATCTTATAACTTTTAGAGCAATATTTAGTATGACTTTGGATAGTATTGTCACGTAAATTATTTTAAAATTTTTTAATGAGAAGACCTTCATTTTTCATTGTTTTGACATTGAGAGTTTTTCAAAAATATTATAAAGTTATTTTTCATTAAATTATTTTTCTTTTTTCATTATTTTTCAAGTTATGAGACTGAAAGTTACAGTACTAAGAGACGTAGCGGCAGTTAAGCTTCGCCTACGCTCAAAAAAATTTTGAATTTTTATTCATAGATAGAGTTTTCCATTTATATTCATATAAGTAAACCGCAATTCATCGCGAAAAGTAGTTATCGTGAGTAATCTGGTAATTTTGGATCGAGTTCAAAATGACTGATTATAGTTCAAATGGAATTGTTGATTCTTGTGTTTGATAAAGCTGACATAATCATTAAACAGAGAGATTGCATTGTAATAGATATCGACCAAGGTGCAGATAAAGAGAATTTTATTACGGAAGTATACAAGAATTCGTAGAGAAATCACAAGAATAAATGCAAAACAAGACTTTGATGAGCCTCATGTAGCAATGCTAAATTTGAATCCTTATATTTCGACTAAAAAAATGCAATGTAATTTAGGAATTCCTTATGCGAAGAGCGATTGCATCAGCTTAGAGAGTGACACGTAGTTTTTTGACGGGCACATAAATTCGTTTCTCTTCACTCGAAGTCGGACGTGTGAGCGCCTTTTAATGCAAAAAGATTATGAGGGAGGACAATAGGTCCTTGGCGGTAATAAATAAATACTTATTCTCACTGCTCTCATCTCTAGAGTAAGTTTTAACAGCGTGCTATAACTTATCTGCTAGCGGGGCGGTTGAGAGGATGAGTCTCTCTCCGCCCAGCACACCATCTTGCCTTTAGACGAGATACGAAAATGCTAGACACTGCTGAGGAAAGACAGTTGATCCAATCCAATCTGTCACAAAAAGAAATTATATTACATTATATGGAAATTGTAATGGACAGTTCTTTCTCTATGAAGAGAACAAGAGAAAGCATGAGTGACAAAGACAAAGATAAGAGGGAAGAAAACAGAGATGAAGGAGAAATGGATGACAACAGGAAAAAGACGAAAAAGGCAAGAAAGGATGATACTCTTAAGTTAGACCGATATAAAGAAATAGCTTTAAATAGTAATCCCAAGAGAAAAGGAACAAAGGTCGGCAGATTAAAGAAGAAAGGTCAGAGAAGGAAAAAATGCAACGAAATGAGCTCAGAACGGATTTCTACGAGGCAAATAGTAAATCGCCATACTTCATCTTCATTAAATGCGCAATGGATGATACCACATCTCCCAGAAATGGTCCGGGAAGTCTCAAGAATGCTTTATAAGTCGAAATTCAGGTACTTTCATTTAACTAAACACTAATGGAATACCTGAAAATATTCCTTTGACTAAAGCGGTTAACAGGGCGGTTATGGATAAGAAAATAAGAGATATGAGTTTTTTTACAGTCTTTATCCTTAGATTTAACCTCTATTGTAAAGGCGTCATACACAGAATTTCACTAGATGAATGTTTGGACAATCTAGGCGCGGATATCCTATTTGAAAATACGAAAGTTAAAATTAACAAGATATTCAGGCTTAAAAAGAAAGACAAGGAATCTAATAAATGATTAGAGTCTAAATCAGTATGCATAGAATTGAGAGAGAACATGAGCTTTCGTAAAACATCAAAATGGAACATAATAATTTCTATTTCCCCCCTATATTCCCCCTGTAAGAAGATGTTTTAATTGTGGGAAATTTTGACACCTGAACAAGAGTTGTGATAAACAACAACAATGCTTAACATGCGAATGAGCACACGTCAAAAAAATCCATGTAATATCCCGTATGCAGAGACCAGAAGACTTATCCTCAAGAATGGCTTCTTCTCTCAGAACGAGTCTTTAATCAAGAAACTTTCCAGACCTACCGCCCAGATGACCACCTTGAGGGATTGGAGAAAAATAACCTTAAGAAGAGATGACACCTTCCGGAGAATTTAAAACAAATATGCGAGCTCATCAATGGGATCTCACAAATGGATCCACTTATTCAAAGTACTATAAACTTGTACTGCAGAAACATCAATTCAAGAACAGATAATAAGGAAATCTCTAATAATAATAATGGCTGATTCGCTCAGAATTTTATAATGGAATTCCAGAAGTATAAAACATAAGTCGAATTATTATATCACGCGCAGAATTTTGATGTTATTTTCAGAAACAAAACTTAAACTGACAGATTCTATCTATGTTAGAGATTTTGATATAATAAGGAGGAATAGAATTGGTCCTTGTGGAGGGAGAGTGGCTATCTTGGTAAGATCCAATATTAAGTACTAAACAGTTATAATAAAAGAAGATTATGGGAGGAATCTCTCAAGATATGTGCGATTTCAATCTTATCTCAACATGGGAGGATCACATTGGTAGATTGCTTTCGGATAATAGCTACATTAGCAGTCAGGAATGGAGAAAATTTTTTATTCAGTTTAGATCATGTCTTAATCTGTGGAGATTTTAACGTACACAATACAACTCTGGGCAGAAATCATAATTGCATTTTAGGAACTAATCTGTTTAAAGTAATATTAGACAGTGACCTGATTCTTCTAAATAGTCCCTAAGCTACGCATCTTGCCCGTGGGACAGGAGTTATCTTGGATCTGGCGTTTGTGAATTCGGTTCTAGGTTTACATATAAAATGAACAATTAATAACGACTTCTGGAATAGTGATCATTACTCTAGTTTGATCATGATTGGATTAAGAAATGGAGACAAGCAGGAAACATAAAGAGCTTGCCCATCTCTATTCTCGAAAGACTGATGGGGCTTTTTTCCGCAAGACATTAGATGAATACTTAAAAGAACTGAAAAATAATTGGTTAGCACTTGAAGCCCAAGATACAGAAATAGTTTACTCAACTTTTACTTCGGCAATAGTGAATCTGGAAACCTCTTCATTCAAATTCATAAATAAAGACAAGAAGAAGTTACTGTTACTCTAACCCGAACTCTCCCCCCCTCCCACCATACCAGTGGTGAAATGCGTAATGTAAAAAATTAGTTAGACTACGCAAAACATCGTTCCTAAAATACAAGTTCACTTAATTAAATCCAAAGAGGATTTTATTAATTTTAAAAAAGTAGAGGTTAAGGTAGAGTAGGAATTAGAAGGATTAAAAAAAAGAGTTTTGAAGAATTTTGTGAATCCTTGAAAAAGATTCGGAAAGAAGTCTAGCTATTTGTGGGACAAAATTAAAAGTTTTAACAATAGGAGGAATTATAAAAAAGTATCAATCAATTCAGTCAGGAAAAACAACAAACTATAAGGAATCGTTCTTTACCCCCCCCCCCCCCGGATACCAGTATCCCCATACATATCGGACTACGAAGGCTTTGAATCCTTTTTAGATTTACCTTTTATAGAGGATGTGTTAGCTGGTGATGATTATGTTTGAATGTTAAATCTAGTTCGGGCCTTGACTATAAAGATATTTTTCAATTGTCTTTCTTGGGGAGAGCACTCTTATTAAAAAATATTTAACAGAATCCTTTCCTCGATCCTTTTTTGACGACTAGAAGAAGTTCCTAGTCTTCTTTATACCGAAAGAAGACCCGAATACATTTCGCTCTAACTTCCTGGCAACGTGTCTTTGCAAAATTCTGGAAAGAATGATTTGCAATAGACTAAATTGGATGAAGCTCAAACTGGCCCGAAGAGTTACCCCAAACATAGCGAAATGCGAAAGGATTAACTAAAAAAATCTGATAACACTTAAATAACTTTTTAGATTTGAAATCCGTTTGGAGGCCCTATCGTTCCTCTTTAGTATCCATAAGACCTCCCATTTGATGTTATACATTAAGGGGGTATTCTAGAGTGTCAGGTCGAAAAAATCGATTTTTTTTTTGCATTTTTTGAATGTTTATGATGTTTAGAATATGTGTGCACAAGGATTTCGCTGAATCAAGCTTAATATTCAAGTTATGAAGGTAAATAAATAGATACTATAGAGCGCGCCGCGAGCAATATCCAAACTTCAAATGCGTTTTTCTCAAAACTATGTTTCTTAAATTGGTTGCCACGATATCTCAAAAATTATTGAGCCGATCAAGCTGAATCTTTGCACACATCTTCAGCACATATGTGACTCTCGTCCCTACCAGAATTACATCGATACATTTTTTTTCCTCTAAATTATGGCCTAAATCTGACCAAAAAAATCATTAAAATTCGAAACATCATTTTTAAATGTCCACTATTTTGAAAATTTTCAATATTATCACTTGAATCTGGTTCCTGCGATAGCCATAAACATATATTTTAAGAATTTTTTTGGTTTTTTTATTTCTGATTACCTGAAGAGCTGGAATCGTGGCAAACCATCAAAGAACATTTTTTTTGAGGCGTCAACTTTGACTGTGTGTATTATAACTAAAGATACGTATTTTTTTATTGAAAAAAAATTTTTTTATAAATTTATATCGTGAAAAATATAGAAAAGAAGTTTTTACACCCATATTGTTTGTTTACTTTATTTAAAAAATTCCTAAAAGAAGGTATGAAAAAGTGCCCATCATACTAGAATACCCCCTTAAGGACTAAAATTAGATGCATGTCAAAGAATCAGGTATTAAAATGATATTAATATGGATTCCGAGTCACTGCGGCTTAGAGGGTAATGAGAAAGTGGACATGGAGGCAAAGGAGGCAACGATTTCGGGTAGTACATCTTCATTTAGGATCCTCAGAGACGTGTTAAATTTTTGGAAAGAAAAACAATTTAACAAATTCTTTTAACTTAACGGTTAACAAAGAGAGTTATTACTGTCAAAATTACTTCGCCTAAAAGAGATAGATATAGTTTCATAAGATGGAGCTGAGTAGGAAAGAAGTGGTGTCAATTAATAGAATGACATGTAGCCACATATCCTTACAGGCAAGTGTACACATTCGATATAATAGACTCGCCAAAATATTCTCAGTGTGATGTGTCGGAATGTGCCAATCTTTTGAGTCAATCTTTTGGGAATGCCCGATATTCACTTCACAAAAATCCAGACTTGCAAAGAAATCATAAGAAAATATCACTCCCTTCCGATGTCAATTAAATCTTTACTTGGTAATATGAAGTCAGAAACGGCCTTTATCCTAAAGAATTTTATCAAAAGTATAAATATAGTTATATAAAACTTTGAGTCACTTCTTATATAAGTAATATTTATAAATCAATATTCATTAATTTTAAGTTTTTTAAATATCATAGTTTGCAGGGTGTATGCAACATGATTTAATATGTAATTTTCGTTTGTCGAGTATGCTTTAAACGGTAAATATGCAATTTTATTGTATATTTTATGTTTTAATCTGTTTCTATTCCTCTATTATTTGTTTTACGTCTTATTCCACTATTATTTGTTTTACATTTTATTCCTCTAGTATTTGTTTTACATTGTTATGTAAAAATCTACATTTTTTTTGCGCCTATACTGTATTCGCGTAGTTATATGTATAGCTGTAACAAAATGGTGTTGGATTATAAGCCAGGACATACTATGTAACATTTTATTTTAATAAAAAAAAAAAAAATTCCTTATGCCACTATGTGAAGAATTATGCACAGACATAAATTCTATTCTTATTACTTTAAGATTTCTGAGTAGTTGCCGCGATTAAATTGGAATCGTGATTTCGTAAGCGAAGAACGACACAATTTCTTGCATGCCGTTTGTAAATAAAGAGAATTTGGTTTAAAACAAACTAAACACTTTAAAAATGGGCTCCACCAAAAATGGGCTCAGGAATTCTATTACAGTTTCTCACCATGCAAAAGAATGAACTAATAGGCGTAAAAAGTGATGTGTAACGTAGCACGTAATCTTACGTAAATATTGCAGTAATATTATAATATACTAAAAATATTACATGTTACAGTAAAACATCACATAAATATTACTGATATATTACACATTGAAATAACTACTACTCTAATTAAATAACATTGAAATGTCACAGTAATATTGTTGCAATATATTATTGCAATATAACATCTTAAGTAGGATAACATTAAATAACATTTTTATGATGTCTTATTGACGTAAGAAACATCATTAGAGACATTATTAAAACATCACAAAATTATACGTATACACATTAGAATAAAGATAGCTATGGAATCGTTTTAAAATTAACATTACTCGGATAAATGCTGTATATTAAGATTTCTAATTGATACATATGGTATAATATAATTATACCAAGAACCAATATAAATTATATGTATCAATTAGAAAATGTATCAATTAGAAATCTTAATTCTTATCTTATAATATAATTATATAATAAATATAATATAATGTAATCATATAATATATATAGTATAATGTGTAATATATCAGTAAAATTTCTGTAATATTTCTATATTCTGTAATATTGGCAACATAAATTTATCTTTATATGGAATTTTAGAAGTTTTTACGCATATCTTTTGACTGGTGATTCCATGATTATCCATATATCTGTTTTGCTTGACTATGGCTGTTCCAACATGTTATGATTCGCATAGTAAACAAATTTATATCAGGTATCAGTTTTTGTCCTATAATGTACAGATTATTATTTTTTTTTTTTTGTAATATTGAATATTGTAAACGCAAACAACTGTTTACAGTACTGTCCTTTAATAAAATGCAATTATTTTTATTGTCGTCAGAATTTAAATAAAATAAATTTAAATTTAATATTTTATACTGTTCTTTGCAATCTTGTTCATGATCCAATCGATCTTTGTGATTTAAAAAAATGTTATAAGTTATATTTAATTTTTTTTTTTAATTTTTTAACTTTTTAGTTTTAATAATATTATATAGTTATTGTGTTAACAATCAATATTGTTTTCTTAATATTATATGGAACAATTATTAAAATAACATTAAAAATAACAGTCCAATAAAATAAAATAAAAAAAATTCATTAAAATGATTTAATTTTTCACAATATTATATGAACATTACATAAATATCACATAAATACATAATATAATGTAATATATATAACCATAATATTACTGTAATTCATTTTCACAGATATTTTAAAATTATAATATCTCTGTAATATCTCAGCAATATTTTTGCTATATTTTATTATAATACTGCAATAGAAAAATGATATTGCTATGATATTATGTGCTATATGGATATGTAAATGAGGTAGTTTACCTTCACTTCTTGCAGAATGAGTTGTCTGAGCTCTTGAATGAGGTCGAGCTACTCAAAAAAGAAGTGGTGGCAGCAGGACAGTATGTCACTCTATCGTATTATAACGGAATGCTCACTGAAATCTTTTACAAAAGATGTATAAGAAGATATGGACATTTAATAGACTTCTCGTGACTTAACTATGATTTTTTGATTTTTTTTTTACATAAAAAATATTGTTTACAGAACCCCGTCGACATCTACAAAAGACATAAAAAAATTAAATAACTGATGTCATAATATTCCTCAATATGTTTTAATCTCAACAGTAGAACAGTAGAATCGAGGGACGGTTGAGACTGTTTGTAAAAGAGTCCGAATCTGTTTGAACATCAATTTCTAAAGACATGATCCATTCAAAAATAGACAGGGTTTGAAGTCACAAAATATTAAGGAAATGATAAGCCTTGAGCCTAATCTCCCAAAAGACACACACACGAGATATAAATCTAATCGGACAACCTCTGCGTGATATCTTGGGTAATGTTAATACCGACGATATTGTAACTTTCAAGTCTTATAATTCGAAAAGTATTTAATGAAAAATTTATTATAGTGTTTTAAAAAGTTCTCGATGTCAACTACAAGAATATGCAATGAAAAATAGGAATTTTTACTTAAAAATTTCAAAAGTGATTTTTATGTGACCTTAACAATGCTATCTAAGGTTACACTAATGTTGCTGTAAAATGCGTTGCTGTAAAACCTTACAACTTACCTTTAAATAAAATTTTCTTGAAAATGCTTTATTTTCAAGATAATCGACTGTATCATTAAAATGTGCGCGCGCGCGTTGTGTGTGTGTGTGTGTGTGTGTGTGTGTGTGTGTGTGTGTGTGTGTGTGTGTGTGTGTGTGTGTAAAATGGAATTTATACAAGATATAAAAAATTACAAAATTTTAATTATCATTTTAAATATGTTAGTTAAAAGATTATTTTCATAAAGTTCATTTTCTTGAATATCAATTCTATTTTTTTTAGAAGAAACTTTCAATATCGACAAACAATATTTATAATTATGTATTTTTTGCATATTGATCTTTGCTATTAATTCTAAACATATTGATCTTCTAAATATATTGATCTTTGCTATTAATTCTAAATTTTTTGTTTTCATTGATATGTATTTTTTGCATATTGATCTTTGCTATTAATTCTAAACATATTGATCTTCTAAACATATTGATCTTTGCTATTAATTCTAAATTTTTTGTTTTCATTGATAGTCCTTGAATGCTACAATATCCTATTTCTTCTTGTTGCAATCCATTGGTGATAAAGGTGGATAAAGATGAACGCTATTTATGTTTTGTAAACACTAATTTTTTGTGCAATCATTATAATATTAAGAGAATATTATTAAGAAAATGCAAATAAAACAATCTGTTAACACTTATTTTATCATTATACAATGTTTAACTTGTAATAATATAATATTAATATTAAAATAATATTTAAGCAATAGTATATTATATTATATTCACTAATTATTGCGTTTTATTTTTATTTTCCTGAAATTGGTGTGCGAGATAATAATTAGAAAATTTAACAAGTAAATTTATAGAAAGTTGAAAAATGCTCGATTCTTCATGTATTTAATAAAATTTTTAAGTCGTATACTTTTTTTACCTGGCAAAATGTAAAGTGAAAATATGTCAATATCGTATAAACACGCTAGCGAGAAAAGTATCGAGCGTAAGTGACTGAATTTTTTTTATTCAGACGTCTTACATCTTCACACTACCAAAACTAAATATTAATACTCTTCCACTTATATGCGCATTATTGAAAATGACATAGCGACAATAATATGATCAATCTTAAAAAAAAGGAAAAAAGAGAAAAAGAACAGAGAATAAAGGAAAGAAAAATAAGAACAAAGAAAAGTAAAGAGAAAAGAAAAAAAGGAAAGAAAAAAGGAAAGAGAAAAGAGAATCGTAAATCATTCCTTTTCTACAGAATATATCTGTTAGAGAGATCCATTCGATGTCCTTATATCTATAAGATATCCATAAATATCTAATAAATAGCTATTAGACATGCTCTATACAGGATGATGCCTTTAACTTGAGACATTCAAATATCTCAAAAAATAAGCACACTACGAAAAA
>JANQDE010000217.1:107425-126622 GCA_037157785.1 Cephalotes varians
AATAAAAAATAGGGGTTCCTATTTAAGATTTCAAACTTGCCCCCCCTCACCGCCCAGGGGGAGGGGGGGGGGCTGATTTTAACGTCATTGTATGTCCCCCTCGAAATGATGAAATTTTGATTCTTAACATTTTTTCGTAGTGTGCTTATTTTTTGAGATATTTGAATGTCTCAAGTTAAAAGCATCACCCTGTATATTCAAATGTCCACAATATGAGATCTTCTAAACATCCATAGAATATCTAAATCAATGTCCACTAGACATACAGTAGATATTTATTAAGTATTCCGGTTAGTTTTGAAAGATTTTTTGCAAAAAAGCATGTTTATTTTAAAGAAAGATGTTAAATTATATTTTATTCAAAATATTTTCCATTGCTAGCTATAACTTTTTCTCACTTTTCTGATATAATAAGTGAATTTCGCGATGAAACAATGTTTGTCTTTCGAAGCAATCTATTCATCGAGTCATTTTTTTATTTTTTTCATATGTTTTGAAGTGCTGATCAGCAAAGCCGTGTTGCATCGATCAAAATAAATGATACTCTAAAGGAGCATAGTCTGGTGGTCGTGGCGTGTGGTAAGATTTCCCATTGAAATGTCGATAATATATCTTTACTACTTTTGCAACGTGTGGTCGAGCATTGTCGTGTAACAAAATCACTTTGCGTTTTCTTTGAACTATTATTTTAGTATCACAGTGCATTGATTTTACATTGGTTCGAATTAGCTAAACATTGATTATGTTGGAAATGTATTGGCCAATATTTCCCAATGGAAGATCAATATTAACAGGCTCGACGAGTTGTGTGTAATTTGTGGAACACATACCTAAAATTTAGCTTGGTGAAAATCCACACTCAAGAAATCCAAAAATTGAATTTAAAATCAATTATTAATGTTTTAAACTTCATGGGGAAAGTGTTATGCGCAACTGCCGACATAGCTACGATCGTGCAAATGACGCAAATGCGATTGAGCAACTTGACCGTATTGCATATCCATAATATGGATTTAACGAAGGACGTTGATGATAATCTAGATAAATTTGTGAATAAATTTATAAACAGGACTCAATAAAGAGCACCCATTTACTATTGTTAAGATTACAGATAATTAAACTAGTAAAAAAAAATTCGTATTTCATAATTCCACCGGTTGTTGGATTAATGTTAGAAATTAATTTACACTCAATATATAATTAGATTTACTTTATTTTTCAATATTGCGCCAATTAATTGTGCTATTAGGGTATTGGACGTTTTTAGTTCAAAGCACGATTCAATCGCTTTGTTGTTGATAACGCTCAACAGTGATTATTTGATTTGGTTTCAGCTCATAATACACGATGCCTCTTATATCCCATCAAAGGCACAAAACCTTACTTCCATGAATGTTGCGTTTTAAAGTCAATGTCGATGGTTAGTCTGGACCAATAATTTTTTAGCCTTAGAATAAGGAATATTATTATTAGTAAATCCATTTTTCATCGTCAGTTGCAATTTTATATAAAAATTGCTTTTTTGTGAGAGAGTAATGAAATGCAAACAGTTAAACAATTTTGAATAGTCAATTCAGACAATTCATGTGGAACACATAAATTGTCTTTTTTTTTTATCTTTCCCATTGTATGTAAATGATCAGAATGGTTGATACGCAATTCAACATTTTCAAACTATTTTGGTTGATCTGAACATTCTTTGTTTTTCAAATCAAAATCTCTTTTGAATTGTTGAAATCAGTACTCACATGTTTTAACTGTTGGAGAAGACTCAGAATTTCTGAAATAAATCGGTCAGTTTCGGCAGCCGTTTTTTTTTAATCAAAGCAGTAAAGTATAATAAACGATGATGCTTTTTATTACATTCCATTTCCAATTGCACTAAAAAGTTTATTAGAAATATTACGGAAGGCTTGTGGAGACAAAGCATTATGAGCTCACAAAACGCTAAAGCTTAGTGTGGAAAAGCTCAGAAAAACATCAAAAAATTGCAAAATCAAAAACCACGTTCATCATTTTCTACGATTCGGATTGTTCATAAGGAGTTTGTTCTACAAGATAAAACCGCCTTAAATTATTAATTCTGAAAAAACTAATTCTAACAAATTGGTTTTGCGCGTATATACTTCGCGGAGCATCGCGCGCGCCAATCAAGAGCGCTGCGCGGTTGGCTTGCGATCTCCGCGAATCATAGAAGTGCCCGCGGATCAACCGAAAAACAAACACTTATGGCTCTGGCAGACAGGACGCGGCAAAGCGGCAAAGCGGCAACGCGGTGGCCAATCGCCATCTTGCTTTCTAATGGCTCCAACACGGAGCCATTAAAAAACAAGACGGTGATTGGCCACCGCGTTGCCGCGTTGTCGCTTTACCGTTTTGTCGCGTCCTGTCTGCCAGAGCCATTACAAAACAAAGAGCTAATTGTTATTAAAAACAATTTTTTTTAATTATCCGCGATTACGCTAGAAGACTCCAGATTGTTCTTTTTTTTTACGTAATTTCCGGCAATCGAAATTCCATTATTTCTTGAATCTGGAATCTTTACAATATAAAAAGAGCCTTGCGCGAGCGGCACTACCTGTTCTTCACGAGACTTCGAAAGAGAGAGAGAGAGAGAGACTGTGTCGCAGCGCAAGCTAAGTAATTAATTCGATATTCGGATATTCGTAGCTAGCGGAATTCCTTCTTTTTAATTCCACGATCAGAATAACTGGGCATCCATGAAAATCCTTTCGCGACCAATCGATAATATTCATCGGCCGCATCAGCTAACTCTTCCTTCGAACATACAACAATATATATATGTCAGAATGTATGTTTATTGTGCGCGATTATCATTATGAATTTTCTTGTTCTGCATGAGTTTCTTCTAGAAAAACTTATTCAATATCTGGTGATAATTTAATGCCAATATTGTATATAGTATATCTATAATGTCTCAAAAGTTTCCGAACTTTCATTAAAACTCACTCTATAAAGTAATAATGATAAATTTTTCGACTAATTCTTGCCAACAAACGCTTTATAATGTCCAAATATAATAATAATCTCTATTAATAGCAAATGTGAAATTGACGGATAATGACTAGCAAATGTCAGAGATCCGGATAATGACGTAAAAATGAAATGGAGCACTCAAATAACTTCACGTTTTCACAATATAAAATCACAAGTTTATTATACGTAAAAGTTACAAACAGTTAAAAATCACACAAATCTCTATTTATTATTATATATTTATTATTATATATTAATTGCATTTCGCGACGACGAAGCAAGTGATTCCGAATTACCCGAATTACACGTACGCGTCTAGAAGTACGTTGCCGATAACTTTTTATATCTTTATCTGCTTTTCGAAATAAGTTTAGACATATTATAACATATCACGGCCAGCAACGTTGACAGCATCTTTGACTTCTATTCGTCTCGATGATGCACGCCATGATCTTCAGACTCACGAATTCTCTGATCCAACAAGGATCGGACCTATGACATGTGCGTGGCAAAGCGTCAGAGATTACTACGATGTCGCAATATATTAAAGCATGTCTATGAATTCCTCATCTTTTGATATATTGTTTGGCATATTGTATTTAGCACACTAATACTATATTTTTTGCACGTTGATACAGAGTGAATCATAATGATTGTCCCAACGTTTTACCATGAGAGATGAGTTATCGACTGCAACTGTAATCCATTAATAGTTTCATAGATGACAGCTGCTTGGATCGACCGTGCGTACTGAATGCCCGAGTGTACAGTCATGTTTTAAAGTATGAATTAAATGACATATATCATTTATTATAGAAGCTATGCATGCTTAATTAATATACTCTTATATATTTAACTCTTTTCTTAAACGCGGTTTATCTTTGCGCGTTTTTATTTTTATGCATTTCCTTACGCATTCTTTTCTAATTAAAAATGTAATTCTTTTTACGCGATTTCTTATTATTATGCGGAACTATCTATCGCGTAAAAAGAAAATTGGATGTAAAATGCTATTCTTATAGAATACTATAAGTGCTGTAGAGTGCAAAAAAATACTATTTTATAAATAATACTTTTTAAATATAATTCTTATAGAACAATCGCGTTATTGTATTTTTCTATAAGAAGCGGTATTGTGCTGAATTTTTGACATATAAAAACAATAAAAATTATAAATAATGTGGACTTCCACACCACCCTTGAAGTGCCACTTTTGGCGCGTTAGGAAAAATACAATAACGCGATTGTTTTATAAGAATTATATTTAAAAAGTATTTCCACAGCTACTTTTATCGAAAGAAGATCCTGGTGTACCAGTGATCATCGTTGATTGCTTGGTTTTTATGCGTACTAATTTTTTCAACTGGCATTATAAATATTGTTGAATGTGTAGTTGTATGTCAGCTTTCAAGTTTTCTTAATAATAATTATGTTTCATTCTATAATATGTTTTTGTAACGCCTTGATGTCCTCCGGTAAGTGAACAGTGAAATTTACCGATTATGGTAGGGCGAAGATCCTATTTTATCCCATTGCATGTAATTAGTTTGATTATTGAGTTAACAGAAGTTAATTGTAACAAGAATTTAATATTGTTCCATGGTACATTATTTACAGAATCTGTTTTTGCTATACCGAGTTTCTAGATTCAATTAGAATCGATAAAGTATGTAACGTCCTTGCGTAAAAATAATAAGTCGCGAGTTTCAATTACGTTATTTTTAAATGTTTGAATATCGGTGATGCTAAATTTTATTCGCGGGATTTGATTTTCCTTATCATTGATACTTTCTTCATCGTTAGTAGTTTTCGTTACCTTCAGTATCACTTCCTTTATCTGATAGATCATTTGTATCTTCTATTTCTTCAATTTCGTCTTTTCTCTGCGAAACCTTAAATGATTTTTTTTTATGTGTTCCTATCTTTTGCTTGGCTTCGAATTAGTATTTTATCATTTCTAGGAAGATCATGGATTAATGCTCTTTCAGTAATTTGTAATTTTGATTTACATAGTTCTTCTTGCGTAAATAGTATTGAATCAATATTTTCATCAAGTAAAAAGATTAACTAATTCTAGCGATAAATTGTCAAATTTTTCATCGTCTAAAAGATATAGCTCAAAATTTTCATTCTCCTCGTTTTCATCAAATTCTTCCAATAGTTTAGAGATTATTTCTGCGTCTTTCGGATTATTGGGATTCAGAAATTTGTCATAGTTAATTAAATTGCAGTCTGCTTCTTCAAAGTTTACAGGATTCCTGAACAAGGCGTCAGCATTTACATTAGTTTTACCCGCCTTACATACATCATAATCATATTCTGCTAATTTTAATCTCCAGAGGATTCTCATATTTGCATCTTGTGCATTTTTAAACTTAAGTAAAGATTTATGATCTCTGACTAAAATAAGTTTTCGTCCATATAAATATGGTCGAAAATGCTTAACACAGTATATTATTGTTAAGGCTTTCTTTTCATATGTGTCATATTTTATTTTGTTGTCGGTTCGTGAAACGTATGTTATCAATCGATCTTTATTTATTTCTCCTTGTGACAAGATGTCTCCTACAGCTATTTCAGAAGCATCAGTAGTTAAAATAAAAGTTTCGAAAAGTCAGGGTATTATAAAACTGGATCTTCACATAATTTTTGTTTTAACGTTTTGAATGACTGTTCTTGAGCGGAAGTCCAATCAAAATGCGTATCATTTTTTAATAAATTTGTTAAGGATTTGGCTAATTTCGAAAAATTTGGTATAAATTTTCTATAATATTCTGCTAATCTAAGGAATCTTTTAATATTTTTCAGCGTTTTAGACCTGGGAAATTGTCTTACTGCTTCCAATTTCTTAGGATCGGGTTTAATTCCATCTTTACTGATAACATGACCTAAGTAAGTTACTTCGTTTTTTTAAGAATTCACATTTATTAGATTGTAGTTGTTTTAAGTTGGCTTTGCGAAGTCGTTCTATTAATAAATTATATACTTTTTTTTCATGCTCTTCTAATGAAGTACCGTAAATAACAATATCAAAATCGTTCATGTAAACGAATAATTCTTTGTTTTGTAATCCCGATAGTACTAAATCCATTAGTTATTGAAAAGTAACAAAAGCGTTTTTTAAGCCAAAAAGCATCCGATCAAATTCATAATGACCGAAAAGAATTGTAAAGTGCGATTTTATGGTCTATCTCCATTTTTAACTGGTGACATCCGGAAGCTAGATCGCACACGGAAAAGTATCGCGCTCCGCCTAATTGATCTAAAATGTTGGGCAATAGATAGGCATCGCCAATAGTTTTATCATTCAAAGCTTGAAAATCTAAAGCCATTCTTCAGCATTTATTACCTTTCGAATCCTCCTTTTTGTACAATTCAAATAGGTATATTGTGTGGTGACTGAGAAGGCTTTACGATGCCTCCTTCTAGCAATTCTTCTACCTGCTTGTTTATTTCTTCTTTATGAATTTGTGAGAATCTATATTGTCGGGTATTGATAGGCCGATCATCTGTTGTTGCAATACATGAGTTGATGTTAATTTCTTTCCAGGAATACGAAATCTATATGAAATCTATCCTGGCTATTGGATATAAGAGTTGTAACGGTAGCCCGTTACGCAGGTAATCATCATATTACTTCGGTATGCATGCGTGGTCTCTTTCTCTCTTTTTCTCTCTCTCTCCTTTTTTTCGCGATTTGGAGTATCCGTTTGCGGTGCGGCACGGCTCCGAATTGTCGAAGGATGGGGGAAATACCTCACGAAATGCGGATATAAATAGAGCACCGCGCCGAAAGGCACTGAAGTCTGGATTCCGGGTGTTCTCGGCTGTCCTGACCGGACGTTCTCGGCCTCCAGCTCCCTGACCGGGTGTTCTCGGTTTCCTGCGCCGGACGTTCTCGGCCTCCAGCTCCCTGACCGGGTGTTCTCGGTTTCCTGCGCCGGGCGTTCTCGACTTCCTGATCCTGACCGGGTGTTCTCGATTTCCCGCGCCGGGCGTTCTCAGCTTTCTGATTCTGACCGAAGGTTTTCGGTGCCGGGCGTGTTACTCCGAGACATAAATCTCCAGATCTACGACGGGACCAATTAACCGAGTGACATCTTTATAGATCTAGACATCGGATCACTCCGAGCAACACCGATCCAGGATGTTCGATCCTTCGCGCTCGCTGTCGACCGCCCAAACAATATGTGATATTAAGCCTCGCTAGTCAATTTTCGTCCACGGCGCGGTCCGAATAATTAGGTTTAAGTTAGGTTAAGCTTTGTTCACGGCTCCGCCCGTTTTCCCGTAGGTTAAGTCTCGTTTACGACGCGATCCGTGCGTTATAATTCCAATTGATTTAAGATAAGTTTTTGTATTTCGTTTACTTCGCATTCCATGTTGTCACGACACTAATCGTGCGTTACAATTTCGATTAATTTGAGTTTTATTTTAGTTTACGCCGCATTCCATGTTTTCATGTAGGTTAAGTCTTGTTCACGACACAATCCATGCGATTTAAGATAAGTTTTGTATTCCGTTTATTTTAATTTACTCCGCAGTTATTTTATTCATTGCGGCTCCGCTCGTTGCGGACGATCGATTTAGTCAAGTTCTGCGCGAGAATCGTGCCGAGGAACACGCGTTCCGCAGTTGTAAATCCCATGTTGTCTCGGCCATAGCCATGAAAGTATTCTGCTTATAAAATAAAGAAATTCTTTTTCGTTACAACTAAAATAAATTGGTGTTTCGTCCTTTCTCGAACCCTGACTCTGGCGAGCCGATCCGAGCGATCGAGAAAGCAGGAACGTTACAGAGTTATCACGCTTTTTCTTTCCTGTGTATTTAAATGTTCTAAACGTAATAATCCTATAATTTCCGTAAGTTTGTTCTTCTTAGGTTCTTCAAATATTACTAAACATTTATGGGAAATGTCGGCTATGTTTGCATTTCTTGCCCAATTCCAATTTTCATTTTCGCATAAATTTTTATATTATTCCTTCAGATTGAGTTTGTGTGGATGCCAGAAGAATTTTAAGACGGTTTATTTTTCTTTTTATAGAACGTTTTAATATTAGAACGATGTATTTGCTTTTTTTATTTTTCAATAGTAATGTGACAGGTATTATTTTGATTATAATTACCTTCCATGAACATTCCATTGGAGTTTTATATTTTTTAGAAGAATTAAGAAGAATTCTTTTTTTTTAATTCTTTTAAATAAGAAGATGCCGTATCACATAGCGGGGTTACTTTCCTCCTCGCAATAGACAGAAATAGAATTTATCAGGGAAGTTTGGAAACTCCTTCCTCTGTAATTCTAGGATTATTTAAATTATCAGGAGAGATTTGATAACTTCCCTCTCCAAGGATTTTGGAATCTAGAATCTTTGAAAAAGTTTGAAAACCTCCCTCTTGATGGATATCTAAATTGGAGTTTTTCTCTAATTTATTTTTACCTCTCATAATTTTGTTCTGGTTCTTTCCCTCAATTTATTTTCGTCCTTATTTTTTATGACCTTCTTTATTTCATTTAATATTTGAGTCTTTTTATTTGTAGATTTTCTGTTTTTATTGCGTCTTCGTTATCATTTATAATTTCGTTTTCATCACCTTTTGAATTAGCATCGGTGTTATTTCGCAATAAATTTAGTTATTCTTTGGGACTTGGTTAGAGGGCGTGATAGAGCGAGTGTGCAGCGGCGAAACGAGAGTGTAAAATTGAGTAAGAAAGGCGATAATTTAAGAGTGCGAGCGATATAGAGTAGATAGTTAGACGGAGGGAAAAGCGTAGATTAGAAGTGATTGGAGACATGGACCGGGAAAGTGTGGAAGACGGCGTATTGGAGAGTGGTATAAGGATAGGAAGTGTAAGGTTATGGCGACAAGGGACATGGAAGGAGGAAAAGGCACGGGAGTCGGTAAGGTAGGAAGGTTTAAACAGGATGATAAACAAAGAAAATTAGTGACGGAAGACAAGGTGGGAGGTAAGAGGGTATCGTTTAAAATAGAATGTGAAAAGAATGTGAAAAGAGGATGTCGATGTTAAAAGAAGAGATCAAGAAAGAAATAAATGAAGAGATAGGAAAGGAGATAAAAGGTTTAGAAGTTGAAGAGAGGAAGATCAAGGAAATGGTTAAAGAGTTAGAGGAAAGAATAAAGGGGCTGGAAAAAGAGATGACAAAGCTAGTAGAGTGGGTAAGAGGAGAATGGGCAAAGAGCAGTGAAGGGGAAGAAGAGAGGGATAGCAATAGTGTTGGAAGTAGATCTAGGAGTAGTGTAAATAGTGTATATAGTGGGACGAGGTACGGGAGTGAAGAAAGTTTTGGTGAGGCAAGTGGAGGCAGTGGTTTAAGTATGAAAGAGATAGAGAAAATTAAGAGATGGGTAGGAGATAAGGAAAGGGAGGAGAGGAAATGTAATATAGTTATGAGAGGGATAAGGATACCGAAAGAAGCAGAGAAGGATTGGAAGAGAGCAAGAGAATGGGCGATGGAATTGATTAGAGAGAAAATAGGGGTGGAATGTAAGGTGATAAGCTGTAGGGAAAGCGGGGCTGTAGTGGTGGTAAAACTTGAAAGCGAAGAAATAAAGAAGGAAATAATGAGGAATAAGCATAAATTGAAAGGAGGAAGAGTTTTCATAGAGAATGATTTGAGTTGAGAGGAAAGAAAAACACAAGGGGAGATAAATAAATGGGTGAAAGCACAAAGAGAAAGGGGGATCGAGGTGAAAATAGGTATAGGTAGAGTGAGAGTAAAAGGTAATTGGAGGGTTTGGAATGAGATTCTAAAGGAAAAAGAGGAGAAAGAGGAGATAGGAAAGGAAAAAGAGGAGAAAGAGGAGATAGGAAAGGGGAAAGAGGAGGGGAGTGAAAGAAATAAGGAAGATATAGGGGTGGAGAGAAAAGAAAGAATGGAGATAGGGATGGATAAAGATGGGAAGATAGGAGAGGAAAGGGAGAAAGGTAGAGAAGAAAATTTTAGAATAAGCCGAGAAGGGAGAAGGGGGGAAGAGGGATGGGGAGAGGGGGATAGGGATAGGGATAAGGGGAAAAGGAAGTTAGGGGATAAAATAAGGAAGGTCTTATTTTGGAATGTGGCGGGGGGGGGGGCAATAAAGATAAGGAGTTCTGGAAATACATAAGGAGTTTTGATATAATAAATCTATGTGAAACCTGGATAAATGAAAAAGGATGGGAAAGTTTAAAGGAGAGGTTGCCGGTTTCACATGAATGGGGATGTAGTTTCGCATCAAGAAAGGGGAGTAGGGGAAGAGCAAAAGGGGGTTTTTTAGTAGGCAAGAAAATGGAAGGAGATAAAAGGGGGAGTAAATTAAATATAAGGAAGGAAAATGAGGAAATGGTATGGTGCAATATGTATATAGGTAAAGAAAGCTTAGATATAATAATGGTATATGGAGGAAAAGAAAGGGGGAAACTGGGGGATAGGAAGATAGAAGAGTTTATAGGAAAGGAAGATTTAGGCAGTGTAATAATAGGAGGAGATTTTAATATAAGGATAGGGGAATTAGGGAACGGAGGAATAGAAGAAAGTGTAGCGGAAAGATATAGTAAAGACAAGGTAATAGGTAATGGAGGCATACAATTGGCAGAATGGATTATGGAAAAAGGATGGATGATATTAAACGGGAGAACAGAGGGAGATTGGGAAGGAGAATATACGTATGTAGGGGCAAGAGGTAAATTCGATAATAGATTATGTTATTGTAAATGAAGAAATAGGAAATAGAATTTATAAGTTTAAGATAGGAGAGAGGGTGGACTCAGACCACCTGCCTCTGGAAGTGGAATTGAGAACGGAGAAGGAGAGGACACAAGAAGAGGAAAGGAAGAAGAGGAAAAGGAATTTATTACATATTATATGGATATGGAAGCAAGGCATAAATATAGTGAGAAGACAGAAGAGCTGATGGAGATAGAGTTGCAGAAAAAGGAAGAGGAATTGACGATGGAGGAGAGATGGGAGAGGATAAAAAAAGTAGTAAACGGAGCTATGGTTAGGTATAAAAAGAAATGGAGAAAGAAAGTGATAGGACATAAGGATTGGTGGGATAGGAGCTGCACAAAGAAGAAAAGAGAAATGAAGAGGACATATAGGAAATGGAGAAGAGGGAATGCATCAAGGGAAAGATATTTGGAAGAGAGAAGAAACTTTAAGTTATGGATGGAGAAGAAGCAAAAGGAGAAGAGGGAAAAGGAAGAAGAGGAGTTGAAAAAAATAGGAAGTGAAATAGAGGTATGGAAATATATAAACAGGAAGTGTGGAAAGAAGAAATGGGTGGAAAATAGGATTGGAAAAGAGGAATGGAGAAATTATTTTATGAGGCAATTGGATGGAAGAAGTAGAGGCTACAATGGAGGCAACAGGCATGGAAGAAGAGGAAAAGATAGAGGAAGAGTTAGAGGAAGAGGAAATCAAAAGAGCAATGAAAAAAATGAAAATGAAGAAGGCCGCGGGAATAGATGGGATATGGAAGCTTGGAGATATGCAGGAAAGAAGCTGTGGATGGATTTGGTGAAACTAATAAAAGATATATGGAAGAAAGGAAGATTACCAGAGGATTGGAAAAAGAGTGTAGTGGTGCCGCTGTATAAGAGAGGAGAAAAAGAGGTTGCTGGAAATTATAGAGGAATATCATTGTTATGTACGACGTATAAAATTTATGCAGAGATATTAAGAGGCAGGCTGGAAAAAGAGGTAGAAGAAAGAAAGTTGGTACCTGACAGTCAAGCTGGGTTTAGGAGTGGAAGGTCAACGATAGATAACATTTGGATGCTAAACCATCTACTGCAGAGGAAAAAGAGGATAAGGGAGAAGAATGAAGAGATATACATTTTATTTGCGGATATGAAGGCGGCTTTTGACAATATAGACAGGGAGATATTTTGGAAGGATATGACAGAGAAAGGAGTAAACAAACAACTAATAGAAAGAATTGAGAAGATATATGAAGAAACGAAGATTGTGGTAAGGACGAGAGAAGGATACACAGAAGAATTCAAGACAAGAAAAGGCGTGAGACAGGGTTGTGTTATGAGTCCAATCCTCTTCAATGTATATATAAAGCCACGATTTTTTCCGCTTCGGGTTTTCAAAATAAATCTATTTTTCGTCACCCGTCACAATTCGATACAAAAATGATTTCCTTTCGTGGCGTTGAAGCAGCATTTCACAAGTGACTTTGCGCTTTTCCATTTGACGTTCATTCAAATTGTGTGGGACTCATTTACCGAGTTTATTGATCTTTCCCATTGCTCGTAAACGTCTGCTGATTGTTTCTTGTGATACATGTAATGTTTCTGCTAATTGCCGCTGAGTTTGAGTTGGGTCATCATCCAATAACTCCTGCAATTGCTCGTCTTCGCATTTTTGTGGTCTACCAGAGCGCTCACTGTCTTTCACATTGAAATCACCACTTTTAAATTGTCGAAACCATGTCTCACATGTTCTAATTGATGGAGCGTGTTCACCATATGTTTCTACCAGCAAACGATGACTTTCAACAGCCTTTTTCTTTTGATTAAATAAGAAAAGCAATGCRTGCCGCAAATGTTCTTTTTCAGGCACAAAACTCRACATGATCACTGAACGATAAAACAAAGACGCTAGTTTTTGGCGGACTCAACTTGTGTGTGTTTATAGTTTTAAATGTCAGACAAACAAAATAACGTATGTRTCAAATTAATACGCTGCGTACTTTCCGCTGGCACCATCTCTTAGTTAAACCGGAAAAAACTTATGCATACACCTGGTAGATTGTATATTTGCATCTTTTGCTCGATTATTTTGCATCTCCATATTTTATTCATGATCATCGATTTAATAATAATTATAATTTATCCAGAGGTTTAAGATGCAGGATTGGTACTTGGACTTCTACTTCTTCGTCTAATATGCTTATGACATTTAAATATATCTTTCCCGAGACGTTTTCTACTATAGTATCTCTTAGATAAATTCCGTGAATTATCTTTAATCTCGGTATGTATCCTATTTTAATTTCAGGATTTCCCTATTCTAACATAAATTAAAGATTTCGTTCGTGGAAAGATTATGATGGTTTCTGAAAAAAAAGGTATATTAATTCCCGATACATCTAAGTATTCGTTTGCGTAACCCATTTTCGAGGAAATCTGTCTGAAAAAATCATTGTCCAATATATCAGATTGTGGAATTGGAAAATCATTTGACATGATGTGGAAAATTACTTCCTTTTCAGAAAGGGGTAATGTGATTTCTCCAAGGATGTAAACTGGATATTCATTTATGCTTTTTAATTTTAAAATGTTAGTGTGATTAACAATTTTGCCCTTAAGGACGAGATTTTCCTTAATTATATTTGATTCGAAACCGGTACCTAACATAAATGTTACGTTCGGAGCTGATTTATTTGAGACTTGGACTTGGGCACTCGACTGTATTTATTGAGGTTTACCGTAACAGATCGTGCTTCTAACACGTTTTTGTCTATTGAGTTTTTTGATGAATATGAGATCCGTTTGGATCCTTGTTGCACTTTGAGGGTCTGTTGCCGTTTTCCTGCTCATTTATTTTCTTTTGATTATTATTTGCAATATTTGTAATTCAATTTTCGAGGAGATGACGCGTTTCTTTACAGTAACGACGGAACATATTATCCCTAGAATTTGATTGTTGATTTAATTTTGAACGGCAGCCTTTAGCGACATGCCTAAAATTATTGCAAATCTGATAACAAATTTTAGATTTACTTTTTGAAGTTCATTCGGCATTTTGTTTTTTCCAACAATTATTAGCAAGGTGATCAGTTTGATCACACTATTGACAAACAACAGGATTTTTATTCGTGATGAAATTAACATTATTACTTAATAGACACGTTTTAACATTATGTCCTAGTTTTGAGCACAATTGACGAACATTTGTTTGCACTACACTTACTGAAGATTGGGGATCGCGAAACCGACATTTATCGTCCTGTATTCGCGTTTTTTGCAAATTTGGCATATTAAAATTTCAGTTCTTAAATCAGTTTTGGTTTAAAAGGTTGATATTAACTTTCAGTGGCGAGATGGCCTTCCTTATGGCACATCTGACTAGTTCCTCCAGAATTAATTATAAATCCGCCTCCGGATTTTTGATCCGATTTTACACTATGCCTCTGTTGTAAATTTGACATCAAACGAAACTCTCTTTCTATTCGCAACATGACGATTTCTTGGACGCCTAAATTTCTTGCTATTCTTTACTCAATTTCTGGTTTTAATCCTCTAATGAAGCATTTGCACATATCCTTTTCTAAGGATGTTTTAATATTTTGACTGGGGAGGGTATTTCCTGAAATTTTGTATGCCTCTAATGTCTGTTTTCCTAAAATTTTCACTCGATTTATGTATATGACAACATCTTTCTCTGTTTTTTAATAGACACTACTTAATTCTCCTTACAATTGATGTACATTTTTTGAAAGGCCATATATTTGTTTCAGATAATTAGTTAATTGTGCCACTGTCAAAATCTTCGCCTTTCTTCTTCTTCTTCTTGTTTGATATGGTTCTCGTGGTCCCTTTGGAGACGGGACCAAATAAGCCAGGGCTACGTTCAGAAACTTCACCCGAGTGCGCTGAGTATCATTCTATCTTTATTGTTTATTAAACATAAAACAAGGATAGAGTGACACTTAGCGCACTCAGGTGAAGTTTCTGAACATAGCCCAGGAGGTCGAAATAGTATGGTTAGAGACTTAGGGCCAATTTCACCAACGTCGGTTAAACTAACCGACGGTTAAAGGGTCAACCGTGATTGGTTCATTCTGGTCAAAGACAAATGCGATTGGATAATTCCATTAGAATTAACCGTTGGTTAGTTTAACCAACGTTGGTGAAATTGGCCCTTAGTATGACAATTCACATCTAATACCGTTCGGGCGGAGTCGCGACGGCACTGAGTGTGTAGAATACAGAGCGAGGCAAAAAACGGAGCGCGCGTTGGGGGGCGGCGGAGAGAGGGAAGCAACAGATAGCTGACGGGTGGGAGGGCAAGTACAAGCGCGAAATTCAAACCTGTAGGTTGCGGGATTTGAGGAAAGAGATGATAAGGCGACATAGCTTTGGAGAAGGATTCTTTAAAAATGGGGACAAATCTTGGATAGACGAGGGAACGCTTTGAGAGAGGAAAAAACGTAGCTTTGTAGATTTGGATCCAGTGAGAGGGCAACGAAAAATGACGTGATTGATATCTTGGCGAGGATCCCCACACTCACAGGCGGAGGACGCAACAATATTTTTTCTGTAAAGACAATAATTAAAGTTGTAATGGTTCGAACGTAGTCTGCTAACGGTGATCACTTGTTCTCTGGATAAAGGGAGATGAAAAAACCACGGCTTTAGAGGAGGGGGAGACTGGAAAAAATTAGTGAAGTAGTAGACTCCTTTGGTCAGGAAAGCGCTGTCAAGAAAGGCCCGGCTTTGGTCTTTGAGAGAACGTAGAGAGCGGGAAAAAAAGTCAGAAAAGGGAACTTTGAATTTAGGTTTCCTCCCAGAGAATGCGGCCTGCTTCGCGAAAGAATCAACTCTTTCGTTGCCTGGAATACCTAAATGAGATGGAATCCATGCAAAGCGTATAGAGATTCCTCCTTGTACCAGTGAATGGTACTTATCACGAATAAGGGGAATTAAGTAATTGTTGCAAGACTTAAATGAGGAAGATGAAAGGGCATCCAGAACACTCCGCGAGTCCGAGAATATGGTGGCTACTAGAGGTGAGGTGCTCTCGATAAGGATTAAAGCCTGATAAATGGCCAAGCTTCAGCTGAAAAAATGGAAGTCTCTGACGGGAGTTTATGCTTTAAGGCCAGATGTAAGTCTGGCGAGTAAACAGCGGCGCCTACAACAGAATCCTCATCATCCTCAACTCTTCTGGACCCATCCGTAAAAAGAAAGATGCCAACTAGGGGGGCAGCGAATTCCCTGAATTTGACACGAATCTCTCCAATAGAAATTGAGCGCCCGCCTTTCCTCCCCGGGAGCGAGGAGTCCAAGAAATCGAAAGAGGCGTACCGAGGGATGGGAAACATAGAGTGAAAGCTGTAAGAGAAAAGATAAGGTGTTACCGAACGCTGGATCGTCGGAAGAAAGCTTTTCTGCAATATGTAGAGTCTAAAGATAAGAACATTCCTAAGCAACTGAATCCTTTTAGTTCTAAAAGAGTAAGCCGATTCAATCTCGAGCCGTCGAAAGCTACGAACTACAAGACTGGAGTTCCTAGCAAAATTTCTATACACATACCTAGAAGAAAGAAGGGCAAATCTAGATTCCAAAGGAGGTTCACAAGATTCGGCTAAAAGGATATTAATGGGAGTAGACTGTCGCAGTCCCAAAGCGGATCTGAGAATACGATATTATTGCCGCAAAACTCTTAGAAACAACGATCTATTCCTGTTCAGCTTAAGAACCTGAGCACCATACTCAATTGTACTGCGGTAGATGGACCTATACAGCGAAAGAAACAGAGAGGGGTGAGCACCCCACCAGACCCCGGACAAGGAGGTAATTATGTTGCTCACTCTGTATCCTTTAGAAAGAAGGGATCTAAGCTGGGGAGCCCCACTCAAAGTCCGATCCAGGATTACACCCAAAAATCTGATACTGTCCACTATAGGAATTTGAACGCCATTGATGCAAAGAGGTTCCAAAACTTCAGAGTGTTTAAGGCGCCTTGTAAAAACGATGGATTGAGACTTCTGAGGAGCTAAATCCAAGCCCCGAAGACGGAGGCACTCGTGAGTTCAGCGAGATGAAGAGCGAGTTTCGAGCCTACGACAAATTCGCATTTGTAGAAAACAAAACTAAATCATCCGCGTATTGCAAAATCCGTGTATCTTTGTGCAAAAATTGCTCAATGTTTCTCAAATAGAGATTAAAGAGGAGAGAGCTAAGAATCGAACCCTGTGGAGTAACCTTTATGCGTGATGAGAGTGCCAAGAAGATCTGCATTGCGAACAGAGAATATAAGACGCTCTAATAATAGATTCTCGAGAAATTTACAGAAATAAGGGGGAAATCCCTCATTGCGCAGCTCCTGAATCAGGATGCTAGGAATCACGTTGTCGAATGTGCCAACAATATCGAGGAAAACCGCTATCGTAGGCATTATTAAGAAACAAGGAATAGATGCGATTAGTTAAGACTACCAAGTTGTCCACACACGACCGAGAATTCCTGAATCCAAACTGGAAGTCAGGGAGTAAGAATCTAGTCTCCACTACCCATTGAAGTCTTCTGTATAACATCTTCTCGAATACCTTTAAGAAGCAAGAAAGTAGAGCAATAGGGCGGATGCCCTTACAATCCGATTTAGGAACGAAAGAAATAAGGGAAGAGCGCCAAGATTCGGGGAATAACCCGAGAGAGTAAAGACCATTGTATATGTTCAAAAGCATAGAGACCAACTCAGAAGGAAGTGCTCTAATAATTCCGTAATCAAATCTATCCAGGCCAGGCGAAGATTTCCTTTTTGTCGAATGTATGGCCAACTCCAGATCACGAATTGTGAAAGAGCCGTCAATCCAGCCCAGAAGATTGTTCTGGGGGGTATTCGAGTCATCGCTTGCTGGAAGTGAAGAATCAAAATAAAGACATGAAGGAGAACATAATTTTGCCAGAAGTTGATCCTGAGCCTTAATCTTAGAATCATCGTCCATGAAGGCGCTAGCTGAACCGAAAGATTTATTTTTATAGGCCCGCATGAACCTCCAAATTGCAGCGGTGGGGATCTTATGAGAGAACTCTGAGCAGAGAAGTCTCCAACCTTTCCTCTTCTCACGACGAAGGATCTTCCTGCACTGCGTGTTACCGCACTAATAGGCCAGCCAATTATCAAGAGATGAGGACGCCATATGCGTTCCGAAATGTGCTGGCAGTACTGACAATACTGTTTTCTCGTTCCGAAATTGTTTTCAGTTCTACTGTAAGTTGATAATATTACTACCTTTTTCACGAAAATAGGTCCTAGAAAATTACTGACTTCCGGCTGAATTTACACAATTTCAGAAGGTAGTGCAAGTTCAGTAATGCATATCGCGACTTATAACGATCGATAAAATTAGATTGATTGAAGAAAAAGGAAAAGATATTTATTAAAGATATTTTTAAAAATGTCTCAATTAATACAATATACAATGATTAATTAATTTCTTAATATTATTTTTTTAATAAATTCAAGATATCTTTTAAATCTTTTTTTCATAAATTTTTAAATTTAATTATATGATAAATTCTCAACTTAATTATTAAAACATCAAATAATTTAAAACAGGCCAACATACGGTCAAAGCTAGGTGTCAGTGCTCAATAATAATTCTATTTATTTAAATTAAACTATACTCTAGTACATTCAAACTACGCGCCGAACACAGCCGGTCATATAACGCATTTATTTGTGACTTTATTTCTATTCTAGTTTAGAACTGCGTTATATGACCGGCTGTGTTCGGCGCGTAGTTTGAATGTACTAGAGTATAGTTTAATTTAAATAAATAGAATTATTATTGAACACTGACACCTAGCTTTGACCGTATGTTGGCCTGTTTTAAATTATTTGATGTTTTCATATATCGGTCGAAAAGAAATTTATTATTTAATTATTAAATATTATCTAAAGTGTTCTTTAAATCCTTCATCTGAAAGGTTTACATTTTCAATATAATATTTTTCATACGTGCTCTTGGCATCAATGGTCCTCGTTTCGAAATTTGTTTTAAAATATTCAAAATATCTTCATCATCATCATCTGACGAACTTTCAGAATAATAGCTGTATTCGTTTTACTCTATGGCTTAGCTCTTTTTGAGTTAGCTCAGTGGATTAGATACAGATAAACGATACGAACGTTTACCTTTATCTAATCCACTGAGCTGACTCAAAAAGAGCCATAGAGTAAAACGAATGCAGCTTATATTGCATAAATGATATGACACTTTGAATGCCAATTAAAATCAGTGTTAGATTCGCCATTAGGATCTATTATTAGGATCAAGACCTGCATAATCATATACATACAAAAATTATCCAATCGCATTTCTATCATAATGAAGCATATAAAATGTGACTGGATAATTTTCTTTATACATACGGTTATGCAACTATGCAAATTTGTCTGCGATCCTTAGTTGCACCAGTACGTCARGATTTAGATTATGCACTGTGTACTGCAAATG
>JANQDE010000217.1:137402-157744 GCA_037157785.1 Cephalotes varians
AACTTTTATCTAAACCATTTTTTTGTAGATACCGTAATTTGGAAAATATTCGGGTCCATAGATTAAAATGACTCACCCTGTATATTATTTGTAATTTCATTTATATACATTATTATAATATAATTTTACACGTTTATTATCTAATTTTATTTAACTTTAAATAACAAATTTATTTATTATTAATTATAAAAAGTAACCTTATTAATATATTTTTATAAACATGGAAAGACATAAAGAGTTATATATTAAAAAAAGAAACCAAAAGATGCAGCTAAATAATGTAGTTTAATTACAACTCACTGTTGTTGGATTGCCTCAATGTCATTAGCATGTACGCGAAACTTTATCCATTGAGGCATAATAATATTTAATGCATTTATAATTTCATGCATTGCGCCACTAATGGATGACTGGCACATACTACTAAAAAAATCTTGTCCAATTTTCCTTTGATAAGAGCCCGAACTTAAAAAATGTAATGTTGCTAAAATCTTATAATAATTAAATAATTAAAAGAAATAACTACGATTTCTTTACAATGGCTTTAAAAAATTTTAAATTGATTTTAAAATCTATTATATAATTATATTGTTATTTGTAACATATGATTATTTAGATATAATAAATATTTAATTTTATTATATTTTTCCAATAAAAATAATAAATTAGTGGGTTTAAGAGTCAATCAATAAATAATAAATAATAAATAAATGTTAATTTATCGTGTGACAGACGTTTTGATTTCTGATTCAGATCCTCTTCAATGTCAATCATAAAATACATAGATAGAAAAAAACTTGTAATTGTTAAATTGAATACTCTAAATTGAGAAATGCCAATTCCAAACAAGTAAACAGAAGTACATTGCAAAATAAGTAATTTTAAACATGACTTACAAGTCTGTCCGATCTCTCTTCCAGATTTAAGTCATGTTTAAAATTACTTATTTTGCAATGTACTTCTGTTTACACGATAAATCAACATTTACGCTGGAAACTGTAAGATTAACATGAGAAGCAAACTTCAATTGTAGTGTATTGATGATAAATTTATTATCTTCGCACCAAGAACTGCGTTTGGTTTTGCATTTTATTTATTATTATTGATTATATTTTACCTTCAGTTCTAATGGAATCGCTGTTGATCGTACTGTTCTTTGCACATAAGGTCTTATATTTTCGCATAGTGCCAATACAGCTTCTTTTGAAAGCCTGTATATTAAATATATATAAAATATCTATTTATTTATTTATATTTACATTGCAATATAAAATAAAATAAGTCATGAGCTATATAATAAATGAACTACAATGAATTTTGAAACCTATAGGATAACTTTTAAAAACAGATTTTGGCTACGAAACTGTAGCTATTTGTTCAATCAGTTTACTGACAAAACCTGCTGATAGCAAAATTTGATCTGACATCAAATTACTGTCAGCAGGTTGTCAGCGAACGGATGACTTAATCAAACAAATAACTATAATTTCGTAATCATAATCTGCCTTCAAAAATTTTGTAATTTTGGATTCTATGTATAAAACTATTTCTATTTTAAAATATAAATTTAAAAAATATAAATTATAATAAATTATAAATCATTATATTTGATATTTTACAATAAAGTATAACGTTTTAATATTTTTTATTAAAATATTTTTTACTTACCGATATGAAGACATAAATTGTGATTGAGGAATTTGGAAAGGATTTGCTGCATCACGCAATTGTCTTCGTTGTATCCTTAGTACATTTCTATTTTCATTCACCAACTGCAAAACCACGCTGCAGCCATATAATAACTACGTATAAAAAATATTAAAATGTTTTAATTATTATTATAATTATATACAAACAAATATTTGGTAATTGTTAAATTTATAGGCTTCTCACTTCCAATTTTTATAAAATTAGGCTTATTAGGTTAGATTAGGCTTATTCGATGCGTTTTCGCACGAATAGAAAGAATCTGACAGAAGAAATTAAGAATACATAAGAATGTACTGTTTTCGAATTCCACATTTCGAATTCCAAACTTCGAATTCCAAAGTACATTCATTAATTCCCTAGATTTCCGCCTTTCCGCTATCAAGGCTGCGTTCGGAAACATCACCCAACCACGCTAGGGTGTCATTCTATCTTTATTGTTCATTCGACGTAAACAAAGATAGAATGACACCCTAGCGTGGTTGGGTGATGTTTCCGAACGCAGCCCAAGAGGTCTGTTTTTTATTCCTGCACTCTCTGAACTGGTACACACGATGCAATAAGTGAAGTGAAATAAACATATGTTTACTTCACTTCAACTTATTGCACCGTGTGTACCAGTTCAGAAGTGCAGGAATAAAAAACAGACCTAAGGCCTTGTGTACACGATGCAAGAAATTAGTCCAAGATCTTGAACGGAGAGAGGATTAACCAATCGCATCGATCAAGTGACCGAATTATTCAAATGCGATTGGTTAATCCTCTCTCCGTTCAAAATCTTGGACCAATTTCTTGCATCGTGGACACAAGGCCTAAGATTGATGGCGAAAAAGTTCATGTGAAAAGTTTCACATTTCTGCGATTAGGAGAGTTACATGATTCCGCGAAATCATACATGATCGTCAGTTCATGTGAAACTTTTCATTTTTCACGTTTCCGCCCTAGAGAAAAAGTTACATGATTGATGCCCAGTGCCCGAACGCGAGTACCGATTACGTTCTATGCGATCGTTTTTTTGAATGCATTCACTCTCAATAGGTTATGTGCCGGCAATTTCTGATCGAAAGTTGAAAACTCGTGATTAGAATCAGATGGTCGTTGAATGTTTCGCTGGAGGAACAGTCGCTTGTCGGACGCGCTAATCGATCCTCAGTCGCACAGTTGGAGAGACAGCGTGGCCACATTCGTACGAACGACTAGACATCCCTTTTCCCCGTGTCCGTTAGCCGGCCGGAACCATCTTGCGCGATTTTCCCGCGTGCTGGCGAAGGAAGCGCTCGCAGGAAACCGTCCCACGGAGATAGCAGCGAATGCAAATGGCTGTCACGGCCATGTGTGCGTGCTCATCTACCGTTCCCGCGTGTCCGACGCACGAACGTGCCGCGAAATCGTCGCGCGCGATCGATATGTGATGACCGGCGTCGGTCGTCGGTCATCGAGTTAGTGTTGCTTACGCGCGGCGGCGTGAACGTGTCTTATCGCGTCGGACATTACATATTACGGGCGCGTGTACGCGGGAAATCCGCTGGTGACGGGTGAGAAAACGAAAGAGAGCGGCTACGCGCGCGCGCGCGCGCTCTCGCTCGTGCACGTGTGTGTGCGCGCGCGAGACCCCCGTGGTAGCGAGCGATTTCCGTCCGGTAGCCGCGTCGGGACTGAATCGAGGGATCGTACCCGCGACATTGCTCAACATCGTATGCACGACGAGTCGATAGCCGCAAGATTCCGTGTGCCCGGAACCGTGAAAGCTTCACGCCAGATGGTTGCCGCACTCATTTCGACAGTAAACCGCCTGGAAATCGCTATACATCGGCGAACAGGTAAACAATCGTCAAAGGCGTTATCTCCCGCACGTCCGCCAGTCTTCCCGCCCGAGCGGCAGTCGTGTGAGTCGAATCAATCTATGATATCTCGAAACATCTTGCTACTTTGTAAACGATTGAACGAAGCTTAAGTTTGTTTTTTTATTGCTGCACTGGCATATTAGAACTTTCCTTCTCGCTTTCGCCAAATTTCATTTTAAGTACGAAGAATACACTAGTTCAGTCATAAAAACCATCTATTTTGATCAAGTTTAATTCTCATGCTTGATTCTTTCTTCACAAAATTCCTATCTATAGCAATTATATGTTTGGCTTATTTCACACGTACATATAATGTTCTATACGATATTTCCTTCAAATCTGTCTCATGAAAGCAATCGAATATGATGCCCACAAAGGTAGAATCTTGTATAAAATTTTACATCTCATGTCTCATATTTTATTATAGGTGTATCTACTTAACAAAGACTAGGAGAGGGAATTTGAACAGTGACAAAAATGCCTGCGGTCAGTGTCTGTGATCCTATCGCAGCCAGGCTCCACTGCGCTTTGAACAACAGTCCATCTAAAACCACGGATGATCTGTCAATCGAGCTAGTGAGCAATGCCTCGCGGATCATGCAAACGGAAATCCATTACGAAGAATTGAAGGATTTCCAGGCATCAAGTCAGGTGCAAGCTAACTGCAACATCTTCCTCAACTTATCCTCTTCTGAAAATTTAGACGGGAGCAAAGCGAAGGATAACACAGTCTATAAGAAGAAGAATGATGCAAACAAAGGGCTGGTTCTACCAGAACCAGCTGTTACTCTATACTCTCCCAAAAAAGTCCATCTTGGATGGAAAGGCACGTGTCCAGTCGGGGCTGGTATGTACAACGTTGGAAATACTTGTTACCTGAACAGCACTCTTCAGGCGTTGTTTCATGTTCCGGCTCTTGTCAATTGGTTGCTATCTGATCCGCATCATAATTCCAAGTGCGAACAAAACAGTAAGTTTTCATGCTTTTCTATCGTTTGCTTTGCTTATCATGCGTGCATCTCGGTACAATTAAAGTACAATTTGAAATATAATAGCAAATATAAGCATAGTTTTGTATATTGTTTTGATAAACGGATAGTTTTAGATGGCGGTGGGGAATGCCTTACATGTGCAGTAGCCAAGACTTTACAGTTCAGCCATCAAAAGTCTGGCGGTGCAATCAAACCATTTTACATATATAATAAACTGAAGCGTACGTAGTCACTTTTAATAATAAATGTATCTTGCATACAGATAAATCTCATAATAGATGATATTCTTGTAGTCATTTGCCGAACTATGGTGCCTGGACAACAAGAAGATGCTCATGAATTTTTACGCTATTTATTGGAGGGAATGGAACGCGCATATTTAACTAGGCATAAAGCAACTAAGTTGGATAGCTATTCTAAGGAAACGACACCTATTAATCAAATATTTGGTGGCTATATACGTACTGAAGTAAAGTGCCTGCAATGTCAACATGTATCTACTACATTTCAACATTTTCAAGTACAGTTATTACGCATATAAATTGTCAAGTAATTTTCAATTGTGATTGATTTTTATGTGACATTTTTCTATTTACAAATATTTGTGAATTTTTAACAGGACTTGCTTGTGGATATACGCAAGGCGAATACACTGGACGAAGCATTAAATAGCTACTTCAGTAGGGAACAGTTAGATAACAATGACTATAAATGTGAAGCCTGTAAGAGAAGAGTTCCTGCCACCAAACAGTTCATGCTGGAACGCCCGCCAAAAGTGTTGTGTGTACAGTTAAAACGATTTAGCTTTTTAGGAGGAAAAATTTCTAGACACATCGGTTTCAAACAAACTATAGATATGGGCCAATATTTGTGGAGAGAACCGGGTGAATCTCCCAAACAACTAACTTATAAACTTATGTCGATGGTGACACATATGGGCCCCTCTGTAAATTGTGGCCACTATACGGCGATTGCGCAAGTGTCGAGCGGTCAATATTATTCCTTCGACGATTCTTGCGTTCGTCCAATAAGCCTTAATAATGTATTAAGTACAAACGCATACATTATGATTTTCGAAATGGAAAACTACAGCCAAAATCAACAAATCGCGAAAATGAACGGAACGACATCCGCAAAGAGCATGCTGACTTCACTATCCAATTCTATAAATAAGTCTTCTGCATCCAAAGCCTCGACTTCTGCTGGATGTTCCGTGAATGGATCGTCAAGCGGATTGTCAAACGACCTCAGTAATTCGAGTAAACCGACATTAATCGGTCCGCAACTCCCGCCGCAAAGAAGTATAGAATTAAATCTTCCTGTACAAAAATCCAGTGACACTGTTAGTACACAATTATCACAGAAAACGCAGGATAAATCGCAGCCAAGGTTAGTTGTACACATTAAAAACGGAAAGGTTTTGAATGGAAATAGTTTGGTGCCCTATGACGGTTCCAGTGAGGAAGAGGACAATTGTTCCTCCGGGACGGGGACTTCAAATAAAAATCAAATGTCGAATACTGTGTCCCGAATTAATATCACGAACGGTGTGCCAAAATGCCTTGTTGCGAAAGATGTAGCAAAAACAATTTCCAATTCTAAAGAGTTGCAGAAAGCTAATTCCAAGAGTAATACCAACGGTGTGCCGTCAACAATGCAAGTTACGATTGTAGACTGTATGAACACGCAAAACGGATCCAACAGCAACGGCCGGATAAGTGTGTTGAAACATCAAAATGGGAAAACGGAAATGAATGGTCAGTCCGAGCAACGTGATAAAGATAAGTGGCGCCAAACTGTCAGAGTTAAAAACGGACAAGAAGAGATTGTGTCTACGAAGGCTTTAATTAGCAAAAGCTGGCAAGCCAAGGATACAACTACCAATCTTAGTGGGTCAACCAATGGATGGTCATATACTGACAATAAGTAAATTCTTTTACGTGATGTAATTCTGTATATTGATGATAAGATGATAGATGAAAGAAAATCTGTTATGTCTGTTCTAGGGAGGAGTCTAAATCAGGTCAAAACAGTACGACACCGAATGCCGCGGCTGTGCGAGATTTTAATGGTACCAATTGCTCGGACACCAGTTCATACTTAAAAGTAAAAATGTCGCATCGTGGATACGGCAGTTCCTCGGGTTAGAATATCTAATTTAATCATGAAAATTCAATCAATTCAGTCAATTTAACTGTAGATCAAAGAGTATATTATAATTTTGTCTTTAACTTTTAGTAATGAATTGGAATGGTAATAGAACACAACTCGACCGCGATGTCGATAACGATAGACGGGAGGAACGTAAACGTCATTTTAATGCAGATGACGAGGAAATAGATAAAGGTCGGACAAAGAAAGTCAAGGACCACACGAATCGTCGATCATACGAGGAGAGGTCCAGTACAAGCTACAATTCATTCCAAGAGTACCAAAACAAAACCTGGAATCGATCAGTTAATGGTTATCATCATCGAAGATATTATTATAATACTTCTTATGCGCGGTCGCGGCACGGGAACAATTACAGACCGCCACATTATAGATATCACTCTTATAGATATCTATAGATATCGCTAATGCTCACTCTCACTGCCAATGGCAGCGTGAGCGAACGGCAATAGTGAAACGGAGAAAGATTTTAGGAATTATATTGACAATTCAGAGAGCGACCCGTTTTAACAGACTGTGTAATTATACACTGATTGATTTTCATTTTTAGAATAGTTATCGTTTCTCAATAAGTGAATTTGGAATTGAACTGTTGGATTCCAACAGTTGATACGTTCATTCAAATCTCATGATTCATTTATGGTGATTCATTCAAGAAACATAATGCATGTTCCTGATAGACTCGTGGCATATTTTGCCTTTGTTACATAAGTTTGGTACACATGTATATCGTATGGATCGATTCGTGGGGGATGAGTATTACCAACTGTACCATTTTGTGTTCAACATGAATCATAGAAAATTATAATTTTTTTCTGATCATGATATACAAACAGCTCTAACTGTAGTTTTAAGATGCATATTTATCATCAAATTCTTATGATGAATTCTCTTCACAATATAAGTTCATATATGCTGAATATAAATTAAATAAACATAAATTGAACATATAACTATTATTTAATATAACTTGTTAGGATGTGGACAATTAATTTTTGAGACAAAATGAATTATAAAAATATAAAGATCTAAATTATAATTAATCTAAATTAATTGTTCCAAATTACATTTAGTAAATAAAATATAATTTGTTGCTAAATTATTTTTTATCTAAAATATAATAAATTTCTCTGTTATATTTTATTCTTATAAGCAATGATAAAATAATACGGGAAAAGTTTTATTGGCAATATATGCTGATAAATAATCTTAATTGCAATATCAAAAAAAAAATTTGAAATGTGCTTTTGTATTACATTTCTGAAACGTGAAATTCAAATAATACGGAAGCAATTCTACATCTTATTAAGAAAATAAAATATTTGTAACAAATTGCATATATATGTAACATATATGTAATAATCCGTCCTCTTTTTAGTAGAGGTACTCTCCCCCTTCCCCTGTTAGACAGTGTTAAAAGAAACAACCATTCTACGAAACGACTAGTTATAATTGATTTGTTGTGACATTTCGAAGTAAAATGCGCAAATAGCAATTAGCATGTTTGGCAGTGTCGCGCTATTTTCTTTTACTATAAATTATAATAGCACATACCTGTCAGTAAGCGCGATTTAAATATGTTTTTAAGTGTTTCTACTGCGATTATTGAAGTAACTGTGTATAACTAAATAAATAATGTATAGTTATAACAGTTAATAATAATATTAATACTGAATATGTAATGATATGTACATTATATACTTATGATATAATAAGCCCAGGAGCGCTTATAACGTTAAAAAATCATTATTAACAGTTAAAATTACAAAGCCATAAGTTAATTTTTTAAGCGATCCATGAAAGAGTCAATTCTCAATTATCTCAATCCTATACGATACCTCATTACATCATTATCCAATGAAAAAAAAATGTTAGCCGAGCATAAAGATGTCGCATAACAATGAAATTAATACGCGATGTTAAAGTGATTTATACGCTATACAAGCAAATCAACGCCAGGTTTATGTACTATATGTACGAAGGAAAATAATGTCGTTTATATAAGCCATAACAATCAATAAAAAGAAACCAACTGAATATATCTATCTTCTAAAGAAAGGACTCGCGTTTATTGGACGATGTCGAGTTGGCTGTGGATACGTTTGTTTAACAGCCAATTTGATGAGGTATACCTGAAATAATTTCTGTAAATTATGATGACCGATGACATATCAACTTACGATATCATACGAATTCTCGAAAAAAATGTAAGTTAATATATAAACGTTGGGATGCAAACGTGTTTCATTTTTAATCATTTAAAAATTATGAGCAATCAAACGATTTATATGTATGTATATTTATTTATTTATACAGGTGAGCATTCTCAAGTCGGAAGGTCACGGCCCGGACGTTGCTCTTGAATTCCGCGACAAGTTCGAATTGTTTGGTAAACTGTTGTGCAATTTGACAGATAAACTTCAGTCGTTATTATATTTATCCAAGAATTACACCTCTGCAAGTGATTTTAAGCAATTCGTAAATGGAATTATCAGTTCATGGAGCTCTATTAACAAGCAGGTAAAGCTTCCATATTTTATATTTATGCATTTCTTGTATAAATATTTACAAGATTGGTGCATGAATTAGGTCTATGAAAAATGTTCTAAGATTCAAGTAGGCAGTCGTACACTATCAGGGATACCATTATCATTACTCCTTGAAAAGATAAAAAAAGAGAGATCTTTAACAAGGGAGTTGTTACATATTCACAAGACTAAATACAGTCATGAATATCTCGCAAAGTGTTATGTTTTGTTGAATGAAATTGAAGATCTATTACGTAATCTCGAAAGAGCCGATAATAAGGCACGTATTTATCATTTTTAACACATTTGATATATCATTGCATATATTGTAAGAAAAGTCTACAAAATATATACACATTTAGAATCTTTCTCTAAGCAAAATTATATAATCGATTTTGATTTGCAGTTACAACAATATATAGCAATATTGAAGTTGAATCCATTTCTTGTTAAACTAGAATCTATTATAGATACATATGTCTCAAACATTGACATATTGCCAATCGACAAATCGAAATGTCCAAAATTGGACGTTTTTCCAATTGTCGCGAAACTTCTCACCGGAGAGTTATTGGACGATGAACCTATGGATCCGTATTGTGTTCTAGCAGATAACACACTTAAAAAACCAGTTTTCATTATTAAGATAAAACGCAAAATGGATATTCCATCGATGACAGTTGTGGAAATGATGTAATAGAGTGAAATTACAGTTAAAAAAAGAGAATAATATAATGTTACATAAACAATATATATAATAAATATTTTGTATTTCAGTAATAACTTGTATTTGGCAACATGTTATAAACATCAATACACAACAAATTAAATCAAGGAATGAAATTTAATGCCCGTACTATACAACATATGGATATCCGTAATATGTGCATAGTACATTGTACACATTTATTTTTGGTATCTTAAAGATACTACATACCGCTCACAAATGTGATCGTCATTCTCGATAATCGAAGACTAGATTTAAAAGATGCCCTCGAGGTCGGGAATAGAACAGGACGGTGCCAGTCTTAGCGCGAGGTCTTTGTGACGTAAAAATTCTGGTGGTAGAAGCTGTTTTTTTCTCTATAAAATAGAGAAGCAGAATAGCATCTATGTGATATACGAAATTTAACAAGAATACTTTACTGTTACAACTAACCGGTGGGGGCTGTGGGACAGTGTGCGCGACGTTGGTAGCGACGGGTGCCCACCCTTTCGTGTTCAAGCATTTGTAACATGATTTAGATTCGCCCAGACATGTTGAATGATATCCATGACCGCAGCCAAATACCATCACGTGATCGGAACAATGTGATAACGGTTGTCTGCACACGGGGCAAATTATGGAAACACTGCCGCATGCTCTACCGGCGTCCCTGAGTGATAAAAAAAAATCACTGCATGTAATTGATACATGCATGTAACATTCAGGATGCAAAGTTTGTTTCACAACGAACCTCTTTTGTTTGTTTTACATGTTTTTCATCGCTCAATCAAATTTTTCTATCTAGATCAAATTTTCTTCCCTTCTGTTATTATCTATTATTATTAAGAAAATCTTGCATCTTGAATTATTATTCAAGGAGGTTCATCGTGAATCTTGCAAATTTCCGCACTCTAATAAAAACTAATGTATTTCGTATGTCATTAGAACTCACGCGGTACCTCAAGGATTTTTCCAGAGCCTTGTGAAGCTCCAAGCTCACTAATCGCGCGGTAGTTTCGACTAGAGTTTGTTCATATCGCGATTGAATGAGGACTCCGGACAGCAGTTGCCGTATATCACCCATTGTTCCGCTTGTTGCTGATGGGTTTCTCAGGATCTGCTCCAATATGTTCGACAATATCGACGTGCCACTCAAAGATTCTAAAATTAATCTCAACAATTTGCCATTCAATATATCCACCTTCTGTTTGTTGTTCTCTAAATGTGACCGAAACATAACTTCTATGAGGGGCATCCAGTCGAGATTCCCCGCCGATCTTCGACATATCCCCGCAAGTTGAATGGCGGCGTGCACCGTTTCGCTTTCGGAAGCTTTATCCTGCCGGTACATTTCCAGCCGATCTTCAAACTCTTTTAACAGAAGATCGAATGCGTCCTGATAATTACCAAGCTTTTCCAGCATCACCGCCTCTGCATCTTTACAATTCCATCTCTGGACGATTTTTAATGCCTCATCCAACCTACACCCGTGCGGCCCATGCAAGTGAGCAACTACATATGTCGACTCCAACTCGCACATTAATGCTAGATATCTCTCCAAATGTTCAGTTGTTAAGTCCAAAGAAATGTCTTCCTCCTTGTACTGCGCAATCTGATACAACGCTTCTAGCAATTTATATTCCAAATTTAAATTATCAGTAAGATCCTGCAGTATTGCTTCGATCTTATTCTGCAACCTTGTCGCGACAATCGTGGCAAACTGATTGGCATTGATCGTCACGAGAGTTGAAGTGTGAACCGATATAACTTGGTCTAACGAAGCAGACGGCAGATGTTCGAGCCAGGGCCATATGTCGTGATGTCTCGATGGCTCCAAGATCATGCATTTACATACCGCCACCCAGTCTTCTCGCGCACTGTATAGTAATTCCGCGACTTTTATGCTACAACATAAGGACGTCGTGATAACGCATTGCGATATATATGTATATATAATAAACTAATAGATCGATTAAAAGCACTTACAAATTCGCTCTATTTGCTAAATTTAATAAAGTATTATCAGAAATATTGCACAGCTTTTTGGAATGCAGCAATCCCAACACAGCGTTTTCTCTCTCAGTCTTAAAGTCCTTTGACAATTCTACGTGCGAATCGATGCACAATATATCTATCATTTTGTTCAACGTACTAGATTCTAACGTAACAGTACTTTCGGACACTTCATTTGCAACGAATATGAGAACCATAAACTGTTGCTCCATCGTGATGTAATCGATATTTTTTGGAGTAAGTGGCGTACTCGGCATAACAATGCTCAACAAGATGTCTATGAGTCTTTGTCGGTGCCGAAGACCCATTTCGGAAGTAAATTCTGGCTCCTGAAAGGCGATGGCTATAACATCGAGGAAGCCCTTCGCATCGAATTGTAGTAACGTTCTCAGATAAGGATACTGCCTCTCCATATCATTCGCCAAACTGGAATGCTGAGATAACAGTGCTCTCAGTATATCTGCTTTCGCTTTCTGCGGCATGCCTTCGGGGAGTTCGTCCTTGGGAAATCCACGACCAGCGAGACAGCAGCTAGTATAAACTAGAATGGCGTTGCCGAGTTTTATACAGTCTCGAGAAAGGGGAGCAATTGAGTCCTGTAATAAATTCTGAAGTACCGGTACCAATTGATGAATGGGCGCTGTGAAATCACTCAATGCTGTTGTCTGAAGATAAATCAGCGCCTCCCAAAGTCCTCGCTGACGACAAATTGTAGTTACCTACAGACAAAAACGTACGTTCTATAAAATCGTAAACGATAATATCATTTTTAAAACGCAAACATCTATTTTTCACTATAGAAACGCTTGCGAATGTTAAAGCTTACTTGATGAATATCTAGGCAATCCACATCGAGCAGAACTACAATCGCCTCCAGCGAATCTATTTTGTCTTCTTGATCGTAAAGAGTGACTAATTGCTGGGCGATCAGTGGCGGCAATCTCGGTTGAAGACTTTCATCTAGCAAAGGAGCTTCGAGGGCGTGTAAGTAACTAGTTTTTAACCCTTCCGACTCAAAGACTATGTCCCACAACTTTCCAAACAGCAAATCTAGATTTTCCAGTTGAATGCAGTAATCGACGCAAGTGAGTACTATCATATTGTAGTCTATATTTTCGTCTACCAAACACTGATTTAATTCGTCCATATACTGCACTAATATTTCACAAACTTTATCGCGCGCTATTTGCCTACGACGTTGCTTAGAACCTCGCAGGCCGATAACCGCTTTGCCTTTGTCTTGATAAAAAGAAAGGCCTAATGCTAACGCTTCGGGGAAACGTTTCTGAAATGCAATAATATAATATTTTTATTCTCGTAATTAAATTCTTTCCGTCGCTTTAAACTGACCTGCATGATCAGATGTTGCAATCTTTCAGTCCACGTTCTCATACATATCACATGTAAACTTTTTGTACCTAATAATAACAGCTGTGTACCGAAAACTATAACGGTGTTGTAACACGCTCGTTCACCAGCTAACGCCATCGCCTACACAAAATATATTTCAAATGTATTAAATATGTTTTTCTTTGTCCTCGATAAGAACATACATTACCCCTTGTACCTTGGAAACATTTCCGCCGGTAGACAATCCCTTAAAATGACTAGAGGCATAAGAAATACCAACGCGACTCATGTCTAATGTCTCCAAATTATCCTGCGCTCTTACGTCTAACAAATGCAACTTCTCTTGAGCATCCAGTATTACGAGAGATCTTGGATTTAACCATCTCAAATTGCTTATCATGTACGGTAGCGTCATCCTTCGAAGAGGAGACAGTTTCACCCGCGTACCAATTTCGGTGTACACCTTGTCAAATAGTATTCTTTAATATTCTTAAAAAAAACAATTGAATAAAATATAATGTAATTAAATGCCAGTACTTGATAAAAATACACCACATTATCCCTTGCGAGCGCCAATACTGGATCGATCACGCGGGAACCATCAGCGGTTTGTATGACAACTAGTTGCCAAGACAGTTGTGGCGGTGCTATCGCAGCACCAGTCAACGGATGACTCAATACAACGCGCATTCGCGGTCTTATGCAGACTACAATTACCTATGAAATAAAATAAACATACATTTAATCGACTATTAAACATATATTCTTAAGTCTATTACGAAGTACAACCTTTGATAATGTTGCCATTGCTACTAATGTATAATTTTTCAGTGGATGCGACGGTAAATGATTCAACAGCAAAGGTTCCAGAGTGCATACTTCTCCCTTAGAACCACTAAACAAACATCTACTATCGCAACCTCGTACACCCATTACTCTAGTGAAATTCAATTCAAATACCGAACCACCGCTGTCGCTACACAAGGCTATTTTTGGTGAATCTGTAAACTAAAATGATTGGTTCAAAACTGTCGAACGGACAAATAGATTCAAGATACAATAGTGTATACATATATAGGGTATTTTATTTTAATTTCCCCAGGCGGATATTTCGAAAATTAAAAAATATACAAAGAAATGGCTCATATAAAAGTTGTATGTTCGGAGGAGGACATAAGAAGGTTGATTTGACCTTGGGTGGCGTAATCAAGATCAGGTTAAGATCACATTAATTTTTTTAAATGGACATCTTATTTTTGATTCCAGAATCTAATAGCTGGTGTCAAGAGCTTTACAAAACACTATAATGAAGTTCATTTTCATGAAGTATTTTCTGAGTTATGAAACTCGAAAGTTACACAGTATTTTGTCATAAAATATACAAAATATCTTATAAAACATTTACTTTTCGATAATCTTACCTTAACACTTTTATGCACAGAATAATGAGGCGAATCAATTGATGTAAAAAAAAAACATAGTTGCTTTGGAAAAAAATACAGCTAAAAAAATGCAACATGAAGCTGCACATATTACTTTCTTATGTCCCTCTCCGAATCATACAACTTTTGTATAAAACATTTCTTTCTTAATTTCTAAAATATCCGCCTGGGGAAATTAAAATAAAACACCTTGTATATTAATTTCATGCTTATGAATCAATAGCAAATTGTACCTTAACATGTAACACAGCAGTATCAAGTGGGTGTACATCAGTGAGAATCCTTAAAACTTTTCCATTACTGCTATCTAACATCAAGATATGTCCTCTGACAAAACCAGCCAACACTCTGCTACCATCATAATTGAAGCAAAGAGCAGAAACAGAACCTTGGTACCTAGCTTCCTGATCGCACCATCGCAACGTTTGCGAAGAGTCAAAGCCTAGTATTAAACCATGGCTGGTACCAATTACCAGCATGTTTCCTCCAGCTGCAACTGCACTAGCTAAACCAGCATTGACTCTCTCCTGTGTAAATCATATTTAAGGATAATTATTTGATTACTATATATGCAACATGTAACAATTATTCAAAAATTTGTAATTTGAAGAAACACAAACTTTTTATATTTCTCACATAATGTATAGAATAATTGCTCACGTTGGCTGATATAATTTGTGATGTTATTCCTTTGAGTATGACGTGTCTTAAGATAACACCTGAAGATGGTCTCTGAACGGTCTTAGAGGATTTATTTAACGAATTCAGCGACAGATGACTGCCAATGCTCGTCGTCTCGCTGCTGCCGAATTTCTCTCCTAACGCTACACCGACATCATCCTCCGTTTCTGATAGTGACTCGTAATCGGGCTCCATCAATATACTTTCTAAGGTGGGTAATTCCTCCACAATTGGTATAGCATATTCCATGTTATCTAACTAAAATAAATACGGTATAAGTATCGTTATCAGAATGATGCTAATAAATTATAATTATAACAATAAGTTTATGAAATAACAGGTGAAGGACAGAATTAGGAATACAAGTGACAAACGGCATAGTGTGACAAAATAACGATTGCATTGCGTATACGTATTAAATATGTTTTACAACATCATTGCACGGATGATTTGCAAAAATAAATAAATACCTCCTCAATATCTAAATTAATAGCCTCTGCAACGAGACATTCGTCACTGTCGGATACAAATTCATTCTCGGCCATCTTAAATTAAATTATCACGATCTCGTATCAGAACAGCTGATCTACATGCATGTGTATTTGACAATTGTTTGACACTTTTGTTTTCATTCTACATGTCGCGAGCGTAAGTATAGTCTATAGAGAATAGTATGGGATCGTGCCACGCGTGATGACGTCCCGCCACCACGATTGGCTCCGGCGTTTCTTCTTCTTGTTAATAGGTTTGTTTTTCTTGCTTACACCTAAGGTCTCTGTTTTTTATTCCTGCACTCTCTGAACTGGTACACACGGTGCAATAAGTTGAAGTGAAATAAACATATATTTACTTCACTTCAACTTATTGCATCGTGTGTACCAGTTCAGAGAGTGCAGAATAAAAAACAGACCTCTAGTGTAAAGTGAACTAAGGGTGAGTTTCCACCGAGCGCGTCACGCGTCGCGTCGTCCGTCGCGTTACGAATTAACCAATCAAAACATCCCATTTCATTGCATCATTTGCCGCGCGATTTCTTGCGCAATGCAGCGGTAAATTGCTCGACATTCTAGAGACAAAAGATTCTTTGTATGAGATCATGGAGATTTCTTTCACCATGTATGAGATTCCGAATCGCGCGCAGCTCACAGATATGAGATTTGTGCGAGATGATTTTAGGATTGGAAGCACCCTTAAATGTACACACACACACACACACACACACACACAGAGAGAGAGAGAGAGAGAGAGAGAGACAGAGAAGTTATGTTTACACGATTTTATTTTGTACACGATTTTATTTTGTACACGATTTTAATTTGATATTAAACTGAATATACATTTAGCGAACGAACACCGAATGAACAGTAAAAATCTTACCTTACATACAGCAAACAACGAATCTGCCGAATGCTAAATGTTCATTATAGCTGAAAGAACCAACGAATGACTTCAGAACACGAACGAATGTCCAAATGTTGAGATTTTTGTTGTTCAGTGTTCGTTCACTAAAAACCACTTTTACCAACGTCAGTTAAACTAACCGACGGTTAATTCCAATGGAATTATCCAATCACATTTGTCTTTGACCAGAATGAACCAATCACGGTTGACACTTTAACCATCGGTTAACTTAACCGACGTTGGTAAAAGTGGCCCTAAGGGCCAATTTCACCAACGTCGGTTAGACTAACCGACGGTTAATTCCAATGGAATTGTCCAATCGCATTTGTCTTTGATCAGAATAAACCAATCACGATTGACACTTTAACCGTCGGTTAGCTTAACCGACGTTGGTGAAATTGGCCCTAAGTCAAGTGCTCGGAATTAAATGCACATTTCAGCCCGATTTCCGAGGCGCAGCCCAGTGATGCGCTTCTATGCCCGGGCACGCTCGGGATTTTCCCCCTCCACTTACGCACACAGCGACGCTTTAGCTATCCGTGTGACAGCAAGCGCTCGATTAAGTTCGGCGCGCCGAGCGAGCAAGAGAATCCCTCCTTCTCACTCACTCTGATGGCTCGACTCGCGGCGCGCCGAGCGAGCGAGAGAATCTCTCCTTTTCACTCGCTCTGATGGCTCGACTCGCAACGCGCCGAGCGAGCGAGAGAATCTCTCCTTTTCACTCGCTCTGATGGCTCGACTCGCAATCATAGTTGCGTTCCGTTTCACGCATATGCGCGCATTTGTCTATACAGTATACGTAACGTATACTGTATAGACAAATGCGCGCATATGCGTGAAACGGAACGCAACTATGATTGCGAGTCGAGCCATCAGAGCGAGTGAAAAGGAGAGATTCTCTCACTCGCTCGGCGCGTTGCGAATCGAGCCATCAGAGCGAGTGAAAAGGAGAGATTCTCTCGCTCGCTCGGCACGCCGCGAGTCGAGCCATCAGAGTGAGTGAGAAGGAGGGATTCTCTTACTCGCTCGGCGCGCCGAACTTAATCGAGCGCTCGCTGTCACACGGATAGCTAAAGCGTCGCTGTGTGCGTAAGTGGAGGGGGAAAATCCCGAGCGTGCCCGGGCATAGAAGCGCATCACTGGCGCAGCCTACCGTCCTCCCACTAACGCTCGTAGCTCGACGGCCGAGCCGCCGATCGCTCACGTGACGCTGTGCCTCAGGAGCGTCGCGATAAGAAATATGCTGGAACCATACCTTTCGGCAAATTATCATTAAAATATTTTCCTTYCTACATAATTTTTATKTTTATAACCAAATTCAATTTTSTATTATTAACATATTATACATATTCTACGATACATTGTAGAATATGTATAATACACAATTAAACAATAATATAATTAACAATAATTACAACACGATAGTTATAATGTGAACAATAGCTTTCCACATCACCTTTGAGGTACTATTATAGATGCGTTTTTTTTAAGTGGTTTCCCCAGGAGACCTATTCCACTAAAAAATAACGAAGAAGCTGATCAAATATGTGACTTGACAGGAAAACAACATTGGTCGCGTTCAGCAGATTCAATTGTTGCGGAACGGATCCGTGAGCGCTCGCTGCTATTGGTGTATTCTTCTAGATCATCCAATAGCAGCGAGCGYTCACGGATCCGCTCCGCAACAGTTGAATCTGCTGAACGCGACCATTCTCTAATGATTAGAGAACATATTTGAGAACATATCCAGTTTGACCACAGCCACTTACAGCAGCCGGTGTCTAGAGACTTTCCACTGTTCAAGCGCTGTGAGTGGCTGGTGGTTAATCGAGACGTAGTCAAACCTCACTCGACACAAATGTCATTCTTTCCTTCTTGGCATTCAATGGAGTAACAAAAATAGAACAATACATGTGTCGACTGGATTCGCGCGCTGTGCGTCAAGTGAGTCGGACGTGCGTCATTTCAATCTGCGTTAGATTGCGTCAGCCGATTCTTTGTCCCGGTGTTGTGTCGCGAGTTCGCGAGTGCTTGTTTTTGATCCGGATTTGTGCCGGATCGTATCTTTCTCAGCAGGTTGCTGAGAATATTAATTGACTCTGCGCGCGTGTCAATCACTGGATGCATTTTATTGGTGCGTCCGCAATGCAGGGGGCCTCTGCCTCCTGCCAATGGCCTAGTTTACATCGAGTACTTAATACGCGTACTAACTAGTAACTTTCTATTAAATTATCTTAATTTTGGTATTGTATTCAAAGAATAGTGTACTAAGTTGATACAATATGCATTAAGATGATTAATTAAATACACATATTATGTACACATTTACACGCATCGCCAAAATTAAGACAATTTAATAGAAAATTACTAGTTAGTATGCGTATTAAGTACTCGATGTAAACTAGGCCAATGGCAGCGGGACCTGGACTTGAATCCCGACCCCTTATTAGGCCCGGTGTCCACGATGCTAGAAATTGGTCCAAGATCTTGAACGGAAAGAGGATTAACCAATCGCTTTCATCAAGTGACCGAATTATTCAAATGTGATTGGTTAATTCGGGTGGGCTCCGATAGCCCACGTCGCCGATTAGCTAATTTAAAATAAAATTTTCTGATTGGTGGTCCAGTGGAAAAACTCTAAGCACCGGGCGATGTGTGTGGACGTGTGCTATCGGGACGTGTGCTAACGGGACCCTCTCAATTTAAGATCCCTTATACTGATTACTGCGTTTTCTCAATTCGCGATCTGAGGGAAAAATCCTCTGCTATGTTAAAAGAAAATTTTCTAACAAAAGGAAAATTGTATCATTCACTATATTATAAAGACATATTCCCCAACAAATCGTGGTTCCATGAACTATCTATTCCTAGAGAACAAATCGTTTTCATATCCCGAAGAAGATCCAATCATTATAATTTAAATTCCAGTCTCTATAGAAAGAATATCATACGTTCTGCTGCCTGTGATTGTGGAGACCCGAATCAGGACATTAATCACATTATATTTTACTGTCCACAGACTCGACAACACGGTCGACATTTGATTTTCTACTTGAAGCGCCTTAATCCGTTTGCCCCTATAAATATCTTTCCTTTGCTTTGTTCTCCATCGTACAATCTTTGCCGTCTCCTAACTTCCTTTTTTAAATCATCTAAAATTCGCATATGAACCCTCCTTAGCAATTCTCCCCTCTTTCTCTCATGACGTAAAGCCCCGGTCTACAATAGGTGTAATAAGCCTTAAGCCGTAAGAAATTGAGCAATCATAGTTCATTATTCATTCGTATGTATTTGACCGGACAAGAACGCCGGTTGAAATAATTACTATTTCAAATCGTTTGTATTTCATTTGAAGAGTTTTGAAGTGTAATTGAAAAGATTTGTGAGTCATTCTGTTAATTGTAATTAAATAATAATTTCTACACCATGTATTTGGCCGGAATAAATAGCCGGAAATAAATTCAACAAAAATCTTGTATGAAATCGTTTGTATTTCGTATGAAGAC
>JANQDE010000217.1:158859-169880 GCA_037157785.1 Cephalotes varians
AAAAAAAAGATACATTTATATAGAGGATTTAAAACTAAAAATGTACTTCTACGTTTATATTATCTGTAATATAAATATGCAATTATTAATATGCATTACAAGACAGCTTTTGTATTGCATATGATTAAATAGACTGTTTGCTGGACATTCTGTAAACACGAATATATAATTTTTTTGTTTAAATAAATAATAACTATAGGTGCTTTCCATTTAATGWCACAAGTCGACACAAACATCATTCTATCTTTCTTGGCATTCAATAAATAACAAAGACAGAACRATACTTGTGTCGACTTGTGTCAYCAAATGGAAAACACCTTATATAAATACTTTCTAGAGATGTTAAATGTAATATGTAAAGCCCGTATCAGACTAGAGATTGAAATTAAGATTGGATTGGAATTTAACCAATCAAAAGAAAAAAAACCAATCTCAAGTTTAGTAAACTTTGCTTTGATTCATCAAAATCCAATCTGATCTCAATCCCAATCTCTGATACGATCATTGGAGAATTTATTTATACTTGTAGAAGCAATGATAATTAATTCAGAAGTATTAAGACGTACACGTCGATGCTTCCACGCGATCTTGAAACGCTAAAAATGTCGCTCTATCGTTTTGATTCCAAATGTCTTTTCCGAAGAAAATTTTACTCGAAATATATATACAGTACACGTAACGTATACTTTATTATAACGAGTAAAATTTTCCTCGGAAAGGAATGTTTTRAATRTAACCTAAATTTATGTTAAGCGATGTCTATAATGAGATTTTAAGCCTTAAACCGTAAGAAATTCACCAATCACAATCGAATATGAAGAGAATAATCGACTATGATTGGTCAATTTCTTGCAACTTAGGGCTTAAATTCTCATTGTAGACACCGCTTTATCGAGAGAGAACCATGAATATGGAATATTAGGTAGACTGCCGATGGCACTTGATGAAACTTCCGAAACAGTGATGACGTAAATCAATATTTCGGTCACTTACATGATTGTTAAATATTAAATTAAAATTATCTGCACGATTCACAAACGTTTCTAATGACGCTTCAAATGTCTTCATACGAAATACAAACGATTTCATACAAGATTTTTGTTGAATTTATTTCCGGCTATTTATTCCGGCCAAATACATGGTGTAGAAATTATTATTTAATTACAATTAACAGAATGACTCACAAGTCTTTTCAATTGCACTTCAAAACTCTTCAAACGAAATACAAACGATTTGAAATAGTAATTTTTTCAACTGGCGTTCTTGTCCGGTCAAATACATACGAATTCATTATTCTCTTCAAATTCGATCATGATTGGTTAATTTCTTAAGGCTTAAGGCTTACTACACCTATTGTAGACCGGGACTTACCCTCTCCACTGGATCAGCTGTCTACTACGAGGACTCCATCTAGATATCACAATCTTCCTGGACGATTTGCACTCCACCAGTCCATCAGAAGGGGTACGATTCAGGGTGCAATTACATGCAGCACGGTACACGTACGCGGAACGCAGAACGCGGTAAAGTAACTAGGTAACTAGAATCCGCGCGCGTCGAGCCGCGTTGTTTCTTTTCTCTACTATTACCACTGAAATATAATAATACTGGAACGAGCGCGACCCTATGAATAAGTGTGATCAGAGAGAGAGCATCCAAGGTATCTTTAGCCTTCTCTAAGCTATACTACGCATGTGCGGTAAACGATAGTGGGGATCGTACAGTCTCGTTTATAAAAGATGTTTACGTGTATCCAATTAACAATGAAACTTTTGGCCAGATTGTACTAAAAAGAGACAAAGATACCACTTAAGACCCTCTTTGTCATTTCACGACACTAGCGCCCGCGCACGTTCTAGTATTATTATATTTCAGTGACTATTACATGGAGCGCGGAAAAGCGGCGCGGGCTAGTGACAAATTAACATTTGTATAAATTTTTAAAATGTATTAACTTATTTTTATGCATATTTTATCAATACTCTTATTTTTTCAACGGATCTATTCAATAATTACATTTAAATCAATTAATTCCATTAAAAAGTGCATAGAAATGAGAATTTGTCACTAGCCCGCGCCGTTTTTCCGCGCAGTTTCTGCTCCATGTAATAGTAGAGAAAAGAAACAGCGCGACTTGACGCGTGCGGATCCTAGTCACCTAGTTACTTTACCGCGTTCCGCGTACGCGTACCGCGCTGCATGTAATCGCACCCTTAGGCCGATATTTCATGTGTCGTACGACAATGTCTTTCAGGCCTGTTGATTGGCTACAGGACAGAGAGATCCGACAATCTCTCTATCCTACAGCCAATCAACAAGCTTGAAAGACCTTGTCGTACGACACATGAAATATCGGCCTTAGGCTGGATCCTCATGCAGACACCTGCGCTTTGACACTGAGTGCTGATTGGTGAAAAATAGGTGATGGGGATAAATAACTAGAAAAAGCAATAATAAAATAATTCTTTATCCAATCAACACTCGGTGTCAAAGCGCCGATGTCTGCATGAGGATCTAGCCTTAGCCTGGATCCTCATGCAGATACTGGCGCTTTGACACCGAGCGCTGATTGGATAAAGTGTTGTTTTTACTAGAAACTTTCTAGAAAATTTTTCTAAAACAATACTTTATCCAATCAGCGCTCGGTGTCAAAGCGCCAGTGTCTGCATGAGGATCCAGCCTGAGGGCCAATTTCACCAACGTCGGTTAAGCTAACCGACGGTTAAAGTGTCAACCGTGATTGGTTCATTCTGGTCAAAAACAAATGCGATTGGATAATTCCATTGGAATTAACCGTCGGTTAGTCTAACCGACGTTGGTGAAATTGGCCCTTAGGAATGCACTTTCTTACTTTGCGTTGTTGATTTGGTTGTTGTTGATCTACGAGATTACAAAATATACATGTGAGAGTCAAACTCTTTCTCGCCAGTTACATTACGTTAAAATGCCGCTAATAGTGGTAACTGGCATACCGTGCAGTGGCAAAACAACGAGGAGCCTCGAATTGAAGGATTACTTCAAGGAAAAATTGAGGAGCAGCGGACAGAACATAGAGATAATTAGCGAGAGCGATGCAATAATCCAAGCGAACTATGATAAAAATGTATATTTTGCGGGTAAATCGAAGAGTGAAGTAAAGACATTTCCATAGATGTAATTTTATGTTTGTGGATATTTTACAATTTTGGAAATTTTTGTGTTAAAAATTCAAACATCGTGCCAATGGGTGAATTCGTTTATGCAGTCACTGCTGCAGAGAATATCATTTTATCTTCATTGTTCATTGGACATAAACAAATAATACCTTCTGCAGCAGTGACTGCATAAACGAATTCACCCAATTCGTCTCATGTTTCTCAGATTCGAAAAAGGAGAAGGCTATTAGGAGTTCAATCAAATCGGATATTCAACGTAAACTAGATTCAAATGATTTGTTGATATTTGATGGCAGTAATTATATCAAGGGATATCGATACGAGATCTATTGCATGACTAAATTGTACAAAACTCCTCAGTGCACACTGCACTGCAACTTGCCAATTGAACAAGCTTGGCTATGGAACAACAAACGACCCGAATCAGACCAGTACAATGGAGAAATCTTCGAATCGCTTGTATCCAGGTGATTGCATGATAATAATAATATAATGGGAATAAAAATAAATATAAGGAATTAGTTAACAATCTCTGGAATAATATTGAATGCAACAGGTATGAAACACCAGAAACTACAAACCGATGGGATTGTCCACTTTTCACAGTTATGCCAGAGGACAATGTAATGTATGATGAAATTTACTGTTACCTCTACAAAGGCAAATTACCAAAACCAAATCTGAGTACTCAGAATGTTAGTATCTTTTTTTTCTCCTTTTTTTGCAATCTTTTGGAGGAACTAATATTTCACTCATCTATCCTTTCAGCTACCATTAGCATCCACAAATTACCTGCATGAATTGGATAATGTAACGAAAGATGTGATGAATGTAAGTTAGATGCAATAATTTGAGTATACTTCATATTGATGAGACAAATGATTGAGCATTTATAGTTGCTTTCCATTTTCACACAAGATACTGAGTCTAAAGTTATATGAGTATTTTATACTCAGATAATGACGTTATTACTTGCTTATTTTAATGACAAAGTTATCGCGTAACAACATAGATTTATAATTTCACTTTTAATGTGAGTTAACAAGACTCAGTAAAACACACGGTCTCGAACTTGTGCAGATTGTAGGTAAAAACTCAGTTGAATCTCATTTGTGAGAATGAAAAGGAACGTGCATTGAACTGAGTTATGACGTCACAAATGAGAATTATCTGAGTTTTGGTGTAAATGGAAAACAACTGATGATAGAATTCAAATGCAGTAGCCACACTTTCTTCACAAGTTCTTCACTCTTGTTTTCACAACAATTTCTTTTACTGTACAAATATGTAATCTATAAAGATATATGATAATTTATCAGATGGTCTATATAATATTAACACTAATAAAAGAAATGTTTTTTTCATATCAAAGACAATACTGTCAATGCAACAGCTGGGAATAACTTATGATGTGAAAATACCAGGTTCTAGTGTGAGTTTAGAACGTGCAACTACACCGTCAAAACTTGCGATGTTACGAAGACAGTTTATAACTTTTAGTAAAATGCAACAAAATGAAGTTGATCAAATTGCCACGTTATTTGTACAATATCTCAATAACAATATACAATAAAATTGAATTTATGTATCTGGTTTTTTTTTTTAATTTTGACGATATAATTATATTATGCAATATAATGTCACTCTTGTACAATAATGAAAATCATTGGTTTGTAAATATGTATAAACCTCTTTGTCAAATGTATGTCTGATTTTCTAATTTTAACCAAACAACTCGTGATATGAACGGGAAATATAACTAGATTAGATATTGTCTGCAATTATGGTAGACACTAGTCAATTTAAAAAAATAGTTTCTGTCTATTATTTTCAAGACCCTATTGAAGTTATAAAGACAATCTCTCGCAGTACCATTGAAAACTCGCTCGTATAAGTTTTTAAACTTGAACATATTGAGACAGATATAGATATAAAAAAAAGAAAAAATATAATGTCTTGGATATTACACAATCACAAAACTATCTCTCACAATAGTTCATGAAACACGGCTGCACTTACAACAATAATTCTTTAGCGTTCCACACTTTTTTTCAGGAAAAAATAGCGTCACGCTCTATTTAATTCTCTTGTTCTTGCGCACTATTAGTTTCACCTCCATTCTGATTGTGATTTACACCGTCCACATATCCATTGGGTTTTCGACAAACAAAATACACGCTATTGTATTCGCACTGTAACATACTGTTTATGTTCTGAGCATAACGCGTTTTCACTTTTGTCTGCTCCTTCTAAAGAAATAAACAATACATCCATGAATGTTTTGAAAATATCATATACAAAAATAGAGTTTATTACCTCCAATTGAAAGCCGAAGCCTAGAATAACGTCACGGATAGCATCGTAACTCGGCTCGATCGATTCTTCGTTTGGTAAATCGCTGAAATGATAGAGCAATGGTCCGAGGTTTATCCAAACACCACCTGGCTTAAGAATCTTATAAATTGTCTCAATAAACTGTACAACGTTATTGGCACAGTCTATGAAGAAACATGTCGCGATGCAATCCCAATGATTGCTTTCCGTATAAACCTGAAATAAATCATGCCGATTTTATTAAATGGACATTTATGATTATTTATATGTTATATATTCTCATTTTACCTCTAAAAAGTCACCCGCGGTCATAGAGAATTGTGCAGATCCTGGAAGATCGCTCGGGCTCACGTCGGGAAAGGAAACCGCTTGCGTCTGATGCTCGGGTTTCAAGTTGTTCATATATTGATGCACCCACGGATGTACTTGATACAAGTTTATATCTCTACATCTGTTATAAAAGAAAGAATTAATAAAAAAGATTCAAAGATGATTACTATAAGATAGCCGTCATCACTTACTTGTTTAATACAAAATTTGATGCAAACAGCATGAACAGGGAGAATTCATTCCCTTGGCAGATATATCCACGCTTCGCAATTTCGAAGGCAAGACGACCCAATCCTGCCCCAGGTACTAAAATATGCACGTCTGATGGCTTACTGCAAATTCAACTATTATTTGCTATTTCTCTCAATCAGATGCCAGTTGTAGCTTACAAAAGAAACTTCCGAAACATCTTAAAGATTTTTAATTGCAATTTCTTCAAAGATTTGTTACTCTATTACTTAAGGCCTTCAATAAAAAAGCAGCTTAGTTTCAAAATATTTTGCAAGTTTCTCTTGTTTTTGCTTTCTTCGTTTTTTTTTTTTTTTTGATATATTAATATAGTATCTGCTGTACATGTAATTATGAATTATCATACCAATGCTCCGATGGAAATTGATACAATATTTCATCTACGATTGGCTGATAGCATGCTTTTCGTTCCTCGGCACCTTCCACACTCCAATCTCTTACCAATTGCTTAATAGTAGCTTGCACCTTCTCCTGATCTGACATTACAGGCCTTAGATTTAATGTCTATAATGAAATCCATTAATTTCACATAATATAACAATATCGTGAAAATATGTTTAAATATAATTTAAGGAAAATCTATGACAAAAATATCAAAATATACAGATCAGAATATATTTCAACATATTGATTATGTTATACAAATAATAAAACTTTGTTAATGATTAAACTTGGCAATTTCATAAATGATTAAATCGTATCCAACATGCAATAGATAAGACATTAGATAAATTCCTTACATTGTCAACTTGTGCAGTAGTTGGACATACATTTTCAAATATATGAGCTACATCCTTTATTATAAGTTTTATAATCTGGTCATTGTTGTCAATACATCGTTTGACCTCTTGCAGATGTTCCCTGTACTTTGACAGAAGCTTCTGATGATGTTGTGGTAAACTGAGAAAATAAGACTCCGTTTTTCTCACTCTCAGCAGGGAGTGTGTTCTATGCAACAAATAAAGAAGAAATTAAGCGAACGAAAATTCGAGTGTCGAGCCGACATTATTTACATAATAAAAAATATCATGGGGGGGTGACCTCTGAGTGGTAATCGCTTACAAATCGAGTCCTCACGAACGATAATTAATGCGACATGTCTCTCCCGTGTCTCTTCAGCATTAATACAAAAAAGCGATTAGGACCTATCCATGCCGGTCCTCCCCGCTGTCGATGTCAGGATCGAGGAATAGGAACGGACGGAACGTGAGAGATAAGGGAGAGTCGGTGTCGAAGCCGGACTCGCGGCCGAGCACTCACTTGTAATATCTGAACGCGGAGACGATCCTCTGGAAGTGCTTCCGCTCCTCCTCGTCCTCGTAACTGTGCATTCTTCTCGGATGCGAGCTCACGGTCGTGTCCATCGCTTCCATCTTTAACGTCGACTTCATCGAGCGCGGGTCTTATTTTGTAATGAATCCCACCTCTCGCTATCGCGCTCTCTCACTCCGCGCGCCGGAGAGCGTTGCAGTCCACACGACGGCGGCTGAGAGAAGCTCTTCCGCACTTTCTGCACCCAAAACGAGAAAAGTGTACACGCAGTACATGCCGCGCACCGGAGAGGAAGGGAATGCAAACGGCGAAAGTTGCAGCTGACCGGGATCGTGTCATCAAGTTCCTCTTTTACATTTTCCGCGATTATAATAAAATAAATCAAGGAAGAGAAAGGGCACGGAAAGTACGAAACGCTCGTCTAAAATCTCAAGATCGCGATTAACTCTCTTTGTTTTACGAACTCTTGATTATCGTAACTTGCGCCTAACCCTTATTCGAATCAGCTGTTCTCCGAGCACTCTCTGAAGTAGTATTGCCAGGGTTGCCAGGTTTTCGAAACTCCAGGGGATCGATTCTGTATCATACAAATTAGTGAAAATTACAAAAGTGAGCAAATTCACTAGGTATTGACAATGAAATTATATATATTCTAGTATATTCACTCATCTTTGTAATTTTCACCAATTTGTATGATACAGAATCGACCCCCAGTGCGCCAACTTTTAATGCCTAAAGCGCTACCATGCGCCAAATTTTATAAATTTTGAAATTATTTTACATATGATTTTTCGTGGTTTTTAAGATTCCGATTAATTAATAGCAATTTGAATATGTAGATTTTTAATTTAAAATATAGGAAAATCAAATATTTTTAATCTTATATTATTGAAAGCATCTATATATATATATATATATACATATCGTAAATGAGCTTTTATCTGATTATTTTTAGACGTAAATTTTAAATTAAAATGATTGTTATTTAAAAATACATGTCAATACAAATAATTTAAAATTACATACAGATTTATAGCAATAATTATTTTAGAAATATAAAATAGGCATTTTATTTTCAATATTAATTATTATTATAACACAATCTTCTAGTAACTGATTAGATAATAATTAATAAAACATTTTTGCATTATTAAATATTTTTATTTAATTTGTTCTGATACAAGGACCAATTTTTTCATGTTTACAAAATGTTATCTTTTAATATACATAAGAAATAAAAATATCTAGACGGATATCAGTATGTATATTGTATAAATAAAAAAATTTTAAATATTTTGTGAAATTTGAAAGAACATCTATACAATCTATACATTACATCTATAAAAGTAATTATTACATCTTTAAAAAATAATTATTAAGTCCACAGAAGCTCTTAAAATTTTTTAGAATGTTATTGCACTTGCATAAAATATATTATAGGTATATATACTATCGTATTATAAATATAATACAAATTATATCTTAATCTATTCTGATACACGGCTCAATATCAATAATATATCATGTTAATCTGTTCTGATACAAGGACTAATATCGATTAATTTCTATACTTAAATCCTCAGTGAAGAAACTAAAGGCAAGAACCGATCATGTTAAAGAATCTAAGTGCTCACTGAGTTGAATGCAACCAATTATGTATCAGTTTTTTACGTTCAGTTTTTATAACTATAACTGACAAAAATATAATAAATTAATTGAGAAGTGCCACTTTTACGCCATATGTTTTTTAAAAACGCCACTTTTTGCGTCAGTCGCCAAAAATTTTATTTTTGTGCGCCATTTTACCAAGGCACCACTTTGGCGGAATTCCATCACATCTGGCAACTCAGAGCCCCTGAGCAGCGATGAGATTTCGATACTTTTGTCACACGAATAGACCGAGCGCGATTGTGCGTAGTTATATGGAAACCAATACATTTTTTGGCTTCTAACTGCTAACGATACTGACAGTTGTAGGCATGTACGGATGTTTGATACAAGAAAAATAATAATGATTTAAAAAAATAATTAAAAAGATAATTTTTGCATTGTTTCTTTTACAAATAATCAAGTTTGAAGAAATAAGAAAAAAATTGCTCATATACATATAATTCATATAAAAATTGCTTATATATAAATCATTATATGCAATTATATATGAGCAATTTTTTCTTATTTCTTCAAACTTGATTATTTGTAAAAAAAAATGCAAAAATTATCCTTTTAATTATTTTCCGTTTTCTCTTTATTATTATTTTTTTTTCTTGTATCAAACTGTAATTTTATTAAAGAAAGAAGAATATATAAACATATAAACATATTTTGTATATAATTATATGTTTATTTATATATATTCTTATATAAAAAATTTTTGACCGAGAACACGTTCGCTACCACAGTCAAGTGGAAAAATCATCGCTATGTCTCATACTTTTCTTGTAACATGCCTTTCTTTTATGTAATATGTCGCACATATTTACTTATATACATATGAAACACATATGAATAATCAACACCAATTGATAATATGAATAATCAACAATTGATAAATAAATAATTGATAATCAACTTGTACACGTATATGGGTAATCAACAACGTCACACATATGTGACGCCGGGCTAGCGAAACAAATCGCTGTGTCACATATATGTGACGCATGGTAACGAACATGTTGATAAACGCGTATGATAAAATGAGATTCGAAGATTCGAAGGCTCTCGGACTCAACAATCGCACGACGTGAGGGAGTAGGAAAGAAGACGTCTGTGCTCTTCTACTGTATCTACGAAAATAGCCGAAACGCCATGCTCACACATAGGGTGAATTCGTTTATGCAGTCACTGCTGCAGAAGATATTTTATCTTTGTTTACGTCTAATGAACAATGAAGATAAAATGATACCCTCTGCAGCAGTAACTGCATAAACGAATTCATCCATAGTGGCTCGCCTTTCATGTGCATATTCCCCCACCATTTGTTGCTCGATGTTATGCCCGTATCACTCTAGCAATTGGCGATTGCGTCAGCGTTTGCGTTTGCGACTCTTGACTAATCAGAAAGAAGCGTATAGCTATCAGCTCCTTTCTGATTGGTTAAGGGCCACTTTTACCAACGTCGGTTAGATTAACCGACGGTTAATTCCAATGGAATTATCCAATCGCATTTGTCTTTGACCAGAATGAACCAATCACGGTTGACACTTTAACCATCGGTTAACTTAACCGACGTTGGTAAAAGTGGCCCTAAGAGACGCAAACGCAAATGGGAGCGTCCCGTTTCGACACGGCTCAATTGGACACAACCAACCACAGCGACCGGTGCCTAGAGGCTTTCCACTGTTCAAGCGCTATGAGTGGCTCGTGTCCAATCGATTCGTGTCCAAACGGAGGCCACCCGTATCTCTGTCTCTTTCTAGCATAAAGATATGATCCTTTATAACAGTGCTCGGAATTAAGTGCACATTTCAGCCCGATTTTCGAGGCACAGCCCACCGTTCTCCCACTACCGCTCGTAGCTCAACGGCCGAGCCGCCGATCACTCACGTGACGCTGTGCCTCAGGAGCGTCGCGATAAGAAATATGCTGAAACCGTACCTTTTGGCAAATTATCATTAAAATATTTTCCTTCCTACATAATTTTTATTTTTATAACCAAATTCAATTTTCTATTATTAACATATT
>JANQDE010000217.1:170760-190433 GCA_037157785.1 Cephalotes varians
ACATACTAAATTGATTTTGCCCTATATCTTCACGTGGATTCATAATTTCGTAGATTCGTAGTTTTTTAACCTAGCATTAAAGTTATTTATGTAAATATTTTATTTGACTTTGCTTAAACAAAAGATTAAAATAAAGTAAAGTTAGAATTTATAATAGTATTTTTGTTTTCCTTCTACAATTTTATATTACAAAACATTTGGTTATTAATATACATTAATAAGAGAAACAGCGACATTAATTATTAGAGCAATAACTATGTATTCTTCTTGTATATTGTTACAACTTTTGGATTCTATACGGAGAGATATTCGGTTTACTCATTTGTTCGATGGATGCTGTTAATCTAACCCGATCACTGCTGAGACAGCACGGATCTGGATTCCGGATTTTTCCTAGATTCTAGGGGAATTTAGAAAGTTATTGAATGAGTATCACTGTTCGGTCCGATAAGTGATCCGATTATTTGTCATAAGCACCCATTGTTATTCCGGAAAAGCTATATGCTCATTGAATATTGCGCATCGTGTATCGCGTGTCGCGCATAGAGATATTAGAATAGAGGGCAGAACGTATACTGTTAGGCTGGATCCTCAAGCAGACACTGGCGCTTTAACACCGAGCGCTGATTGGATAAAGTGTTGTTTTAGTAAAAATTTTCTAGAAGTTTCTAGTAAAAATAACACTTTACCCAATCAGCGCTCGGTGTCAAAGCGCCAGTGTCTGCACAAGGATCCAGGCTTAGGCAGTAAGCGGGAGCGATATCGTGTGCGATAGAGAAGTTGCATTAGAGTTGTCTCTCTCGCACGTTAGCGCTGATTGGCTGTCGAAATGTTTCGAAAACAAAGCAAATCAGCACAGCCAATTAACGCTAACGTGCGAGAGAGACAACTGAGGCTCTTATTACTGTTTCTCTCTCTCTCTAGCATGATATCGCAAATTCCGCCCCCTCTGTCCTCTATTCTTAGGCTGGATCCTCATGCAGACACCAGTGCTTTGACACCGAGCATTGATTGATGAAAAATGGGCGATGAGGGTAAATAGCTAGAAAAAGCAATGCTAAAATAACGCTTTATCCAATCAACTCTCGGTGTCAAAACGCCAGTATCTGTATGAAGATCTAGCTTTATATCTCTATGTCGCGTCGTGTATCGCGCTGGTCTGCTGGAGTCATAAGACGTTATTTTTAAGCTCATGGCACACACAAAAGTGTAAGGCAGTAAGACGTAAGCAGTAAGCGAATTGGCCAATCATAGTTGAGAATTGCATTACGTTCTTTATTATGATTACTCATGTGCTATGGGCTTTATTCTGCCCGTGTATTGTTTGTTATTATTAAGGCCAGTATTTATAGTCCGTTCTTATATTTAAGATTGTCTTAAGCCCGTATCAGACTAGAGATTGGGATTGAGATTGAATTGGATTTTGACCAATCAAAGCAAAGTTCACTAAACTTGAAATTTTCTTTCTTCTGATTGGTTAAATTCCAATTCAATCTCAATCCCAATCTCTAGTCTGATACAGGCTTTAGGTAAGCACATATTATCAGCTTTTTTATTGGTTGAAATAGAATTTTAAGACAATCTTAAATATAAGAACTGACTGAATACCGTCGTAGGTCCGTTTGTAATGTTTGTACTTTTGCAGTCAGCATATTTTGGGAGCATCCCGTTTGACCGGGTGGCACCTGTTTAGCCACGTTGCAATTGCCTACCAGCCACTTACAGCGCTTGAACAGGGGAAAGCTTCTAGGCACCGGTCGCTGTGAATGATTGTGATCAATCGCAATGTGGGTAAATGGGACGCTCTCCGTTTGACCATGTCCCAAGTGATCACAGCCACTCACAGCAGCCGATGCCTAGAGGCTTTCCACTGTTCAAGCGCTGTGAGTAGCTAGTGATCAATCAGGACGTAGTCAAACGGACATCACCCAGCATTTTTGTTTTTTCTCTTTCTAATAATCGAATAATATATATGCTAAGTACAAAAAGTGCAAGCAACACGAACAGGTCTTTTATCGTTTTATTTTTTATCCACTGAAATATAACAAAGGCCGAAGCACAGATTCTTGCATAATGCATAAGACATAAGGCATAAGAAAATCAACCAATCAGAATTCTTTATTTCACGGAAAAGAAGGCAATAAAGAATTTTGATTGGTTAATTTTCTTATGCTTATGCGTTATGCAAGAGTGTGTGCTTCGGTCTTAATACTGGAACGTGCGCGGGCGCTAGTGTTGTGAAATGATAAAAAGAATCTTAATTATCTCTGTTTCTTTCTAGCACAAAGATACGATCCCCACTATCGTCTACCACGCATACGTAGTATAGTTTAGAGAAGAATAAAGATATCACTTTACATGCTCTCTCTCTGATTATGTTTAGCATGGACGGCATGAGACCGCGCGTTCTAGTATTATTATATTTCAGTGTTTTTACCATTTTATCTTTTATTTTTTAATCTTTTTATTGTTTTAAACAAAAACGCGACAAACCATGGGTGTATATATATATATATAGATTTCATTCCTGCGTGCGCAAAAAAAATGTCATCTAGAACAATACCGTTTGAACGAATGAACGAGCAAATTTCATGATGAAATCTAAAGGAGGGAGGGATTTTCGAATAGAAAAATCGCTTAGTTCACTTGATTCCGATTTGACTTATTGGGATTCTATTCTTGAATTTATTTCGCATATAATACTCTATAATATACTGTAGTATATGTAACGTATAGTATATTACAAAGTTTTTCTGACCTTGGAAAAGCTGTGATCGATCATAGATCCTCGCTGCACAAAACGCTAAGACTGCGTTTGGACAGACGATATTAGCGCTGAAAATCTATAGTGCACGTAACGTATCTAGCCGTCTGTCCGAACGTCAATCTAAAGGCCATGACACACAAAAAAAAATTAAGCAGTAAAGGCCGAAACACAGACTCTTGCATAACGCATAAGACATAAGACATAAGAAAATTAACCAATCAAAATTCTTTATTTCCTTCTTTTCCGTGAAATAAAGAATTCTGATTGGTTAATTTTCTTATGTCTTATGTCTTATGCGTTATGCAAGAGTCTGTGCTTCGGCCTTAAGCCTGGATCCTCATGCAGATACTGGCGCTTTGACACCGAGCGCTGATTGGGTAAAGTGTTGTTTTAGTAAAAATTTTCTAGAAAGTTTCTAGTTCTAGTTTCAGCGTGTCAAAGCGCCGATGCCTGCATGAGGATCCAGGCTAAGACGTAAACAGTAAGGAAATCAACAGTTTTGATTTGCTACCGCTTACGTTTCGCCTTAAATTCTTGACTGTGATTGGCTGATTCGCTTATTGCTTAAGTTTTTTGTGTGCCATGGCCTTAATTGTGACGAAAGTTGCGGCAAAATGAATTCATGAAAATCGCGCATACAGACTTTACCGCCTAGAGACTAGAAGTTTGTTTTTATTCCTGCACTCTCTGAACTGGTACACACGGTGCAATAAGTTGAAGTGAATAAACATATGTTTACTTTACTTTACTTAAAGCGATGTCTACAATGAGATTTTAAGCCTTAAGCCGTCAAAAATTGACCAATCACAATCAAATATGAAGAGAATAATCGATGGTCAATGATTGGTCAATTTCTTGCGACTTAGACTTAAATTCTCATTGTAGACATCGCTTTACAGACCTCCTGTACTAGAGTCTGGACACGAGAGTGACAACTTTTGATTGGTCCGTCGTTTGTGGCAACTCCCGCTCCAATTCAAACTTCGATAACCTTATGAATTCAGATAAGAGAAATGTAACATAAACTTTTTAGGATATTTTTATATTCTAAAAATATTTGATTAATATTTTTATTTTTATTTTTAATATTAATATTTTTGACGCTGCCAACAGCTTCTACTTGAAAAAATATACGAATATACACATTACATTGACTGCGTTCGAGCAAACGCTATTAGCGCTGAAAATCTATAGTACACATACGTATATATATCTTTCTCTCTCATAGCATTTTGCCACAATCGCTCGTGTCCAGACTTTGGTATAGGATCTCTATTACCGTCTAACTTCACGCGCTTCGTATATTCGAACGGGAAACGAGCGAAATAGATAAAGATTTTTATCTTTCTTTTTATCATCGATTAATCAAACCTCATATGATTTCGATTATTTTCGATCTTCGGCGTATGTAAATAACCCTGACGCCCCGAGCTAACCTTAAATCAACGAAGTTACAATTCGTTGCGAGAAAAAGTGTGAAAGATTAGTCGACTTGGCGATGGTACTCTTAGAAAGGCAGGAAATATATATCGCGTCGAAAAGCACATCACTGCTCTCTTCCTCTCTCTTTCTTTTTCTCTCGCGTTCGCCATTTTTAAAAGGAACTTGATTATCGGTAGCGATTTGATTCACTACAGTCACTACAAATACCATGACCAGCCGCGACTGCGCTATCAAGAGGGCTGGGCGCTGGGGCGCGCACGGCGCGGAGGGATAGGAGGGGACCAAAATCAAAGTGCGCGACAGCGCGGCGAGGTAACGCGAGAGGTGGTGGGTACGTGCATGCGACGTTTGTTCGCTCATCCGTCCGTCGTGATTTCAGTGATCCGTCGTCGTGCAAGGTCGACGAGGTGGTGTCCGCGATTCTCGAAGTTCACGAGCGTGTACCACCGTTCAGCCGTCAGCTCGTGAGAAAGGCGCCGATCGCTCCACCGCCCCGCCCCTACTCGACTCCCTGGTGTCCCGTGCGGAGCGGTGTTTCGTGCACCCGTCCCGTCCGAAGTGGATTACGATGTAAACGAGGCAGCGGAGAAACGGAAGAAACTCTCGTGTTTTATCCTCTCCGTTCGTGAGTCGAGGAGGGTGAACCTTGTGTGCCCAGCGCGAGGGTGAGAAGCGTGCAAGGAGATTCCTCTTTCGGAGATCTCACCCTGACGGTGACGTACACGGCGCGCACAGGTTGACAGTCACGGACGACAAGCATGTCGGGCGCGCCACAGATGTCCAGCGGGCTCAGCAAGCTGAAGAAGAAACATTTCCGGGTGAAACACCAGAAGGTTAAACTGTTTCGCGCAAACGAGCCGCTGCTCAGCGTGTTTATGTGGGGCGTCAATCACACGGTAAGACAACGCGATCCCCCCTTCCCACGTCGCGTGTTGACGTTTCTCACGACGGTCCGCGGTTGCGGCGAACGTCATCGCTTTTCTATTTTCATTGCGCGTCCGCGTATTCTCCCGACTGTCGCGAACCATCGCGTTACTGTCCGTCAAACGGAACAGCATGATATGATGTTGGGCATGCTCCGCGACGCCAAATAATACCTTAACGTCTCATAATTATGTCAATTGTCCTTTAATCCCATCACATGTATGTAGATACTTGACAAGGTGTAATGTATCAAACTTCATACTTGTTACCGATATTCATCCGGTCATATCTACTTGATAATGAATCGGTCGGAATTTGATCAGAGCCTCAATTAATTAAGCCTGATATTTCGTGAAATAAATCTATGGTCGTTTGCTGCATTGCAGATAAACGAACTTAGTCACGTTACCATTCCAGTAATGCTCTTGCCAGATGATTTTAGAGCTTACAGCAAGTTGAAAGTGGATAATCATCTCTTCAACAAGTAAGTTTGTTTTTTCTTTCTTTTCAAATTTTGTGTGTGTGTGTGTGTGTTGTACACATATAGGTTCTTGATTTCTTCACATGTATCACGTATTTTATTAAGACTGCATTCACTTTGCTATGCTATAAGCGTTACTCTATCTTTCTTTAGCAAGTAATGAGCAATAAAGATAGAATGAAACTTACAGCGTGAGTGTTTAAAGCGAACGTATCTTAATTGCAAACATATATACTGTTTCTAAATATACTTGAACAACTGTACATATATAATGAGATAACTGAGAAGTATATTGCCTACTCTGTGTGTGTGTGTGTGTATATATGTAAATACATACATATATATGTATTCATATATATACAAATGTATATATATATATATATACACATATATATACACACACACACATACATACATATAATACACTTAATACTGAGCCAATATGTTGGCAACTGTTCTTAATTTTAGATTTGTACTAATAAAGCCATAATAATAGGCCCACTCTTCTTATGGCCGGTTTCTCCAATTAATTAATCGATGAAATTAATTGGTTTTTCTAATTCTTAGAACTAAATGAAAAGTAAGTTGAACCGAGATTAAAGTTAATCTAGTTAATCTAGTTGGAACCCATCATTATCTGAACTTTTTGCACGGTTCATCTTTTCTCTTTTTTTCTTCAACATAAAAAAAGATGACTGTGCAACATCTAAAAGAAACAAGTCTAATATTTTTATTACAGAGATATTTAGTTTATGCAAAATCTCTACTTTTTTTTGCAGAGAGAACATGCCCTCCCATTTCAAAATCAAAGAATATTGTCCGTTAGTCTTTAGGAATTTGCGAGAGAGATTTGGAATAGATGATTTGGATTACAAGGAGTCGATGACAAGGTAATACCTGTGCGTTGATTATTCTTGTTAAACTTTGATGTATAACACTATATGTACAATACACAGCAAATACACTGTCACTTTGTATAAAGTTGAGAATAAACTCGCTTTCGCGGTTGTTCGACGATATTGTCGCAAGTGAATTAGGGATAGAAAAAGGCTACTGCAATGGCTTTGTAATTTAAGGATTTTGATGTGGTAGATGTCGGGTGTTTAATCCTTCGCGAGCAAAGCAGCGTACGGATTTGGTCGAAGGAATAAGCAGAAGGACTCGTCAATTGGTTCAGCGTGCCGCTACCGTTCCGTCGATTACCTTTTCCTCTCCTTCTGCCTCCTCGCACAATTCTATTCTAAACAAACCGCTGCGTACCTACAGTTTTAAACCGAAACGCCTGAGGTTAGCGAAACTTGATTTTGCCATGCTGTGCGTTTGCGCCGTTTCTAACAAAGTTAAAGGCCTACTCGAACAGCGAGAATCGACGTGACTAAGCATTAATATCTTAATGATTGCTTCTCAAATGTGATAGTTTAAAACACTTTGCAAATGGGAGCTATCACTGAAAGCTTTTTTGATTTAAAGCATGGTGAGAGAATGTTTCAGTCGAATCATTATCATAAATATCGTTTGCTGAGATAACCAAGATAATTAACAAGTCGAATGCTTTATATCGACGACGATGACAATAATGATTAACGATAATCATCCTATTGATCATAATAAAAGCGAAGAGTATATTAAAGACAATGAGAAAAGAACAATATTCTAATTTTATTTGTAATTGTTAATTATTTATATTAATTAATTACAACTCCAATATCGATCCAGTTGCTTTACACGCCAGATATTCGGCTACATCAAAATATCCGCCGATTATTTAATATGCTGCTCTTGACAGTGATTCATCATTCATATTTACCAAGATCATGCTCCCATATTGCCCCAGCCAGCGATCATTCGAATCGATCTTTTTCAAATGTATTTCAAACATATTCACATAAATTCAAGATGCAGTTTGCGCATTTCTTCTTCCAGATCGCAACCAGTGCTTGACGATTCATCTGGTAAGAGTGGTGCAAAGTTTTATCAATCTTACGACAAGCTGTTCATAATTAAAACCCTCACGAGCGAAGAAGTGGAGAGGATGCATTCGTTCTTGAAGCATTATCATCCTGTAAGTACAATCAGAAATGAGTGAAGATTCGAAACTACATCGACATTGCATTGCAGTATATTGTTGAGCGACATGGAAAGACACTGTTACCGCAATACTTGGGAATGTACCGACTGACCGTTGACGGTGTCGAGCACTACGTGGTTGCCATAAGGAACGTATTCTCGAATCATCTGACGACGCACAAGAAGTTTGATCTAAAAGGCTCGACAGTAGACCGGGAAGCGTCAGATAAAGAAAAGGAGAAGGATCTTCCTACCTACAAAGATAACGATTTCGTTAAGGAAGGCATGAAGATATACATCGGGGAAGAGGCTAAAGCTAAGCTAATAGAAACATTAACCGCCGATGTAGACGTAAGTACTTATATAAGCGTAAACTTGATCACAAAGTTTTGTACTATCATGGGAGTTACTTTAAGAATTACTTTATATTATTTATGAATTACCTTAAATTATTTATAATTTTTGAATTTATGAATGACTGAAAATACTCGAAATAAACTATCTGAACTTCATATAGTTCTTAACAAGATTACATTTGATGGATTACTCCTTGCTACTTGGCTTGCACGATTGTGCGCGCGCCGAGCAAGAGAGCAGAGAACGCGCGGAAAGGGAAGATGACGAAGACAATCACGAGGAAGAGGATGACAGCGAGTCAGGTAGCGGATTGGAGTCCCGAGGTCCAATGTCAGAGTAAGCGGACGTTTCTCATTTTCCTGTTGGAACGAAAGCTGGTTGAGTTTGATTTATTTATCAGTAACTCATACTTTATTTGCAGTCGCTTATGGAGTTGGAGCGGCGTCGGCCATGCGGTTACCAACATGGCAACGCCTCCTGAATCACCGCATGCTGCGTTAATGCGTGATACCAGTCTACAATACGAAGATGCGATAATACCTGAACTAGATATTTACGCTATTCCTAGTAAAGAAGGTACTTTCCTTAGATAAAACCTGATAATTATGCACTTTTGCGAGACTCGAATATAAAGAAATGCTCATCACATATATTTTCCTAGGTGCTCCCGCAAAGGAGATTTATTTTTTGGCCATAATAGACGTGTTGACGCATTATGGCGTACGTAAACAAGCGGCGAAAGCGGCTAAGACCGTCAAATACGGTGCTAACGTCGATGGTATATCCACCTGTGATCCAGAACAATACGGCAAACGATTCATAGAGTTCATGAGCAAAGCCATAGAGTAAAGAGTATTAGTAATCGTTATGCATAAAATGATGAATTTATGATGACGATATTACCGCTTACTGTGTACTGTGAAGTGAAATCGAATTGATCGCGCAACCTGCACGAGAGAGAAAGAGAGAGAATCCTGGAGATTGAATCCTTGCAATCTCCATTTGTTTTGCTTTTCGATTATCTTCTTAATAGCCCTTTCACTTATGGTTCATATGTGATTGAATCGCTTGTTTCACGAACTATTTAAGTGAACGCGCCAATATTGTTCATTATGTTTTACTAGCAAGAAATTTTTATTCTCCATTATTTCTTCATGTTTACCTTACTTCGTTTAGTCAGTCTTCACGTCAGTCGTAAAGAAGTGTGATCGATTTCTCGAATTTGTCGCTTGAAATTTCTCTTTCTTCGTGATAAAACATTTAATTGCACATAGCGTTACACTTGCAAACGCGCGAAAATTTTCATAAAGTGAAAAAGACAACGCCTCCTCTTTTCTCTGTCGCCCGTTCTTTCTCGCACATGTCTCGAAAAATAGAAGCGATAGTACTCAATCTTGTGTCATTGGATGAATTATTCATGACAGAAAATTAACAGCATTGGAGTGTACTGCCGACTAGATAGACAGAATTATCTGTGGATTGAGATAAAAAAAAGCTCGAAGTCGCACAAATTCTTATCTACTGATAACCGTAATATCTAAAGATATTAGCAGTTTTTTTTATAGCGAATTGATTAACAGACGTGATTCATGCTACAAAAAGATATTTAACTTGATGTATTACTGCTGCAGTAAATCTCAACCAAGCATTATGGCGCTCGCCAAGTAGAACTGTCTGGATACGCGCCTAATCATTTTATCATATAAGATGTAATTTTAGTAGTTCGGTGAAACTACGAATGTCCATTGTTTCGCTGAAGTTATCGATAATAATATATATTTCACAGTGTTGAGGACAGTGCGTGCATGCGTGCACGCACGCACCACGCACACGCACACGCACGCGCACGCGCACGCGCACACACACACACACACACACACACACGTGTATATATGCATATACAAATTGTTACAAAATGAAATATACTTCGTAAATGTTATACTTAATTCGGTTTGGTTAAATATGTTTCGGTTATCGACTACTTCGATTAGTTTGTAGAATGCATTCATGGGGACATGAATCGTGTTATTCACATGATACATATCTCTCTTGATACTCGTCACGATACTCAAATCGACAATTTGTTATCACGACTTTCATTTCATAAGAGAATACTCGCAGAGACGCACTGTTCTTCCGAAGATGGACACTCGCAGACTTGCACAATAATATCGTTTGTCGAAAGTTTCGTGTGGATCGTTAATCTCCAGTTTCATTCCGTTTGTAAATTTGCTTATTTAGCGAATAAATATTTGACGAAAGTAAACTGTTGAGCAATCCGTATTATGCGAATCGTATATATCGTATTATGAGAAAGGAGAATGTGTACCGCGTTGCGTAAGACAATATCTTTAAATAATATCTACTATATGTGTGTATATATATATATATATATACACATACACACATGCATAAAAAATGTGTTAAGTCTGTGGCACACGATACTTGTTTTCCTGCTGGATTGCTTGCGTTTTAGTAAATTACTAGAAATTCTGCGTTCTGTGTAATTTTAATAATTTACTAAAACGCAAATAATCCAATAGAAACAAGCATCGTGTCGCAGGCTTTAGAGATCCGATCATAATATAACGACTAATTATTCTAACGATTAATATATTCATCTAGTCTCTTGATACTTCATATAATTTTATATATTTTACCGTTTAATCGCGCGCACTGGAACTAATGGGTGTGATAGACGAAAGAAGGAGGAGGTGTCTGTTGCAAAATATTTTAGGTTTCGAAAGTACGACTGGTTTTTGTGTGATTGTCAATCGTATGAAATAGTATGGTTAAAAACCTGCTTTAATCAGCGGAATCTTTCAGACGCGGCAGCGTTCTCTAATAAATGCAGAATTACATCCATCTGTTAGCATGCGTCCTTGTGTGTGGCAATGACAAATCTTTGTTCACATTCAAATAAATTGAAATTCATCGGTATGCAAAGTCATTTGTGCAGCTTTATTATATATGTAAGATAATGTTGCAGTCTTTTTCCTTTCTAGTTTACCACCTCGACCATCTGTGTACAGAATCTGTCTTCCAGCTTATATATATTACGTATGAATACTTTGGAATTGAATTGTCAAACATTACTTTATGGCATTTAAGAACAAGAGAAAAATAAATTGTTGCTTTTAACATATGGAATATTTAGTCTTTTGCAAAACAGGTATCAGCTGTGCAAATTCTAAGGTATCTATACCAAAAAAAAAAGAAACTAAGATAGCACTCTCAAATATATCTGTTAAATAAATTATAAGAAATAAATAAGAAAAAATTATCAATTCTATAATCTTCTGGTCTCACATTACATCGTAAGGGTTATGAAAAATTTCTGGCAATCTACATAGACTTATGTAGACTTATTTACCGTATTTTCCAGTTTTATCTGCTCATTATGTTTTGCAGCAGTCGGAGATATCTGCTTTAAGCATTCTATATCGTTAAATACAATCTGTGCTCCTCCTCCACAAGTCGGCAATACATCGGCCTGCAACATGCAAGAATGCAATACATTCTCCAAAATAACGCTATACGGAACTTACTTTGTACAATTTGGTTTCGAGTTCACCGTCCACGTCTTGTTCCTGTGAGAGAAGACAGTATCTAGAAGATCTGGCCATAAAATCTTTTGGATTCGTCAGCTTTCGGATGGTTCGCTTATGAGGCTGTGTTTTTGGTTGTAAAATGGTACCGGTCGGAACTATCCCAACAGGACGATGATCTATCCATCTATCTGCATTTTGTACTCGCTGGTATCTCGGGTTCACTACTGGGATCTTATCCTGAATTAATACACATGTGAAGATCAGCTTATGCTTGTTGACTGAAAAAATGCAGCATTGTCGAAACGTACAAAATGATCTACTCAAATCTATGTAACTTTGTTTGTTACCTTTGTACTCAAGTTGGTTTTAGCAACAATTGTAGTATCAGCCGACATAATCGTAGATGACGATAGAGAATCAACGGGCGTCGTTGGATTCAGTTTCTCTACAATCTCGGTTTTCGAATCCAAAGGCATGGAAGATTCTGCGTCTGTCATTAGGATTGATTCCTTCTTTTCTTTGACTTTTTCTTGAACATCATAATTTGTTCTTGTGTGAGAGGGTATCTGGTGAATCTGATGAGAGCTGGAAATCTGAGAATTGACGAATGTCACTGTAGGCTTTTCTTTGAATAACAATGAGCTTAGTTCTTCTGTAGCTTCTCCTTGGGCATCATTAAAAATGGTTTTTGCGCGAGAAGACGATATCTGGCAGATTTGTCCACGAGGGCTTCTGGAAGCCTGAAGATTACTGGAAGTCACTGAAGAAGGTTCTTCCTTGGATATCATTGAAGTTTTTTCTGCGATCTCTACTCTCGAACTCGAAGCTATTGGTGGTGTCAGGGCGATATTATCGGACGTATCTTCATGAGTGGAAGTCAATATTTGTCTCACTAATTTCAATTTGTCATCTTTTTTTTTAATGCAATTCTAAAAGCGATCCAAATTTTAATGCACGAGTCATCGAAAATTATCTCAGGAGAGATAATCCTAAGATATATTGAAAAAAAAACAACTGATATTGATTTGTAATTATAAACTTTATACCGTCAGCCGCTTACGCTGTTCCTGCAATTTCGTCTCCATTTCTTTGGCCATTCTTTCGGTTTCTGCTTGTATCTTAATGTTACATTTTTGCATTATTTTTTGCTTCTCTAGTATGTGTTGTTGGAGTTGTTTGTCTCTGTCCCTCAACTATACAGAAATTATATTAAGAGAAAATAATAATGCACAAAACATTATATCACAAAAATACGCTTACTTCTTGCTGTATGTTCCTCATAGCGTCGCATGCATTATTCAGTTTGCATAACAAACCATCGATGTGGTTTTGTAATTTACAGATACGACCCTCCAACGTGGAGATCTAAAAAATTTGCCACAGTATGATATTAAGAGAAAGATATTAAGAGATTAAGAGATATGTATTATAAAGCTAATTAAAAAGCTCAATACAAAAATCAATCAGTGTTCCAACTTTTAAACTTACTATAATACTCATAACATTAATATTATAATTTCCTATTCAACAATATGACTGTTAAATAACACACGTGTTATATGAGTTACATTGTTGAGTGACAAATTACATCAATACTATATTACTGTTATATAATGTTTATTAGAGTATTAACAAAAAAACTATCTGTTCTATCAAGTATATTATATCAAAAAATAAAATGTTTGATACGTTAAACTTCTATTCTATTCTAAAATTCTAAAAAAATTACTTTTGCCAAAAATGAAGCTAACTGGTTTTTGTAACAAGCTATGATATAAATCTTCAAGTCTGTACATGATGTTTGTTTTCCTGTTGGATTGCTCGAGTTTTAGTAAATTATTAGAAATTCTGTATTCTGTGTGGTGTAATTTAATTTATTAAAACACAAACAATTCAACAGGAAAACATACATCGTATGCCACAGGCTTTAGATTCTTTTTAATTGAACTTCTTTCAGTATTAATTTTTTCTTTCTTTTTCTCTAATGTGAAGAAGTCTAAGAAGAACAGACTTCAGAAAACTTACTATCTTTTTCTGTTCGTTGTTGTCATATTTTAAGGACGTGTTTTCATGTTCCAGTTTCACTAATATGTTTCTGAAATGATTCTCTGGAAAGATTACATCAATTTTGAGAAATTACAGCGGTGAATAATAATGCCAAGAGATTTGTATTATTAAGGATTATTCATACGTTTCTCGCACACGTCTTCCTGCAGCAGATCTCTCCTTTGAATACGTGTCTCCAGGAATCGCATTAGTTTCACGATCGCTCGTTTATCTTGCAGATTCACCTTGGGAAAAGGATCGCCCAGACTGCAAACGAGAAAATCGCGATGTAAGAACGTGTAAATAAAAGTTCATACGATATCCAAGTTAACTAACGCATCCATGTTATTCTACGAAATGCGAGAATCGGTAATCAGTATGAGTATCCAACAATCGCGACTGAACGCGACAACTTTGCGATCCGGTTCACAACAAACAGAAAAGCACATTACATATCACGTTACATCGTCAGATATTTGTCGTGCGGCATTTGAAATTTAGCGCACGTCGCGCCAATCGATCGCAATAGGTACCGCGTGTGTCTGTGTTACCGACGATCAGTAATATGCGATGATCGGTAACCGGTATAAATCAATAATCGCATTTAATAGGACATTTATTTTGCAACTGTTAAAAAAGTTTTCTTTGTTGAGGTAGGACTATTCCTCTAGATATAAAAGTATAATCCAATCAGCGCAAAAATAACTTCCAACCGTTAAAATAAACATTGGGTGAATTCGTTTATGCAGTTACTGCTGCAGAAGGTATCATTTGATCTTTGTTTATGTCCAATGAACAATGAAGATAAAATGATACTCTCTGCAGCAGTGACTGCATAAACGAATTCACCTATTGGCTACGTTCAGCAGAATAAGCAATTTAATAAGCGCTTTGTGTTGATTGGATTATACTTTTAGATCTAAATTGAGATAGGACCATGAACGCGGCCAATAATATGTATGCTGACGAGTTTCTGGTCAATCCGATCGTCTACATAGTCCTGGACACGTATCACGGAATTGTTCGAAATAGATTTTGATCGGAATTGTTCTATTTTCTCTAGAAAACACAATAGAAATCTAGGGAATAATTGAACAATTTCGATCGGAATTCATTCCGAACATTTTCATGATAGGTCTATGATAGGTATCCAGGTCTACATAGGTGTAATAAGCCTTAAGCCGTAAGAAATTGATCAATCATAATCGATTCTCTTCAAATTCAAATGTGATTGATTAATTTCTTAAGACTTAAGGCTATTGCACACAAAAAACTTAAGCAGTAAAACTTAAGCAATAAGCGAATTAGCCAATCACACTCAAGAATTTAAGGCAAAACGTAAGCGGTAGCAAATCGATTTGCTACCGCTTACGTTTTGCCTTAAATTCTTGAGTGTGATTGGCTGATTCGCTTATTGTTTAAGTTTCACTGCTTAAGTTTTTTTGTGTGCAATAGCCTTAAGAAATTAATCAATCACATTTGAATTTGACCAGAGTATCCGTGGATTGCAATCCAACATTTAGCAAACTCAATAGTTAAGTGAGCGCTCAGTAATTATTGCCTGTGATTGGAGTAAATCTTTAGCTCCATGATAAATCTAGAAAAATATAGGAGAGAACGAGGTTAACGCTCAGTGAATCGGACTGATCACCTTAATTACAAGAATTCTAAAGAATATACACGGTGGGCCATTTTAATCGATCCACCTAATTATCTCTGTAGGTAAGCCACCTACAGAAACATGGTTCGGATAAAAATTGTCGAGGACAATGGGGGCCATCCACCTGTACTACTGACCTTGACCTTTAGGTAGATTTTCGAGGTCATTTGAAGGTCAAATTATTCTTAAATTGATCTTGACAAGATCACAGCAGTAAACTACGGTATACCATCTCGAACGTAAAATTTCCCGTTCTTTCCGAATCCGGTGTCAAAAGGGGTTTCTATTCAAATAATTTGACCTTCAAATGATCTTGAAAATCTATCTGAAGGTCAAGGTCAGTAGTACAGGTGGATGGTCTCCATTGTCCATGATGTTGAAAATGTTATCTAATTAAAAAATAGCGTTTAAGAGTTTAATGAACGAATTTTTTCATAATTTTATAATTGATTTATTGAAAATGAATGTCATGATCTGCAACTGAAATGTCCAATCAAAATAGACGTAATCGTCATGATCTCATCGCAATTACTCGAGTAGCACATATTAGTTGACGAACGATTGGTTTTAAATCGGTAGCATCAGCAGTTGGGAAAACAATGTTGGATCGACATTATTAGAATGCTACGATCCGATGAATCATTAGACAGGCTATTTATTTATTTATTTTAAAAGAATTAAAGGAATTGCTGTGCTTCCTTGTATATTTTAAACTATTTTAAAATAATCAGCAGTATTTTTAACTATTTAAGTGTATACATTATTAATCGATTAACAACATAATACCAACCATTTGTTGAACGATTTAGCGGAAGTTGGACCAACCAATAATTTTTCTCAGAATAATATTAAATAAAATCTCATTATCGTAATAAGGGTACAATATCAAAGAAATCATAATCATTTAAGAAACTTCATTAATACGTTATTTTTCGATTTACTGTTAGTAATTATTTTTCATTTCAAAGTGAATTAAAGTGAATGGAAAGCCTCTAGGGCGCTCTAGGCTTCTGTGATTGATGTCCTATCGAAATATGATCAATCGAGATACTCCCAAATTAATATTAGCTAAAAATTATACATGTATTGTAAAGTTCTACGCACAATGGAAAAAATATTAGGAATGTGAATAAATATTAAATATTTATACCTTGTCTATAATTACAAACTCATTAAGAATCACAGGAACTAATAATTGACGCTTCTGATTTACTGTCGCGACAACCGCTTCCACAATTCTAAATAAGTTTGCAATCGTATTATGGACGAACATAATATTTATTTCTGTTCCTAATATTTCCTCCATTGTGCGCAAGGCCTTGCAATCAATGTTAGTTCATTATCACTTGGCAACATTGGGCCAGAATTTAGACAGTCAATATATGCCCGATATTGGATCAATATTTTTATGCGATTGGATCATTTTTCAGTTGTTGGTATAATGTTGGCTAAATGTAAAATCCAACATTTTACCAACCATTGGCCATCGGTAAACCAGCGTGACGCCGCCAATATCGATTCATTGTCATTTCAAAACGTCGGGCCGATATAAGACCATTGGGTAATCGACATAGATCCAATATAAGACCAATGTTTTTGTGCTACTCGGGTCCAAAATTAATATTAGCTAAAAATTATACGTGTATTGTAAAGTTCTACGTACAATGGAAAAAATATTAGGAACGTGAATAAATATTAAATATTTATACCTCGTCTACCCAGACAGCACACGATATCCTATGGACATTCTGGGAACGTCCAAGGATATCCTCAGGACGTAGGGATGTCCTTAGAACGTCTTTAGGACGTTCCTTGGAGATCTGTGCTGTATGGGTATAATTACAAACTCATTAAGAGTCATAGGAACTAATAATTGACATTTCTGTTTTACTGTCGCGACAACCGCTTCTACGATTCTAAGTAAGTTTGTAATCATATGGACTAATATAATATTTAATATTTATTTTTGTTTCTAATATTTCTTCCATTGTACGCAAGGCTTTGCAATCAATGTTCATTATCATTTGGCAATATTGGGCCAATATTTAGAATTTAGACATTTTTGTGCTACTCGGGTGACGCTTGTGATTTACTGTCGTGACAATCGCTTCTATGATTCTAACTAAATTTGCAATCGTATTATAGACGAATATAATAATTAATTTATTTCTGTTCCTAGTATTTCCTTCATTGTGCGTAAGGCCTTGCAATCAATGTTAGTTCATTATCATTTGGCAACATTGGGCCAATACTTAGAATTTAGACAATCGACATATGCCCAATATTGGATCAATGTTTTTATATGATTTTGGATCATTTTTCAGTTGTTGGTATAAATGTAAAATTCAACATTTCACCAACCATTGGCCATTGGTAAATCAGCGTGACGCCGCCAATATTGATCCATTGTCATTTTAAAACATCGGGCCAATATAAGACTATTGGGTAATCGACATAGATCCAATATAAGAATGTTCTTGTGCTACTCGGGATGACACTTTTACGAAATCGAAAGACGCTGACAAATAATAATAATACATTAGAAAATGTATTACTACAACACTGAGCGAAATTAACTGAGTTAAAAACAAAATTAGAAAAAATAGATAACAATTTAGATGATAGCAAACAAAATTTTTTTCACGAAAAACAGTTGATATATTTAATAGTGTCAAGCGGAATCATTACGCTAATCATAGTAACCATGTAATATAATTATGTATATAATTGTGCAACAGAAAATAGAAATAAAAAAACGATCATAAGACGATCGTCTGTTACATTATACGAGAAATTCTATATAGAGAGTTCCGTTAACATTTCGATAGTACATATACCTACTGATGCCCTTTTCCGTTGGATCATTAATCAGAAAATTTTATATTAAATTAATCAATCGATGATGTAAGCTATCGGATCTCACTCCATACAGATTTCCGAAACCAATATTGAAACGTAGCCAGAAAAATTTTAAATAATATAAATAAAACAATTATACTCTAACATCGTAAACGGAAAAATATTGTAAATAAAATAAGAAATAGGGGAAAAAGGATACTCATAAAATAAAATAAGAAAAACTTTGCACCTCCGTTTATTTTATAACGGAGAGGGAGGATTGTGTATAGCCCGAAAGGCTATACACAATTAGTTTAGAAATATATATCAAGTAGTTAGAAATATATATATCAAGTAGATGAGCATAAGACTGTATAATAACCGCGAAAACGTCAATACAGCGAACCGCTCATGAAAACGACGAAGTAAAATTGCAAAAGAACAATTGTGGAAGAAATTGCGAAAGTGCAAGATAAGAACTTCGACTTTGAACTTCTTAGTCTACACCAGGACATTGACCTCGTGACTAATACCAAAAAACATTAAGCATAAAAGGATCGATTGCAAGAACGCGGAGGGCAGTCATTAATCGCGAATTATGTGAGGTTATCGCCGAGACATCCGGTAAGTCACTTGGGCACGCATAGGTCAGTTCCACGGATTGTCTATGTTCATAACGCGTTTCCGCACCAATATTAGAGCCATCACACACACTTTTCGTAAAACATAACAGTAAGATTTCGATCAATTGTGTTGCTCGATTAGTTACGGACGGTTGAATCGAATAACGCGATTGGTCGAAATCTTACTGTTACGTCTTACGGAAAGTGTGTGTGATGGCTCTTAGAGTCAAAATAAACTCGAGGCTTATCTTCCCGAGTAGCACGAAAACATTGGTCTTATATTGGGTCTATGTCGATTACCAATGATCTTATATCGATGTTTTGAAATGACAATGAATCGATATTGACGGCGTCACGCTGGTTACCGATGGCCAATGGTTGGTGAAATGTTGGATTTTACATTTTGCCAACATTATACCAACAACTGAAAAATGATCCAATTGCATAAAAACATTGATTCAATATTGGGTATATGTGGACTGTCTAAGTTCTAAATATTGGCCCAATGTTGCCAAGTAATAATGAACTAACATTGATTGCAAAGCTTTGCGCACAATAAAGGAAATATTAGGAACAGAAATAAATATTAAGTATTATATTCGTCCATAATACAATTGCAAACTTATTTAGAATTGTAGAAGTGATCGTCGCGACAAAATCAGAACCCGAGCAGCACAAATTAATTGGCCGACCGTTGTCCAACGTTGGTCAACTCCCAGATAGCACAGGACGTCCTATGGACATTCATTTTGTGTCCATTTTATGTCCGCACGTCCATGGACATGAAATGGACGTCCATCGTATATCCAATTTCGGATATCCATTAATGACTGATATTTGGACGTCTATAGGAAATCCGGTTTTGGACCTATATTCATATATAATTATTGTTGATTCTTATATTTAAAACCGTCTT
>JANQDE010000218.1:0-11691 GCA_037157785.1 Cephalotes varians
AAAAAAATATGATATTAGGAATTAGCGTCAAAAATTTAAGAAATATCTATGAAATAATACATTAAAAAAATAAATACATAAAAATATAAACTATTTAAAAAAATTAAAATATTTAATAAAAAAATAACAAATTTAATCAAAATAAAAAAAATATATTAAAAATATATTTAAAAATACAAAGAAACTTGGCGCTGCTACACCTTAGGGTACTAGCTTCATCAAGGCATCTATGTCATTACATAATAATGTATAATTCATAATTAATAATGTATAATTCATGTTTGGTGGAACAAAACCCGCTTCGAATGTTATTATTACCTTCGAAAATTAATAACAATTTTGTGTGTGAAATGTAAGTTTGAATTAATCTATTTGATTTGACTAATCATATACGTGCGTGCGTGCGTGCGTGCGTGCGGCTTACGTTAATTTCAATAATTGTAAATTTAATGAAAAATTCTCGTAATTTTTTATAAATCTTATTCGGATAGGATAAAGTGACTTATCGACCAAATTTAACGTAAAATAATTCTTTTATTAGTGTGTGAAATCCGTGAAATAAAAATGAAAATAAATTTGAATAAGAATAATAAATAAAAGCCAAAAGTAGTTTTGTATCCTACCCGAATATATAGATTTATTAAAATATAGCGATATCTTTCATTAAATTTACAATTATTATTTTACTTTAGAAATTTGAGTAACAACTCACAGCTTCAGCATGACCGAGATTTAATTTTACGTAGCCGATCATCAATAGAGTTTCTCTATTCTTACACGAAACATTGTGAATAGTATTGACTTCCTAAGGATCACCAACTTTAGTACAGTATCATGCGCTTTAATGTAATCTAAATAAGATGTCGGTATTCCGCACTCATTGTAAATTTCCGTTAATAAAGTACTTTGCATAAGTGTCGATGGATATGTTATTCTTTCTTCTTTGTAACCATCGCAGTTTGTTTTAATACACGGACATATCATAAATTCGGACTTAGTTAGGTGGCGTGAGCAGACGTGTGCTCAGCGAGTATATGAGAAATAGAGTGTTAAGTGAAAGCGAAGAGCGTAGAGAAATAAAACGAATAGCGTGTAAGGTAGGAGAGGCGGTTAGTTTGTAGAGGAAGTGGTGGAGAGAAGGAAGGAGTTGGAAGAGAGGAGTTTTTGGCAGGTGAATAGCAGGAAAGTTAAGAACGAGGTTATGGCGGGAAGGGAAGCGAGAAATACCGATAAGGTAAGGAGGCCGAGTTTGGAAGATAAGCAGAGAAAATTAACGACGGAAAAGAAGGAGGGAAAAACGTAATATTTGAGCTTAGTGAGGAGAGGTTGGAGAAAGAGGAAAAGATAAGGGTGACTGAAGTGTGCAATGAAATTATAGAGAAAGAATGAAAAGAGCTGGAAGAGGAGAGGAGAAATATAAGGGAGGAGTTTAGAGGATTAAAAGAGAGGATTAAAGAATACGAGGAGAAAATGGGATTGAATCTAGGATGGAAGAGGTAGAAGAGTGGATAAAAAAGAGAGAAGAGGAGAAACAGAGGAGAGGGCAAGCAGTAGAGAGGGGAGAAGCATGAATAGTATAGGAAGTATAAGAGGTAATAGTAGGGGGTCAAGTGAGGGAGGTGTAAGCGTGGGGAGCAGCTCAAGTACAAGGGAAGTCGAAAAGACTAAGAGATGGGTGATTAACAGGGATAGAGAAAATAGGAGAAAGAATATGATAATTAAAGAGATAAAAATACCAAGAGAGGTCGGAAATGACAGGAAGAAAGGTATAAATTGGGTGACAGATTTGATAAAGGAAAAGCTGTGTGTGGACGCAAAAATAGTGGCATGCAGGGAAAGCGGAACAGTAATAATGGTGAAAATGGAGAATGAAGAAGAAAAGAGGGAAGTGATGCGTAATAAATTTAGGCTAAAAGAGAAAGTATGTATATTGAGAATGATTTAAGCTGAGGAGATGAATGTACAAGTGAAGATAAATGGATAGGTAAAAGAACAGAAGTGGAAAGGTTTGGAGGTGAAGGTAGGGGTAGGTAGAGTGAGAGATATGGAAGGCATGGTCGGAGACAGAAAGGGAGGGATTGGGGGAGGAGTTAGTGGAGAAGGAAGTAGAGGAGAGCAGAGCCAAGAAGAGGAGGGGGGGGGGCGAAAGTTTAAGATTAGAGGTGGTGTAGGGAAGGAGGAGGAGAAGAGAATGTTGTTCTGGAATGTGACAGGGATAGGAAATAAAGGGAATGGTGGGATAGGAAATAAAGGGAATGGTGGAGGTATATAGTAGGTTTTGTGTGTGATTTTATGTAATTTTAAGTAATGAAACATGAGTCGATGAAAAGGGCTGGAAATTATGGAAGGAAAGGTTACTGAGGTCCCATGATTGGGAGTGTGACTTTGCAGTAAAGACAAAAAATAAGAGAAGAGCGAGGGGAGGCTTCATAATTGGAAAGAAAAAAGAGTGGAAGTTGGGCAAATGTAACCTAATATTAAAGAAAGGGGAAGGAGTAATAAGATCCGAAATAAAAGTAGACAAGGAGTCCATAGTTATTATTTCAGTTTACGGTGAACAAGGAGGGAAAAATTTGACGGAAAGATTGGATGCAATGACGGAGTTAGAAGGAGAGGAGAATGTAATAATGGGGGGAAATTTTAACCTGAGAATAGAAAATTTAGGAAAACAAGGAGTGGAGGAAAGGGAAACGGATAAGCATAGCAAGGATATATGTATAGATAGCGTATGAGAAGCAGATACAAGGACAAGGAAGAAAGAAAAGGAAGGAAATAGAAATGATCGTCTGGAATCAGGAAGCAAAAGAGTCTTATGTGAAAAGAACAGATGAGATGTATAAGCGAACAAGAGCCGAAAGGAAGAAGTTGACATTGGTGGAATACTTTAAAGGTGAGGAAGGCACCGGGAGTAGATGGGATTCCTATGGAGGCCTGGAAATATGCGGGCAAGAAGTTAGAAGAAGAGATGATAGACTTAATAAAAACAGTTTGGCAGCAAGGAACGATACCCCGCGATTGGAAAAAGAGCATAGTAGTGCCGTTGTATAAAAGAAGGAGAAAAGAATGTAACGAGTAACTATAGAGGGATATTTTTGTTGTGCGCGGCATATAAGGTGTACGCAGAAATGTTGAGAAATAGGATAGAGAAGGAAGTGAAAGGAAAAGATATGATCCCTGAGAGTCAGGCGGGTTTTAGAAAAGAGAGATCGACTATGGATAATGTTTTCGTGCTAAATCACATTATGCAGAGAGAAAAAAGGTACGGAGGAGAAGATGGAAAATATATATGTTTTTTGTGGATCTGAAGACTGCTTTTGATAAGGTGGACAGAAGCATGTTATGGAAGGAACTAAGAAGAAAAAGAGTAAAGGAATATCTAGTCAAAAGAGTGGAGAAAATATATGAAGACAGAAGTGATGATACGGACAGGGCAAGAACTTACTAAGAGTTTTAGGACAACGAAGAAAGTGCGTCAAGGATGTGTGATGAGTCCACTCCTGTTTAACATGTATATGGCCGAATTAGAGGAAAGGCTAGAAAGGAGAGAAATAGAAGGTGCAGGAATAGGTAGTCAAAGAATCTGGAATTTGGTGTACGCAGACGACATAGTATTAATTGCGAAAAATAGAAATGCGATGTTGGACATGATGATAACATTGAAGATTTTCCTTAAGGATAAGAGTATGGAATTGAATATGGAGAAATCAAAGATACTAGTATTTAATAGGAGAGATAGGGACAGGAAAAAGAAATGGGAATGGAATAAGAAGATAATAGAAGAAGTACAAATATTCAAATATTTAGGTTTTGTAATAAGTGACAATGGTAAGAGATAAAGAACACATAAAAGAATTAACTAGGAAAAACTGGCGGCGAAAAAGGTGTGGGGTTTAGGAGAGAGGATTTGCAGAAATGATTTTAAAAGGAGATGGAATTTGTTTCTGGTGCAGAGTGTAATGGAATACGGAGTGGAGATATGGGGTTGGGAGGAAAAAACAGACTTAGAAAAGATAATGTATGATTACATAAGATGAATTTTCGGCTTAAAGTTCTGTACCCCAAAGTATTTAATATCAAGAGAGCTGGGTTTGATGAAATTGAGCGTGGTGTGAGACTTAAGAGGAGATATGAGGAGAGGTTGCAGTTAGGAAGAGTTGGTAGGATTGTTAGGGAATGTTGGATGGAAAAAAGGCAATACGGATGGAGGGACAAATTTGGAGAGGAAAAAGAAAAATATTTAAATAGAATATTTAAATAGAGGAAAGAATAGAATGGAATAGGGAAGAAATAGAGAAGGAGATAATTGAAAGAGAAACATGTAGGTTGAGAAAGGAGGAAGAAGAGAGAATTAAGAAAGCGAGATACAACACGAGATATAAAGAGTTTAAAGCTTTAGACGAATAACCGAGATATTTAAAGGGAAAATCTAGAAAAAATAGGTAAGGGGAAGGGGTTAGGGCTTTAGTAAAATTGAGATGTGGCAAGAAAATGCAAATAAGTACTGGCTGAATGAAGAACAGTGGAAATGTGTGTTTTGCGAAAGGAAAGGATAGTTTGGAGCACTATATGAAAGAATGTGATGAAGTAAAAAAATGGTTAGGGGAGTTGGGAGGTGAGGATATGGAAATTTTAGAACAACTCTCGGGAGAGAATTTAGATAGTGGTAAAGGAAAGTTACTTAGGAGACTAGTTAAGGAAAGAGGAAAAAGAGCAAAGATTAAGCAAAGAAAAGGAACAGAGGCAAAGAAAGAGAAAGAAAGGTTGAGTATAAGTAAGAAGAAAATTCGAAATAAGGAAAGGCAGAGAAGCAGGTTAAAACGGAGAGGATTTGAATGAATAGGGTATACGGGTAGAAAGTTAAGCAGAGATAGAAGATAGAAAGAGAAGCGTGTTGGGTTTGGTTTGTACATTATGTAAACAATTCAGTGATGGAGGAGTAAGCGGATAGCTCTGTGATATGTATATATAGTAATATTGTATTTTAGTGTGGTATAAATTGTTTAGTTATTAGTTATTTATTTGATGTTTAAATAAACATAAGGATAGTATAGGAGTAGGTGTAGGATAGAGTATGGATGGATGAATGTGATTAGCAATATTTGTAAACCAAGTCTCTTCTTGGTCTCTCTATATATTATATATTTTATATACGTGTATTATATATGTGTACACTATTTTTTAGCTGAAGGTAATAAAGCTATTCTATTCATATAGCATAAATTCTTTTTGCGTGTTTTACTTTCTGAAGATATATCACTCCTACTGCTTCGATACGTGAATAACCGTTTGCACCGACATAAAAAGTACATCTACAGTAACCATCGGATGAGAAAACACCTGAAAAATAAAAATATATAATCTTTTTCGATATATATTAAAATAATTTATACACAGAAAAGTTAAAAGCTTGTTTGTCTCACTAAAAAATGATATTTTATTTTGGCAAAAATCTTTTTGGCAAAACGAACGTTTTTGTCGAAGTTAATTCGTTCAGTTTTATTTATTTTTCGTGAATAAGAAAAATTTTTTAATTTTTATGCCTATGATTCTAAAACTAATTAGTTTTAATAAAAATACTCAGCTGAAAAAATTGTCGATTTGTAGTTGGATTAAAATACAAATGTGCAGATCCAATTATCACGTCTTCGCATTTGTCCGATATAATATAATGATAACCAACTTCCAAGGCAGAAGGACTAGAGCTGCAGACTGTATCGATTACGTATGATGATCCTTTCAGATCCATGTAGTACGAAATCATATTTGCCGTTGCAGATTTGAAACATCCAACAATATTTAGACCGTTTACCTAATTACAGAATTTTAACGATTATAAAATTATCGCATAAGAATAATAAATTTAATTTCTTCTTATTATACTTATGAATTATTAGTTTTGTCTACCTGAAAATACTCATACATCAATTTTATTTGTGTATCTTCATATAATATCGCTATGATAACGGTAATATTTTTTTCTCGCAATTGCTTTGGATTGAATCCCGCATCGATAATTGCTAGAATGACAATATTCTAGTAAAAGGCTTGTTTTGGGAGAGTATTTTTGTGCTTGTTCAAAAGATGATCCAAAGAAATCGGCATCAAATTTTTCCACATTGTTTATAGTTCCCATTCGACTTGGTAATTCTGGATAATGTTCTAATAAAAGAATCAATATATTTAGATATGTATCCATAGAGCACATGAATATTTAATCAACATCTCAGAGAAACGTTATATTACAACATTGCTAATGTTGAGTCAACATCGAAATGAAGATTCAACGAAAAGATATTGCAGAACTGTCTAATGTCTGTTGAATCTATGTCTTACAGACGTAGTAATTCAACATTGATTCTACATTTGTTCATTCTATAAGCAATGAAAATGTTATATATATATATATATATATATATTGTAGGCGAAATAAGATACGCGTGCGTTTGTTACCAATCGCGCGAGCAAAAGTCGAGCGAGTTCGGCCTGAGCCGTTGTTCCTCGAAAAAAAACAAGAGAGAGTCGAAAGAAGAAGCAGCGAGTTCAGTTGAACAGAGTCTTTCTGACGACGCAGAACTCGAGTCATATCTGTACTCTACCACAGATTTTCAGAAGTGGGATCTGAGCGGATTTGAACGGATTTGAACGAATCTGAACGGATAAAAGACGGATTCGGAACGGTTTTGTGCGATTACATACGCGACTTTTGAGTTCGAATTTTTTGTGATTCTGATAACCAGTGTTTTGAACACCTGGCGAAATGTTTGTTGCGGTGAAGACACCGAGTGAATATTTGTTGGATGAACTAAAGGCTGCTCTTCGAGAAAGAGGTCTTCGGACAGCGGGATCGAAGACCGACTTGATTGAACGCTTGACACATTACGACCTTAATATCTGGACGCAACCGTTGACGGCAAGCTGAGGATCGAGAGGTGGCGGTCCAGGACGCCGAAGAAATGCCCGACGGCGACGCACGATCTGACGAGGCCGAGGATCGGTCCTCTTTCTTTAAGGACAAAGAATTGGAACTTCTGCGTAGGGAAAGGGATCTGTTGACAAGAGAACTTGCGCTCGAGAGGCAGAGAAACGAGGCGTTAAGCAACACGTCGATGCCGACGCCGACAACATCGTTGAACGAGCGTCATGGGATGAACGGACATATTAATATCTGAGCAATATCTGATTTGTTGAATGAGTTCGATGGAGTGGAATGTCTCTACCAGAGCTGGGTACGAGACCTTCGCCTTTTACGTGCTACGTATCATCTGTCGGACAACGATATGAAAATTGTGATTATCCGACGGCTCAAGGGGTGCACGTTAAAATGGTTTCACTCGAAGCCAGAACATCTCGAGATCGAGATAGACGAACTGTTAGAACAAATGAGGTTAACGTTCGATCATCGACCGAATCGAGTGACTGCGAAGAAATTGTTTGAGAACCGACAGTGGCAAGCGAATGAGTCCTTCGCGAGCTATTACCACGAGAAATTAGTGTTGGCGAATCGCCCATTGAGTCCGAGTTAGTCGATTATCTTATCGACGGAATTCCAGAGGTGCGTTTGCGAGATTAAGCATGCACGATTTCCAGCAGAAGACCGACCTACTGAAGCGGTTCGAGAAGATTTCCCTCCGAAGCTACGTAGACATACGAAGCGGTAAGCGCGGGACGGACGCGAAGAAAACATCTGGCGAGGATGCAATGTCGACGAAGACAAAAGAAGTTCGTTGTTACAATTGCTTGGAGAATGGTCATCTTGCGAGCAAATGCACGAAACCCAAGCGAAAGAACGGAGCTTGTTTCCGCTGCGGCAGTGAGGACCACAAATTGAAGGACTGTCCAAAACAGTCGTCGAAAGATCGTTCCACCACGGATCGTCCCACTACGGAGAATACGACCAGCGTCGTACAGACAAAGAGTGTTCCTAGTGAATCTTATATGGTGAACCTGACATACGGTAGAGACGAATATAGTAATGAGAGCATTTTCATTGTCAAAGCGTTAGTAGATTCCGGTTCTCCTATTAGTTTGATCAGGGAGGAATATGTACCTCCAAGTGCCCGTGAATCAAGTGTATCAAGTGAAAAGAAGTTCCACGGTTTGAACGGTTCCGAGCTACAAGTTGTTGGTATGTTTCGAGAAAATGTTAAGGTTAACGATGTACCTCTAGAACTCGAATTTCGTGTGGTTCCGACGAAAACCATGAACGTTCCGGCTCTGCTAGGTCGCGATTTTATGGCTATACCCGGTATTTGTTTGACCTTAGACAAGGGAGTTACGATATCTCGGAAAGAAAACGTATCGGTTACAGCGAACGAAATAAACGTTAGCGAAATTTTAACGATCAACTACGTTGAATCAATGAGCGAGCCACAATTTCTAAATATTAATCCTAAGATCGAGTCACAAATTTCCGAGTAAAAGAAATGTACGTGAACGAGTATCTTTCTATGGAAAGCGTAGATCAACCTCCATCTGATGTTGAGATGACGATATCGTTGCTCCATTCTCAGCCCATTAGTTTTCGTCCGCGTCGTTTGTCGTATGCCGACAAGGAGAAACTTCGCGATATCTTAGATAAATTATTGTCTGAAGGAGTAATTCGTCCGAGTGAGTCTCCGTACGCAAGCTCTATTGTTTTGTTGCGCAAGAAAAACGGCGAGTTGCGGCTTTGTGTCAATTACCGAGAACTCAACAAAATAACGGTTAGAGACAATTATCCGACTCCACTTATTGACGACCATCTAGATCGTTTGCGTGATAAAAAATATTTTTCATGTCTCGATTTGAAGAGTGGATTTCATCATGTTCGAGTCTCTGAGGAGTCCGTTAAATTCACGTCTTTCGTCACTCCTCTGGGACAATTCGAATATCTACGGATGCCGTTTGGTCTTACCAATGCTCCGAGAGTTTTTCAGCGATTTATTAATCACATCTTTTCCGAATTAATCCGTAAGAATAAAATTTTGTTGTATCTCGATGATATTTTAGTCACCACTGTGAATATCGAAGAACATCTAGAAATTTTAAAGAAAGTTTTTCAACTAGCGTCGCGGTACAAATTAGAATTTCGTCTTGATAAGTGCTCATTCCTATTTGATGAAATAAAATATTTGGGATATGTTGTGACACGCAACGGAATTCGTCCGAGCGAAGAAAATATAGAAGCAGTCCTGAATTATCCGATCCCGAAAAACACAAAAGATGTTTTGCGATTTATGAGTTTAGCAAGTTATTTTCGGTGCTTTATTAAAGATTTCTCACACGTAGCGAAGCCTCTATACGACTTAATCAGAAAAAACGTCGAGTTTCGTTTCGGCAACAATGAATTACATGCTTTCGAATTTCTAAAAAGTTGTCTGGCATCGCGGCCAGTAATAGCTTTGTACTCGCCGAAATTAGAAACGGAATTGCATTGCGATGCAAGTGCAGCCGGTTTTGGAGCTATACTTTTACAGCGACAATCTGATGGTATCTTTAAACCTGTATTCTTTTTTAGTAAAAGAATAAATAGTTGTGAATCGCATTACCACAGCTTTGAATTAGAGTGTTTATCCGTCGTGTACGCGATACAAAGATTTCATGTTTACTTAACGGGCATACCCTTCAAGATTCTGACCGATTGCGATAGCTTCCGGCTTACATTGAGTAAACAGAATATAAATCCTCGCATATCGCGATGAGCCCTTTTCTTACAATCTTACGATTACCGAATCGAGCACCGACCGAATGCGAAGATGTCGCATGTTGATGCACTCAGCCGTTGTTATTCTGGAAGGTAATAATTTTGATCGGATCTTATCACTAAAACAGGGGCAGGAAGAAATATGTAGAATCCGCGATCAGTCCGAGAGTAAAAACTTTGAACTGCGAGACGGGTTAGTTTATCGAAAGCAAAAGGATGGAAGATTGCTTTTCTATGTGCCGACTTGTCTAATAAATAATGTCATTCGAACTTGTCATGATGACATTGGTCATGTAGGACGTGACAAGGTAATTGAGAATATCACACGCGTTTATTGGTTCCCAAAACTATATGCTAAGGTTTCCGAATACGTCGCGAACTGCTTAAAGTGTATTGAATACGCTCCAAATAGTGGCAAACGAGAAGGATTTTTACATAGTCTACCGAAAGGAGACCTTTCATTCCAATCACTTCATGTTGATCATTTAGGACCTTTCGAAAAAGCAGGCCGTAGTTTTAGACACATTCTGTTAGTAGTTGATGGTTTTACAAAATTCACGCGTTTGTATCCATGCAAATCAACTACCTCCGAAGAGGTAATAAAACATCTCTGCGATTACTTCCAATCGTACAGTAAACCCAAGCGTTTAATTTCTGACCGAGTTTACCTGTTTTACGTCTGCGAAATTTTTCGCTTTTATGAACGAATGGTCCATCGAGCATGTCTTAATCGCCGTTGGTACTCCACGCGCTAACGGCCAGGCAGAGCGATTAAATCGCGTCATCGTATCGATGCTGTCAAAATTAGTAGAAGATCCTAGGAATCGCAAGGGATCGCAAGTTAGGTTCAATAGAATTTTCTTTAAACAATACGGTTTCTCGTGCTACGAACACTACTCCGAGTAAGCTTTTATTCGGGATGGAGCAACATGGGAAATGTCACGATAAGATTCGAGAATTTTTAAATTCAGTTTCCGATAGTGATAGAGACTTTTCAGCCATAAGAAGCGATGCGTCCAAAGCGATCGCTAAACTACAAAGTGAAAACGAAAAAAACTTTAACGCGAAGCGAAAAGCCCCGATGATGTATAAGGAAGGCGATTATGTCGTTGGACGGAATATCGACACGACTCTCGGCGTCAATAAAAAATTAATTCCTAAATTTAAAGGACCGTATGTGGTCCAGAAAGTCTTTGATCTGGATCGATATGTTATCACCGATAGACATCAGCTGACTCGTATTCCGTATACCAGTACTGTAAGCGCTGATCAAATGAAGTCTTGACGCAAAATCTAACTGTAAAGTTATCCGTTTGCGAATTATCTATATTTTTATATTTTGCGATTATATTACTATATGTATTCTCTATGTTATCCAGAATTTCTTTAGTCAGTAAGATGAAAATATTCCATTTGTTTTATTGTATTTTAGTTCTAAGCATCTGCGTGGTCGAGGTCGTCCACAAGTCAGAAAGGCCGAGCTGTAGGCGAAATAAGGTACGTGTGCGTTTGTTACCGATCGCGCGGGCAAAAGTCGAGCGAGTTCGGCCTGAGCCGTTGTTCCCCGAAAAAAAACAAGAGAGAGTCGAAAGAAGAAGCAACGAGTTCAGTTGAACAGAGAGAACTTCCTGACGACGCAGAACTCGAGTCATAGGGTGAATTCGTTTATGCAGTCACTGCTGCAGAAGGTATCATTTTATCTTTGTTTACGTCCAATGAACAATAAAGATAAAATGATATCCTCTGCAGCAGTGACTGCATAAACGAATTCACCCATATCTGTACTCTACCACAATATATATATACAGGGTGGGGAAAAAGTATGGAAACCCCTGGAAATTTCGCAAGGTAAGTGATTAAAAAAAATTATGAAGGTCAGATCTTCAGTAACTTTCAACGAGGAATTTAATGGTGACCTCGGATTTGACCTTGGATCTTTCCTTCAAGATCATTTCAAGGTCAACTTTTTTTTTTCAAATGAAAACCTATATTTTTGACACCGCCAATCG
>JANQDE010000218.1:18011-36101 GCA_037157785.1 Cephalotes varians
GAATGAAACTTAGCGCCATTTATTGATATCAAATCTTTTGTACAACGTATATTAAATTTAAAACACGGCCAAATACGGTCAAAGCTAGGTGTCAGTGCTTAATAATAATTTTATTTAAATTAAACTATAATCTAGTACATTCAAACTACGCGCCGAACACAGCCGGTTATATAACGCAGTTCTAAACTAGAATAGAAATAAAGTCACAAATGAATTTGATCGTCAAATTAATGCATGATGTTAATGAGCATTTTTTTAAAACTTTATTTCTATTCTAGTGTAGAACTGCGTTATATAACCGGCTGTGTTCGGCGCGTAGTTTGAATGTACTAGATTATAGTTTAATTTAAATAAAAATAAAATTATTATTAAGGATTGACACCTAGCTTTGACCGTATTTGGCCGTGTTTTAAATTGTTTGATGTTTTCATATATCGGTCGAGAAGAAATTTATTATTTGTTTACACGCTGGCCTCACAATGCGTTAYCCCTTAATAGATATTGGTTATTGCGATAAATATTACCATATGCCTCAGTGGTCTAATTGGGAAGACGCCTGCCCCGGCAAGACAGGAGATTCCAGGTTCAAACCCTGGCTGAGGCTATTTTTCGCAATAAGTTCTTTACAGTTTTAAAAAAATGCTCATTAACATCATGTATTAATTTGACGATCAAATTCATTTGTGACTTTATTTCTATTCTAGTTTAGAACTGCGTTATATAACGGTTATGTTCGGCGCGTAGTTTGAATGTACTAGATTATAGTTTAATTTAAATAAGAATACTGATTTTTATTATTTAAAATTGATTTTTCTGTTTTTTTTTTTAATGTACTGTTTATATATTATATATTTAGAAATATAAGATTCTTAATTTAATTTTTATAATAAGCAAAATACCCTCAAAATACATTTTATTTACTTTTATCTTTGAACGTTTAAGTCGTTTTCAAGGAATTTTATTAGAACACGGATGAAGAATCTTATACTGTGCATTTATTCTATTCTGTGTCATTTTTTAAACATATTGAGAAAGTAAAGCGTCACCTCGGCTATTTTAGTGGAGAATTTATTTCAAAAGGTATAATTTGTATAATGTTGTTTCAGTGTTGCAGAAATATTATTAATCAATATAGAAAAATCAATTTTTAACGTAAAAAAAGCATTAATACTTTAACGTTCAACATTACAATTTCTGCAATGTTCTTTTAACGTTTTGTGTTGGGGGATATGTGCTTTCATTTTTTAATACAAAATTTTAGTTTAAAATACGTTTCCTTACATGTAACTATGCTTTAACAATTATTGCACATTTATAAAAGAGGATTGCATATTCTTTTTAATCAGGCATAAATGTAAATTTACAATGCGGGAATGTCCCGCATTTGGCCATGTTGCAATTGACTCATATCAATATTAGGAGATATTATAATATGAATAAATTATCTGGTTTCCATCGACCATGGTCCGCTCTAAAAAGATTAACTTTATTGAAAAAATTTTCTCGTAACTGATTCATATTATCCGAACTTGGAAATCTACCAGCAATAATGACTATCTCTTCGCCGGACTCAATACCGTTCCACGATTTGTATGTTGTGCCGTCCATTTCAAATTATTTCAAATTATTTTCTCGGACAATCTAGAAAAATATTTTGTGTCCTTATATTTTTTTACTTAACACACATTTATTTATCAATTATACCTGGATTTGTTATTCGCAGTGTCACTGTGATATCGTTGCGTTTGAGTTGTGAATGAGAAATGATTTTATTTACTTTGCCATAAATCACTTTTTATATATTTAACTCAAGTTACGCAAATTTTTGTTAATTTATAACTATTGACATAATATACGTATCTTTAAGGCTCTTCCGTAATTTTGTTGTGCATTTATAAAATGTTTATTGTACCTAGGATGTGAATAAATTAACATGTTTGTATTAACATACAATATCTCATATATTAATAAATAAGAAAAATTTAAATAGAATTCAATATCAAACGAACCAATTCAAAATTACAATTTAAAATTGCTATTTTTGTTTAAAAGTTATAATAGCATTTGAAATAAATTTTTGTTCTATCAAATATCAATTATACGTCATACGAGGTAACATAGATGATTTGATAAATGGAACTATTTGTGTCATCGAAGAATCAATGGAACTTAAAAACTGCTACGTAAATATCAATTTTTTCGGTTTCGGGAAAGCTAATGTTTATACTTTATTAAAATAGAATCTCAAACAAAAAATTAATGATAAAGTACCGAATGATAACTTGCCAAGACTCATAACGTTGTCTTAATGCACTGAAGAATTAGTGAAGATGTTTTTAAACGACGTAGTAGATATTTTGAAAGCAATTTTAATGTCATTTTAAGAAGTTAAATATTTATTATACTTTTTTACATAATTTTCTTGAAAAGTTGCTAATTGTCCAATAGATCTAGAATATATCCATTTTATATATGACGTTCATGCAGACAATATAGACGGTCACACATAGAGAGGAATTCACTGTATTGTATACTTCGCTACAAAATTTAATAAAGAAAACTCAAAATTGTGAGAATGTAAAAGAATCTGTTTTTATACTTTCTGTTTTAGGCTTGCAATAGCCAGGAATGGGTATAGGTACACTGAGAAAAAAATTGTTGATTCAAAAAAATATTTGATTCAACTATATGCGGCAGTTACGGGTTGTCAAGCAAATATTTGTTAATTAAAAAAATAATAATATGTTTTAATAGATACAAAAGTAAAATTGTGCCAAAAGAAATATTTAGTTAGCTTAACAATAATATATTCTATTGAAATRCACATATAATGAAGTGTATAAGTGTGTTTATTTCATTTAATATTAATACACTTGAATTGATTAGATAAATAGTTAAACTTAGAAGATATTGAATTTATGTAACAAAGGACAGATTTAAGTAAAATATATATAATATTTATATATATATATATATATAAAACATATATATATATAGCAATTATTGAATCAATTATCACACATATTTAACTTAAAACAAGAAATATTTGAAAATAGTTAACTTATATACACACACACACACATATATATATATATTGATTTATTCAGATTATTTTTCTGATTTAAAGAACAATAAATTGACTATCATGAATATTCAATTTGAGAGAACAAGTATTTTTATCGCAATATGGACACTTATATTATACATGTTATGATAGATATCACAATATTTTTATAATCTGATTTTTTTACTTTATTTTAGGAATCAGTAATTTAAGTGAAAATAGTAGATAATAGTACTAAGATAATAGTAGTAGTAGTAATAGTAGTAAATTGGCGGGTAGACCTACGAAAGGCCTTAGTGTTATCTAAATTTAAAAATTCCTCTGTGACCCTGCTGGTTAGCATGACTAGTCAGTGGGGTCAACAATTCCGGGTTAGCAGTTCCAGTCTAGTGTTTGACACCAGGCTTTAAAAATCTGCTCACTCTCTTTATTGCTAGATTTTCGGTTTCGAGAAATGGCCCTAGAATTTATATCTTTTTTACAAGAGAGAGCAGCGGCTGTCCTCACTCTCTTTTTCCGCATAATCGGCAATCCTTTTTGCTCAACAAATCTGAATTTGTATGAGTGACCTCTGAGGGTCAGTAGCCCGTGAGGAATCCAATGCCTATCCTCGATCTCTAACTAAGAGGCATTTATGGGGGGAGGGAGGGTACGGATTAAAATTCATATATGGATTTGAATTCGCGACCCCACACTTACAAGTCCGTCACTTTCACACGGAGTCACACGACATCCGCTAAAGTGATAAGTAATAAAAATTTTATAATAATTATTTAAACTAATAGTATAATATGGTAGTGAATATGTAATATAGTGAAGTAATAATATAGTAGTAGAATAATATGTAATAGCGCATACATATATGTGTGTGTGTGTGTGTGTGTGTGTGTGTGTGTGTGTGTGTGTGTGTGTGTGTGTGTGTGTTTGTATGTGTGTTTGTATGTGTGTATAAAAAACATTAAACTTATATATCTTTTGCAGAAATAAGCATGTTGAAAGTTTTAATAATTGGCATCACGTATGATATTTGTTTACCATACTTTGTAGAAAACTTGTAAAGACACACCTAAAGTATATATCAAATATATTTATCTTCTGATGGATAATGGAGATCAAATATTTTAAAACATAAATCAATCGCTTCTAATGCCGTTGAAACTTCATATAATATTTTATCAATGCAAACATAAAATGCGTGCACTTCTGCAAGAGTAGGACCAATAACTATTATATACGGTTGTATAGTTAATTCAAAATGTTGTGCTCGTTATATTTTTTCTTTCTGAGTATGATTTATGTTTCTGTGTATCTGAAAATTATTTTGTTATTATTTTGTTTGTGTTTCTTACATCAACATATGATGGTGGATTGAAAAGTTTCTTGATCAAGAAAGATCAGATTTACTTAAATTTCAATACTTGTCCAATGCCAATGATGACAGTGAAAGAAACATAAAGAGCTAAGTTTGTCGTCATTCTAGCAATTAGTGAATACGATAGCAATTATGAGAAAACTAAACCTACATTGAATATTGCGTTTGCTTACTACAATATCGGTTACTCACCAAATTTGACTTCGTGTCAATTTTTTCCTGTTTCCAAATTAAAAAAATAGATATCTGAGAAGAAATTTTTGATGCTGAAGTGACTCGTTAATGACTGTTTTTCAGGTGTAGACAAAGTTATTATACTGATAAAATAAAGTTCTAGGAAAACGTTGAACCAAGTATATTGAATTGAAGGGAGAATGTTGAGAAATAAATTTCATTTGACTTAAAAAATGTTTTTTTCTCTCAGGTCAGAAATTTTTCGATCATCTACTTATATAGAATTTGTAGAATATGTATTATAATATTTATTTCTCTCTAACACATTCGAGTGCGTGCGCGCGCGCACACACAACAAACACACAACATAAATAATATAATACCTTTACATAATATGTAGAGAAGAACTTTTAACATTCATTAATGGATTTAAAATGTTTTTTCTTTATACAAATTTTTCCTTTAGAAGGAATGAGATGAGGCAACAATAATATTTGTATTACAACTTTACCATCTAAAAATATACATAAAAATTAAATATTCTTATAAGTAATTAAATTATAAATTTATCATTTGTCAAATTATCTCATCAAAAATCTTCAAGTAAAGATCGCAATTTGTTCACAAATTCGTCCTCTTTAATAAGATAAATTTCTTAAATATTAGGAAAAAAGTTAATCAATTTTTAATACAATCCTCTGATGTCAACTTAAGAAATTTAAAATTTTGATCAGTATATAAACTGTAAGACGTTTTAAAGTAGGCCAATGAGCAAATATTTCAGTTATATTCTTATCTGCAGATGTTTGAATTTGATTCTGTCTGTATAACAAAATTAATTTCCGATGATTTCAACCAAATGTCACGGTGATAAATTATTTTCAAGCTACAAAATACTTTCCTGGATTACAAAATCAACACAAAATGAATTAACAAATGATAAATATGAAAGAACATATATAGAGTGAATCACTAAAGGTATTATACTTATCACTAAATGTATATAATATTTTTAAAACTGAACGAGATCTAAAATTCTTATTTTGCAGCTGTTTGTGGTTGAAATTGAAACGGACATTGTGTGATAAATTTTATCATCATACAATGCTCGCAATACAAAAATGATTCAATACAAAAATGATTGCAAAATAAGAATTTTATATCTCAATTAGTTACTGATATATCATATAAAATATTAGTCTACAACACTTTTAGTAATTTATATGTCTCTGTATACATGTACATGTTTATGTGTGTGTGTGTGTGTGTGTGTGTTTACATATAGAAATTATAACTAATATTTTATCTGATATGTCATTGGTTATTCCATTTATCTGTTTATTCTATTAATACCTTTTAACTCGCTATTATAAGTAGACGTTGTAGAAGTAGATTTGTTATTCATTAAATTATATTCTGTTAGTTTTTCGTAATCTCGAATGTTATTTCTATATTTGTCAAAAAGTTTACCATATGATGTAACTGATTTCTTAATGTTCGAATATTTCTTTCTAGACGGAATATAATATGTATTGCGTGTTTCTGTTGGAATTCTTCGATTTCTATTGATAATGAATCAAAATCTTCATGGCTTAAAAATAATTGTAATAATTTGTGTATATACAAATTAATTTTTTTCAATAATTTTTAATTTTTATAAAGAAATTTACCCATGAATGTTATTTAACACTTCTGATAAAATTAGATCTACAATCACATTTCGACACAATAACATTTTCTGCTTAGTATTTTTTCAAATGAAAATTCTCATTTGATTCGATGAACTCGATGACGGTCAAAAAATCTCTATATTTATTTGTTATTATTAGTATTTTTTGTTTTTTGTACGACTTTAAAATTGCTCGATCTTGTACCGTTTTCTTTAAAATCTCTTTAACAGATGGTCGTTGTAATTTTCGAAATATCAACGATTTAATGGGTTTTTCGTTACTATTTTGGTCCATTGAACCGATACTGTGTGCATATAAATTACTACTTTCATCTCGTTCTTGTAAAATAGTATTTTCATCTCATTCCTGTTAAATACAATGCATATCAAACATATAATTTTCTACTATTTATATTCTACTATATATCTGTCTCTTATACACATCTAGATGTGTATAAGAGACAGATATATGATATCTCATAATTCGGTAACATACTTATTGTATCTAAGTTAGCAGGTTAAATCGAGATGAAATGTAAGCCCTAATTTATGATTTTTGGCAGTAAATAATAAGAAATTAATAATCTTTGTCGAAATAAATATTCATGTAATTCAATAACAGATTACAGCAAATGCAATGGCAAAAAGACACAATCGTTACTCATCGTTGGCGTTACTAAAAGTGCAACGAATTATTTTGAACATTAATATTGGTTCTACGAACTTTATGGAACATCGTACTTTTCAACAACTCATCACGCATTTAGCAATTTCGAATGGTAAATAATGTTAATTGTGCGATAGGAGTCAGGCGCGGTTAGAAGTCAATGACCTTCCTGTCTAGATTTAAGAATAATTTTTGTAGAATTGCGTAATGAGCTGAAGATGACTCAATAAAGAGTCGAAACGTTCATTCGTTCGGGAGGCTTTCGATTTTTTTATTGACCTATGTAATAATTAAACGTCGTTTTAACATTCCATACGGTGAAACTGTATTGTTAATTGCTGTACTGTTAATTAACTGTACTGTTAATTGCGCACCTCTAACCGCGCCTGACTCCTATCGATCTTTAATTATTTGCTTATTTCATACTCAGGAATCCATTACTTTACTATTATTGTTAATGTAAATTGTGTCTTTTCGTTAATCGCCCATTGAATCGTGCGAATAGATGTTTATTCGCCAATTTCATTAATTTATTTCTCATTTATTTTAAAACTTAATGCAAAATAACGCGGCCGCAAATTATGATGTTTTTTGATTCAATTTAACTTGCTCTACCTGCGAAGGATACGCAAATTATAAGAGATTCTGTGTGTATGTGTGTGCGTGTGTATTGTTTTTGAAATAATTTTTAAGTTTCTAAATAATAGTAACATAAATAATGTATACTATTACTATATATATATATATATATATATATATATATATATATATATACACACACAAAGTGTTTCTTAAAAAGCGCTCACTAATCATGCTACTCCTCATCTAAAACTAAGTCGAAAAGTTCTGAACCATTTTTTTCTATAATGCTCAACGAAGCAGTAATTACTGAGTAAAGTTGATCCAATCGGCGCCATCTTTTAAACGGGCGCACGATAGTAAGTCGCGTGCCTGGTAGTGTGTGTTCGACCGCTACGTCGGTATGCCTCCGCAACTTCGCACTGCCGCTAGCGTGCAATATTCTTACGTGTTGTAATGATGCAAAAAACTTTTTTTTGCAGTAAGAATCATATTTCTTTCCTAGAAGCATCTCCTTAGAGAAAATTTCGACAAGGGATAAAACTTTCGTCAAAATGTATCAGATTATAATGCCTACATAATAAAAGCCTACAATAATCTTTTTGCTTACAAATTGTTTTAAAATTTTTCTTTGCAAATTCGAAATTCTATGCGTCCTTTTATATAGAATAGAGATATTATCTTTTTCTTGTTGATACTTCTTAATGAAATTACACTTTAAATTATCTTTTAATAATTCTTCCATAAATTACGTGTAACTGTCTGTTACATACGACTTCATTACTTAAAAAATTATTTAAAAAATTCATTTCTTAAAAGGTTTTAGGAAATGTAGGAATATTAAGGAAGCATGTGAAAAACAAGACAAATTTCTTCAAATTATGAGAGAACATATGAAAATTAGGATAAGCAAAAATGAATTCTGTTTTATGTTAAATTATTTTTTGAACAATCCTATTCTTCTTCAGAAATTTTTTGCGCTATTTAAATTTTAAAATTAATTATTTAATAAATTTTCTTGCAGTTTCGTTTATTAGTAGTGGTTTCGTTTAAACATACATACATAATGTAGTTACTTTAAAATAATGAATTTTTTAAAAATAATTTAATACAGGTGTCCCTCCAAATAAGTCCATGCTCAAAATAAAATAAAATAAACGGTAAAACGGTAAAAATAAAAAAAAGAGATTCCTTTCTTTATAAAAAAGATTTATCTTTTTCATAATATTGAACAAAACTTTATAACGAATCGTTTAATTTTTTTTAATAGCATAAAAGGTATTTTCTCTAATATAAAACTCTTAAAAAATGATTGTCTAAATAGAATTATGATTCTTATTAATAAATTAAAATTATGTCGGGACGTAATAGAAGTTCGGAATTATTATATCGTGACATAATTTTAATTTATTAATAAGAATCATAATTCTCTCTTTAGATAATTATTTTTTAAGAGTTTTATACTAGACAAAATTTTTTTTATACTATTAAAGATAGAATAACTTGTTCTATTCAATATCTTATAAATTACTACAGTTATGGAACAGAGGAGCAGGTGTAACTTATTTATTTTTGCAAATAAAGTGTTCTGACGTTTTAAAATATTACTAGTTCTAAATTACTAGTTCAAAAAAGATCTGTTTCATGGTAAACTGGTTTTTTTTTAATTCTAAGAAATCAATAATTTAATTTAATTCTAAGAAAAACTGTTTTCCTAAAAGAATTTTCAACAGTAAGTTTTCGAAATAAGTCCCGCGAACCTCGATGCTTTGGCACGAATAATTAGATTCTCACGTACATGTTGAAGCATTGGTTCTTCAAAGAAAAAATCTTATGTTGACCAGATTAAATGAATAATTGAAAATCAATATGAATATTAAATATTGAAACATTTTCTTCTACGTCTTTTTTCCTCTCCATTCTAAGTTAAAGTTTCTTACCTGGGCTATCTGATCTGTATTGGACCGTATTCAGCAAACCGAAAATCATTTATTTAAAAAATTCATTACGTCTTGAGATGCATGAGATCTTGTTGGAAAAACATAATTATGCGTTGCAAGAGAGGAATTTTTTCCAAAAGTTTTCTAAGAGCCATTGTTTTTAAAAAATGTAATCTCTTCTTCGTAAAAAAATATATTTGTTACATATTCATATACATATTAATACATATTCTAATCAATTAGGAAATCTTAAATTTCTTTATTATAAAAACACTTGTAGAAGATTAGGATTTTATCCTAAAATTCCTACAATACAAATGTAGTTTAGCTTCCGTTTATGTTAGAAGGTACACATGCGTATCGCGCGTGTTAATAACTGTTATAATAATGTCTATTATGACAGTTAAATGTATTCATACGCGTAAATAATGATTTATGGCCACATAATATTTGTTAACAAATTTTTGTCGGCTTCATCATTATCTAGAAATTTAATGACAAATATTTGTTGCGTTTAGCAGACAAAGCAGATGAGTGAGAGCTCAGTGATTCTTTATTATGATTTTCTACATTTGGATTCAGCGAATATCTAAAGGTAAGAAGAATTATATTAAAGAATCATTGAGCGCTCACTGATCTGCTTTGGGTGCATTCAGCGGATTCAACAGTTGAGTGAGCGCTTAGTGATTATAATTGGAATAAACTTTAGATCCACGATAAATCTAGAAGAATATATCAATAGCAGCGAACGTTCACTCAACTGTTGAATCCGCTGAATGCACCCTTTGTGCTAAACGCAGCCATTCTCGCTAGCACGGTGATCTCTTTATGTATTTAATTCTTACACCTATGTATGATAGAACAGAAAAAACAATTTAACTTTTCAATATTCTGTGGTTTGTTACGTGACTAATATCTCACGGTCTATCTCAAATATATTAATTATAGGACTTCTCAATCATTTCTAAAATCATCTCAGAAAACAAGAATAAAAGAACATAGCAGTAACATAAAATTAATTTCTTCCAAACACTCAGTTATCACAGAACATATTCTAAAATACTCACATACCTTTGATTGGGAAAATATAAAAATTCTTGACTCGGAACCTAATTTTTTTAAGAAATCAATATCAGAAATGATACACATAAAAGAACAAGAAAATGGAATAAATGCTCAGAACGATACGGATTTGCATGATAATGCATATAGTAACATCCTTGATCAACTTTGTAAGCGAAGTGTGCGCTGCGGTTTTCAAAGCATAAGATGTAATTGATTTCACGAGGTCGATATCATCAGAGTCGACCGCGATGGACGGCAATTCTCGTTGTTTGCCCGGTCGTCCGGGGCGACCGATCAGAGAGAGTTTTGAAGAAAGAGCCGATTCGGAACGTTCGTAAAACGTCGGCGAAGAGTTTTCGAAGTATCCTGCCGTACAGCGGGAGCAAATACGTTACGTTTAGTGAGAGTGTGTAATTTGACAATAAAGTGTTTTAAAGTGTTCCGTCAGCCGTACACTTCGGTGTTTATTTTTTGCCTCCCTTACAAGTCAGAAGTAGGATAAATCGGCTCAAGTTCGGCATTCACGGGTTTCGGTGTTACACGAAAGATTTGGTTCGATAAAACCTAAAGAAAATCACAATGAGCACGCAGCTCACAGCGGCGGATCTTAAGGAGAGATTGAAGGAAAGAAATCTGCCGACGTCCGGGACGAAGAACAAATTAGTAAGAAGGCTTCTAGAAGCAGGARTCCCACCAGAAGAGCTTTACATGGCGGGGCCCACTCAGTTTGTCAGTCGCACGAGATATCTTATGAATTACAGCAAGAGACGGCGTATATACAGGCGACCGTCCCCGTGAAATAGAGCTTTTATAGAAGGAAAGAGACCTAGCCGCGAGGCCGAGCTTCTTAAGAGAGAATTGGAATTGTTGGATGACTCCGGGGACGAAGGGGAATATACATGCCCGAGAAAATGGCAAGATCTCAAAGATTTGATTGAAGTGTTTGACGGAAACAGTTGCGATTACGACCGATGGGAGATGCAAGCAAGGAAACTATTATTAATGTATGATTTGGACGACTTTAAGGCAAAGGCGCTAATATATAGTAGATTAGCCGATAAAGCTTTAAAATGGTATCATTCAAGGGTTGACTGCGTCGAATTAAGTTGTAATGATCTTCTAAATGAGCTGAGTAAGATGTACTGATTTCGACGGATGCTGGCTCTACGGCGTGAGATGGAGGCTCGAGTGTAGAGGACAAACGAGACGTTCGCAGACTACCTTTACGACAAGGTGACGCTTGCAAATCGAGTACCCGTGGAAGACGCTGAGATCATCAGTTATGTTACTGAGGGCATTCCGAGTCAAGAATTACGTAAACTAAAGTGCAGTGCTATAAATCGGTAGATGCGATGTTAACCGTGTTCGCACACGTTCCGCCGCCTAAAGAGGCGCATTTCAAACAAGCTACACAACGATATGAAGACCATTCTGCAAAAAAGAATAAACTGCAAGGGAAAATACAACGGAAAACGGAAGAGACGAACCTGTTGAGATGTTACAACTGTAATAAGATCGGACATTTTGCGTCAAAGTGTGAGAAACCGAAGAGGAAACGTGAATCTTGCTTTAAATGCGGAAAATTTGGTCATCGAGCGAGCCAATGCAGTTCTTCAACAGACGGTGTACACTGGATAGCGCAAGGATTACAAGGGAATGACGACTTTCATCGAATACGATAGAGCTACGTATAATTAATAGAAATAATAATTTTAGTAGAAAGTTTGACGCGTTATTAGATACGGGAAGTCCGATTTGTTTTGTTAAAGAATGTATCCCGCACGAATATATAATTTCTAATAAAGAGCACGATAAATTTTTTGGGAGTAATGACAACGGAATGAATATTATAGGCTACGTAGAAGTATTAATTTTGCACGACTCAGAAGAATATAAGTTGCGGATACGCGTAGTTTCGAATGACACGATGCAAAATCCAACAGTTTTAGGGCGCAACTTTATTAATCAGGCAAAATTAACGTTAGGCAGCCGGGAGGAAATCTCCGACACATTATATATCGAGACTTTCGAGGATAACATCCATATGGCATCTCGCGACATGATTATAAATTCAGATCTCCAATCGAGATACAAATGCGTATGCGTGATTTGTTTGAGAAACATTACGCACAAGTGGAGAGACCACCAGTACCTGCGGTAGAAAATGAAATGAAACTTACCGTTTTAGATAATAAATCCTTTTTGTGTACACCGAGTAGATTTTCGTACGGCGAGAAAGCAGGATTGAAAGTTATTTTGGATGAATTACTTGCGAAAGGTATCATTAAGGAAAGTACATCAGAATATGCGTCATCAATTGTCCTAACTAAGAAGAAAAATGGCGAGAAATATGTATAGATTTTCGAAAATTGAATAAGATTACGGCGCGCGATAATTTTCCACTTCCATTAATCGAGAATCAATTAGACTTGTTGGCCGGGAAAAAATATTTTACTACTTTAGATCTGAAGGACGGATTTTTTCACATTAAAATGCATGAAGAATCAATAAAGTATACTTCGTTTGTTACGCCACTAGAACAGTACGAATTCGTAAAAATGCCATTTGGGTTAAAAGGCGCTCCACTAAAATTTCAACGTTACACAGATCTTTAAAGATCTAATCGACACGGGAGAAATTTCGGTATATTTGGACGACTTTTTCATTGCCACTGAAACCATTGAACATCATTATTACGTATTGGAACATCATTATTACGTACTGGTTTTTAAGTTGCTCGTCACAAATCGACTAGAATTACGGTTGGATAAATGTTCCTCTCTTCAAACCAAATTGGATTATTTAGGATATACCGTTACTAGTGAAGGTATTCGTCTTACAAAGCAGAGTATCGAGGCAGTCATAAAATTTCCTGCGCCACGGAACATCCGCGACGTTCGAAGCTTCTTAGGGTTCCTATTTTAGGAAATTCCTTGAAAAATTTTCGATAATAGTTAAATCTTTATATGATCTGACAAAAAAAGGGACTGATTTTCGATTCACAGAAACTGAAAGACAAGCATTCGAAACATTAAAAAAAACACTAAAGGATAAGTTAAGGATGGACACACCCGTATTAAGTATATATTCTCCGCGCGATGAAACGGAGCTGCATTGCGACGCGAGCGCCGCAGGTTTCGGTGCAATTCTAATGCAAAAGGAAGCCGACCGAAAGTTTCATTCTATATTTTATTTTTCAAAAAGAACAAGAGATCGAGTCAAAGTTTTGAGTTGGAGACCTTGTCGATAATTTATGCACTTCGTCGTTTTCGAACCTATTTACTCGGTATAAAGTTTAAGATCATAACGGATTGTCAAGCATTAAGTCTGACGCTTAATAAAAAAGATACGAATCCACGAATTGCGCGTTGGATTTTAGAGTATGCAAAATTATGACTATACTTTAGAACATAGATCTGGTTCACGTATGACGTATGTAGACGTACTTAGTAGGCAGATATTTGTAGTCGAGGATAATTTTTTCGATAGGAACCTCGCATTATGCCAAAGCGATGATCCTACAATTGCGAAAATTCAAGCGGAGTTGCAACGGTCTGAGAATAAATTATTTAAGATGAGAAACAGGCTGGTTTATAGAAAGCGCCAGGGGCAAATTCTGTTTTATGTTCCATCCGTGTTAGAATCTAACATTATTTATAAATCATCATATCATAATGAAATGAGTCATGTTGGTGTTGAAAAGACAGTTAGAAATATTTTAAACAGTTATTGGTTCCCGGAAATGAAAGCAAAAGTGGAAAGGCACATCAACTGTCTCAAATGTATTGCTTTTACTCCAAGTTCGGGTAAGTCCGAAAGATTTCTACAGAATTTGCTAAAGGGTGATAAACCATTTACTACGTTACATATTGACCACCTGGCGCCTATATCCAGAACGCACTCACAAAAGCGAAAGTATTGATATGTTTTCTTAGTCATTGATGCTTTTTCTAAATTCGTGAAACTGTATACGGTCAAAAGCACGAACGCTTCGGAGGTAATCAAATATCTAAAATCTTATTTTAAGTATTATAGTCGACCGTGTATAATCTCAGATCGAGGCAGTTGTTTCGCGTCTTGCGAGTTTGGAGAATTTATCAAAATGAACAATGTGCAACATATCAAAATTGCTACTGCTTCACCTCAARCGAACGGCCAGGTAGAGAGARTTAATCGTACRATCCTWCCAATGATAGCGAAGTTAGCGGATGAGCGTAGCGTTCAGTGGCATTGTGTCCTTGGAGATGGAATTTGCATGTAACAATACTATGTCCAACGCTACCAACGAGTGCCCTAGTGTATTACTTTTTGGAATGCAACAACGTGGTAAAGTAGTTGACGAATTGATGTACTCGAGCTCAGTGAACGGAACGTTCGCCACGCGACTTGCCTGATTTGCGCAAGCGAGCCATGGAAAGAATCCAGCAAAATCAAATTACAAATAAGCGAATATATGATCGAAGGCGTAAGATCGCTAGAGAATACAAGATAGGCGACAAAGGTATGAATAGGAATTTTAACAATTCTCCGGTTGTTTCTCAAAAGATGATACCGCGTTTCAAAGGTCCGTATCAGGTTGAACGCGTGTTTAGGAATAACCGGTACATTGTGAGAGATATTGACGGTTTCAGTTGATACAAACGCCGTATCGCGGGCAGCAAATATCCGACCGTGGACACTAGGGTAAGACGAACAAGTTTGCGCAAATCATCAAATCTACTTTTAAGCAATTTGAAATGTTCTATTTTTAAGCAATGTGAAATGTATGTTTTATGTATTTCTTATATTATCAATCTGGGTTATGCAACCATAAATATTTGTGTGTTTGTGATTACGTTTAGATATTAATCGAGGCGATTAATAGTCAGTATGGCCGAATTGTAAGCGAAAAGCGAAGTTAGTGCGGTTTTCAAAGCATAAGATGTAATTGATTTCACGAGGTTGATATCATCAGAATCGGCCGCGACGGACGGTAATTCTCGTTGTTTGCCTGATCGTCCGGGGCGACCGATCAGAGAGAATTTTGAAGAAAGAGCCGATTCGGAACGTTCGTAAAATGCCGGCGAAGAGTTTTCGAAGTCTCCTGCCGTACAGCGGGAGCGAATGCGTTACATTTAGTGAGAGCTGTGTAATTTGACAATAAAGTGTTTTAAAGTGTTCCGTCAGCCGTACACTTCGGTGTTTTTTTTTTGCCTCTCTTACAACTTTCCAATTTAGAATAATAACTTCCTAATACTATATAATAATACTATATGTGTAAATCATACAATATATGGTAAAATCTTTATACACCGTTTTTTAACGAACGTCTTTCTACATACATTATATCACATAACACACACTATACTAAAAAAAAGTTATACTATAATACCTTATTTACCAATATATAATATCATTCGTCATTTGCGAACATAACGTCAACACGTACACAAGTCTCAAAGTCTCTGTTTTATACAAATTTTTATTACAAATGAATATTAACTAATCTGCATACATTATAAAATTGCGCTATTTTTTCTTTCTACTAAGTAAGTCTTTAACTTTATCTGAAACGAATGTGAACATTATCTTTGTTAGTTACAATTCTGTAATAACGACTTAATCTGATTTTACAGAGTCTTGAATCGTCGATTTTGAGTGCACTTTCGTATAAACCTACATTCTATTACAGATACGTCGACGACATTGCGCTTCCTGTGCCTTATTCCCAACTGAATAGTTTGCTAGATAAGTTTAATACTTTTCATCATAGACTCAAATTTACCATGGAGATGGGATGTGAGGGGGATAGACTAAATTTCTTAGACATCACTATCATTAAAAAAAGTAATACTCTTATTTTTGACTGGTTCCAAAAACCAACATTCTCGGGTAGATTTTTAAACTACCATTCACACCATCCCTTCATGCACAAAAGAGACACAATGTACAATTTGATCGATAGGATATCCGGTTATTCCATCCAGAGTTTCACAAAAACAACTTAGACTATATTATTAAGATCCTTTTAGACAATGGATATCCTTTAGATTTGATCTTCTCGTTTACCATATCCCACGCTACAAAACAACATCCAATGTGAAAGATGAAAAATCTCCTTATCCATACTTTACAATCCCATATGTCTTTTGCATCTCAAAAAAATTTATCCAATTTTTTAAGAACATTTCATTCAGCAAATTGGTTTTTTCTTGCTATAATAAGTTAAATAAATTCATTAAGATATACAAAGATGTCCTTCCAGTTTCCTCACGTTCTAATGTGGTCTATCAAATTAACTGTTCAGACTGTGACACTTCTTATGTGGGCCATACTAAGAGAATCTTGAATACTAGAGTGAACGAACACCGAAGCCACATTAGGAGGAATTTCACTCAGCTTTCAGTTATCACTGATCACAGACTAAAATGTAAAGTTGATTTGACATGAGTTCGATTGGGACGCGGAAGTTCTTGAGGAATCTAATTATAATAAACGTCTCATCTCTGAGATGATTCATATCAAAAAACAGAAACATGATTTGAATGCACAAACTGACACCGCGTTCCTAGATTTACAATGATCTTTTTGGTGCGACTTTACGATAACAGTTTCCGCTCTATCATTTATTTATTATTTGTGACAATGCGAAAAGGACGTTATTTATTCATTCGTATTTTGTTTCTTACTGTATTGACACTGTAATTTTATTCGATTGATTTTTGTACATGTTGGTTTCTTTCCTATTTTCGGTAAGTTCTTATATATTTTATTCTTTGACTTCCATAATATTCTCACATTGACTTAACAAATTATTTAACGACTTAACTACTATTATTAACTTTTATCATATATGACTTCAATATTAGTGTATAAGACGAACTAGACTTGCCAGCTAGAAGAAAAACCAATATCAACCCAAAAATTAATTTTTATGTCATTGAGGAGGACTCAATTACTGGAGTCGAAACGTCTGAGAATATACTTTGTTGTACCATACATAAGGAGAACATTCATTTCATCCTTTCCTTCCACGCAAACACCAGCGGAGACTCTACAGGCATCTATCACACTCGATTTTGATTTATTCTAAGAGCTACGTTTATTAATTTTTATTTATTTTTTTGCCAACGACTTAATCTGTTTTACATATCCATACATATCTGATTAACTATAGATTTTATCCTCACGACTACACCGTAATACATTTTTAATATTAACTACTGAATGGTTACCATGGACAAAGCCGTTCTTACCAACAAATGAAGAACAGTCTCTATCTATTACTTATAATATAGATCCTGACTTATCGAAATATTCTGACAATTATGCTTAAGCAAGACAATTATGCTAAGTCTAACTATCACTTCCCATATCAAGAGACACGGTCGTGTCTCAGCGCTAAAGTGTATGCGCGAGACAGACCGTGTATCTATACGCGAGCCGGTGAGGTGCGAGCATCTGAGATTATCAGATCTTAATAACGGTTCAGCTGATTAGGTTTTAAATAGTCTTAATCGATAGCTTGGATTTGATTTACATCATAAAAGTGCTTTTATTTTTTTCCTACGTGTCCTATGT
>JANQDE010000218.1:49587-60525 GCA_037157785.1 Cephalotes varians
TAAAAAGGTTATATACTTGGATTTTATATTTTTAATTTAGTTACAAATTAATTTAGTTACAAACTTGACGTCACTTATTGATTTCAAATCTTTTATACAGATGATATACATATTATTTGGGCTGAGTAATATCAAATGATTGATTAAACTTTTTTTTAATTAAGGATAATATCACTTGTATTTGGTACAACAGCTTTTTTCGAATTTTCTATTAACCGAGGTAACTTTATTTTACACATTAAAACAGAATCTTTGTAATAAGAACTGCAACAATAATGCCCACATTGCATTTTTTTATATTGCGATGTTATTTTTCTTTGTGTTTTATTCTCTTTGTTCTTTATAATTTTTTTATGTAATTATTTATTTGTACTGAAGAAGACTCCGTGATAGTCGAAACGTATACGTTGTTTTTGAATTTATTATTTTTATATTTATACCATCTATTTATGTTAATAAATTTTTCGACCTCTAAAAATAACAACTCTTGCTCGTTCGTTGGCCTTATACTTTGTTTATTGCTTAGCATAATACGAGCCGTAATTTGATTATTAACTATTTTTTATTAACTATTTTTTTATTTATTTAAAATCATCTCTTCCATTTCAATCATTCTTATTTGATCACAACCAGTGTTAATATGATTTTGATATCAAGCAATCATTATTCCAAATCCTTCAATCTAATGTTCAAAAGTTTTACCATTCGGATGCATGCAATTTGAATAGCGCTTCGCATTTTTCCCCACGTGCGTTTGTATAGTTTGCTTCGTAAGATCGTTGTATTCGTTACCGATACATTCTTTTTTCGCAAAAAATTATTTTTATGCGAAATGCTTAGATAATACAACTATTGAAACGTTCATTTAAAAAATTTGTTCCGCCCGGTATAGTATATATGTACATGCAACGAGGCCATGTCCAGGAGGGACGAGATGAAACAAATGAAAAACATTTATATCTAACATTATTTTCTTTTGACATCATCTGAGCATTTCGAATAAGAATTACTTTTTACGAAAGAAGAATGTATCGTTACAGTAATAACGAATACGCCAATATGTATTTAATTTATGGTGAAGCAAATTGTGTAAGTGCGCTTGCGGAAAAACTATATGCGGAGCGTTATCCAAATCGCATCCCGATCCCAAAACTTTCGAGCGATTAGACCGAAGAATTCGGAATAGTGATTGTTTGATGCCGAAACCAAATGTTGACGTTGGTCGTAATCGTCGGATAAGAACGATCGAAACGGAAGAGAGAATTGTAGAAATGATTGAGCAGAACCCTACAATTAGTACACGTGCGATAGGTCGCGAATTGGACATTAATCACATAATAGTGTACAAGGTACTGAAAAGTGAACTATTATATCCGTTTCATCGTACACGGGTGCAGGCATTAAATATGAGAGATCATCGGGCCAGAGAAAATTTCTGTCATTGGCTTCTAATAACAATGAAGCCGATGAAAATTTTTGGCAAATATAATATGGACCGACGAATCACTATTTACCCGCTCAGGTGCATTTAACTGTCATAACACTCTCAGAAAAGATTTCTGATAACGAGACAAAGAATATTCTTCACGTATTTAATTTGCTCGCGACCTTATGCAGTATAAAAATCAAACAATATTAAGATTAGATCAATAATTCCTATTCTCCTCCTTCGAATTAAATAAGATTGACTTATTACCTTGAGACAAAAATAACACGTATAAACTTAAGTTCATATATTCTTATATTTAGTATTTAAATCTTTATTCGCGCGCATATGCGCGGGTTATAACGCATAGTAAAGACTGAGTCGCGTGACATAGTGCGAGGGAAAGGATATTTCTCTTATATTATAACGTATGATGGTGTCATAAAATTTAGTGCGAAATCAATGTACTATTGTCTTTTTCGTTAGCAATGACAATGTAACGTGAGTAGTGTTTGTGCATGATGGATTTCAAATACATAATCTTACAAGAAATACTTCAGAATATGGAGATGTCCTATCTCGAATCTCATTTCTCAAGTAAGTATATGTATATAATATGTAAATCATCTAATATATATGTATAAAATTGTGAGTCTAATTATTAATTGATACTTTATTGAATCAAATTATGATAAATATTGTCGAATATACTAATTAGCCGCTGATTTCCACCGAATATTTTTATCGTAAGAAAGTCATAAGAACACAAACAAATTCTTTCGATACTTGCATCGCAGTCAATTAATGAATTCAGGAAGATTTATAGTATGACCAGTAACACGGTACTCTTACTGTATAAATATGTACAGATTATACAGATTATTGATTTGTTTACCTTTCTCCTTTACCATTTTATTTTTCCGAAGGCGGAAACGTGAAAAGTAAACATTTTTACCATTGAAATTAATGGAGAAATTTATCATTAATATTATGATAATAAGCAGACAGAGAAATAATATTGATTCTAGTCCTTTATCTGTTTTAACTCAATGCTTTTTCATTTTCTTTAGACAATGATGTGGATATTGATACATTTTTAAATTTAACTTCAAGTCAAGTTCCTGTGCTATTTCCCTCTATCTTTTATTATAGGAGATCAGTTGAAGTTTATGCACAAATACACTTCTTTTGGTGACGTGTGGCTCCGTGCGAAAGCGACGGACTCATAAGAGAGGCGTCGCAAGACTCGCGAGTTCAAATCCACGCATTCCGCACATACGGATTTTAATCCGTAATATTTAAAAAAAAACTCTAGTATGGCTCTGCCGACCGAACAATGGCGAGATAACCATAACCCCAACTGGGAAACCGGTTGGGAGAGGCTTCAGCGGCCTTAGGGACCAAATAGCCCTCAAAATGTCTGGTGCAGAAGGCAACGGGAAATCACTGCACTATTTTCCCAAAGAAAGTCGTCGTAAACGACCGCTCTGCTAAGAGTGTAGCGACGAAGAAGACACTTCTTTTATGATTTCAAATAAACTTGTAAGCATGATTTTTCTTTTGCCTTTTTGATATATTGATAAATAATTACCTATATTATATTATATTTGATTAAACATCAAAATTTTTTATTATATAATATAATGTTTTTACTTAGTGAGTCTATAAACATTTCATAGTTCCTCTTTTTAAATATTACTGTAATACATAAAAAAGATTATATTTTATATTCATATTATGAATACATTAAATTAATAAATTTATGTTTCTAAAATTAAAAGATGGCTATTTTTCAAATATATAATCAGCAATTTTTAATATTATTTTTTATTATTTATTTATTATCAATCGATTTGCTAAGTTATATGTAACATTATTCAAGATTTGTCAATTGCAAATTATATAAGTGACAATTTGATATTAATTATATTAATTCATTAATTTAATAGGATATTAATTCAGCATTTTCGACATCATTTTTTTCCAAATCTTCATCAATATCTTCATTCCCATTGCCAAACGAGGTTTTTTTGAATTTATATCCTATTATTGATCAGGTACTTAATTTTATTTATACAGGTTAGAAAGTCAGTTATAAAATTAATCAAAAATCGATGTCTGCATTTCTTCTCTTTTTTCATCTTTATATTTTATACAATTTTTTTATTTATACTTATTTATTTTCTTTCTTGCTTTCCTTTCTTCTTGTTTTTGCTCTTTTTTTTTATTTTTTTTAAGTTTTGTTTCTAAAATTTATTTTATTTTATTTGTTTAAATATGATCATAAAAGAAAAATTTACACACACGCATACACACACACACACACACACACACACACACACACACACACACAAATGCAAAAATGTTTACTTTTTTTTTTAAGATATTTCATATTGACATATTGGACACATCGGATACATGTCAGTCATCAATACATGAATTAAACGCTAAATTAAATGACCCTTTACAATCAAATTTAGTACAAAATATTGAAAGATCTTCAAATTTATGTATTGATTCGTGTACGATTCCTCTGTCAGTACCTAACTCGAGGTAAGACATTCATAAACCATTGCTTGATAAATCCAAAATAGAAAGTAAACGACGAAATAATATAAAGGCTTCAGTTGAAATAGAAGAAATAGTAAGTAATTAAATAAAAATTTATTGTGTGTTATATATGTACATTTATAAATAGTAAATCTTTTGTTTCCAATCAACAATTTTAATTCCATGTTATATTTTATTGTAATAACATTGATATGTACTAATTAGTAAATAATAATTTTCATAAAAAATAATAAAAATAATAATCAAATAATTTTATACGTTGTGTATACTTTTGATTCTTAAATAGTTGTGGTATAATAATCTTATTTTAAATTTTGTTTTTAAATTCATGATCTGCACGAGTTATTGAAATYAGACACTAAGGCTAATGGTGTGCTTGTTGGATATTCAAAATCAGGCATATTGACTGAAAATGATCGAAAAATTATAGTAGAAACTGTTATCAAGTGGTTGCTCCAGATAACTGAGTTGTATGTTTATTCATTTATTTATAAATTGTTGATACATTTTATTTAATTTTTTATCAATTCGAAATTTTATATTTATTTCAGTCCACAGCATCGACATTATGAGATACTTGTTAACAAAATTTGTCATCAATTTCCTACAGAAGAGGTAATCATTTCAAAAATCAACACATTCTTTCTGCATAACAAATATTGTTACACTTTACTCAAAATTCCGTATGTAATGACTGTTTCCCTGAAAATACCCAATTTATTACACTTTTCTAGATTATACACACTTGTATTATACACATTTTTCTAGATTATATACACTTTCTAGATCTCAATTTATTATATACCTCCAAAAACAGAAGGAGAAAAGCAGCCATTAGCTAAAGGTAAATTGCCTACAAAAGTGAAAAACGCTAAATCCTGGCTGCGCAAAAAAGGAGCAATTTCACCTCCGAAAAAAAAGAAAAAAATACAAAATAAAGATAATTCGGCTCCTTCTGGTAAATTATATTTTTATACTTAACTAAAATTTAAATCATGTATTTTTAATGCAAAATTTTTTCAGATATTTTATCGGATGAAATAAAAGCTGCGCAAGAATGGCTTAAAAGAAATAGAGAACCATTTGAGGATGTTATTGAAAATTGGAAAATATGTCAAAAAGTTCGTCTTAAAAATCTTATAGCTAATCAGAAAATTTCTACCCAACAGTACATTGATCAGTGGTCTTACAACAACCACAAGCTTACAAACTTGTGTGTGCTTGTGAATTTCTTGCATAATAATTATCCATGTTTAAGTGATAGATATTAGTTTTAATAATTTTTTTATCATTTTATCATATTTTGGATGATTTTAATTCTTTGCATTCCTTCATTGCCAAATATGCTTGTTTAGAAGGCAAGCAGAATAATATCTTGATGAAATGGCCTTCAATCAGTAAGAAATTGGAACAACTTGTAATATTACGGGATGATATTGTACATTACAATGATGTAAAAGATTTTGTACCTTATTTGCAGAATAATAACCTATCTGATGGTAAGCATGATGCTAGAAAATTTAGATAACTGTTTCTTTTGTGAAGAAAATTTGGTGTAATATGATTGATACCATAGAAAATATAGATATAACATGATAGAAATTATATTCTTCTTATAAAAATTTTGTTTATTTAATTTTTTTTATTATCTCCACAGATGTTAGAGATTATATTTTGTTATACATCTTATCTGTTATGTGTAAATCAACGGGTAGAGAAAAAGTTGGAAAAAGGGTATTTAAGCCATCAGAGGAAGAGGCAAGAGAAGCTTTTATTCAGACAGTAGCTGTAAATTTTTTTTTCTTTTTGTCTATTATTGTCTTATTATTTTATTATTTTTATTTTCTTATTGCAAATTGATAATTTTTGATTTATTAGATTGGTGGTGATGTATTGAATGCTATAAAAAGACGGAATGAATATTATGCCTCTATTAGTGCTGCTGTTCAGCCTTACATAATTGTTGTTGGAAATGTGAAAAATTCAATCACTGCTGCATATGTTTGCATCAACAATAATCTRTGGAAAGTAGGAAGTGTTTTACAAGCTGTTGACGTTTGTTTTAAATCATTTTTTGCTCTTGATGCTGAATACCAAGTTGAAGCATATCATTTATGGTTATTTATACAGAGAGCTTTGTATGACGTTTACTTGTTAGGCAAACGCTCAGTTACAAATGTAACTACACTCATTAATCGATTGAGTCAAATGATACTCTAATCCTTGCTATTCCTGAGAAAAAATTATTCATGGATTACATTTTTATTTGCTGCTTATTCATTGCTTTTTTTACTTTTTAAATTTTTAATTAATATTTATTTTAAATATATTTAATATTAATCTTAATATTAATCTAAATCTTTAGTGCAACTACATTAAATTGTTTATTTTAATAACATTTTTTATTTATCATAAACAACCAAATATCAATATAACCCTTTAGTTATTGGTCTCTCGATATAATAACAAATCAATCAATAAAATAAAACAATGGGCAACTGAGAGAACAAATCAACGCTGTTATTGGTGCGCAAATTAATAATAATATATTTCAAATTTACATTCCTTCCTCMTATTTCCTCGAACGTTTCGGCTTCTTTTTAAGCCATCTTCAGCGAATTGTGATGTTAAAGTGCAGTTGAATCAATCATGTGGATCCATGTCCCTGACTCATCTCCAGCGAATCACAATGTACGTTGTGTTCCTTGGTTTTATCAATCCCTTTTGATAATGCCCGATGCAGTCAGGAACATGTTCGCAAATCTATCTTTATTCTAGCGCAAATCTTCGAAACAAATATTCGTGTCTAAACGTGTTGTCTTACATATCGTTAACTTAAGACTAGGTCAGTAATATAAACATTTCAACGATTCTATGATAAATAACATTAAGTCCGATTCTAAAAGCAATTCACACATCAAAACAATCGGCTAACATGCGAATGCGCTATTAGTACATAATCTAACTTATTTTTTTATTTTGTTTAAAACTTCGACATATACGTGTTCTAAAGCTTCTGTGTCAACTTGTAAATTCAAGGGATTGTTCTGCGATTTTATATGAACCATCTCTGATACTAATCTTCTGTAGTATTGTTTCTCCCTATCTAATATTACCGGATTTTCCCATTCAAAGTCATGGTTACTTTCTAGTTTATGTTCGGTGATAACTGAGTAATTTCCTGACTTCTTGTTAATGTCTTTTTTATGTTCCATGACCCTARTATTTAATTTTCTCTTTGTTTGTCCCACATATGTGACGTCGCAATTTTTACATTTTAATTTGTACACAACGTTTTTATTATGACCTAACGGCAACTTGTCCTTTTGTGCTTTAATCATCCTCCCCAATTTATGTAAGCTAAAAAATGCAAGTCTTGATTTTAAATTCTTTGTTATATTTTTAAATTTTTCACTCAATTTTGGTATGAAGGGGATTAAAAACCACCCTTTTTTAACATCGTCACTATCGTTTAAATTTTGTTTTTTCGTTCTTTTTTTAAATAAATTTCTTAACCTATTAGAGATTGTGTCAAAAATAAATTTCAGAGGATAACCATTGCACAAAAACATCTTTATCATAAAATCAAAGTTCTTTTGATGTAACCTTGGATTCGAAAGTAAAAATATTCTATCAATCATGCTAATCAGTACTCCTCTCTTTTGAGATAAGGGGTGTTGTGATAAATAACTTAAAACTCTGCCTGAAAATGTTGGTTTTCTATATAAGTCAAATTCCAACGAATTGTTGTTTTTCATAATGGTCACATCTAAGAAATTCAATTCCTTGTCGCCCATTTCTATGGTGAACTGTAACCTTGGATGGAGTGAATTAAATGCGTCCAGGACCCTATCCACGTTTTGCCGTTGTATTGCCATTGCAATATCGTCAACATATCGATAGTAAAATGGAATCTGTATGTTCAGACTATTCAATGCGTTCGTCTCCAAATCATCCATGACTATGTCAGCTATAATCGGTGACATTGGAGAACCCATAGGGGTACCGAATTTTTGCTTGTATATCCTGTTATTAAACACGAAAAWTGTGGACTCCAAAATCATTCTAACTCCCTCTATAAATTCGTTCATTGGTATATTAGTTCCTATCTTTATTTGATCCCACCTTTTGGTTACACCTTCCAAAGCCAAGCTTATARGAATATTTGTAAATAAGGAGACAGCATCCAATGAAATCAAATCAAAATCATTATCTATCTTTCTCCCATTTAATTCTTTCATTAATTGAAAGCTATCTTCAATGTGGCTTAGGGGTTTCCTAATGTTTTTGGATATGATTTTGTGTAAAAATTTTCCTAAATTATAATATGTGGGGCTGTCCATTGACGAGATGATGACTCTAAACGATAACCCCGGTTTGTGCACCTTCGGCAGCCCATARGCTCTCGGTATGTTGCCATCACTGCACAGAATGGAGTTATATATCGTTTTGGGAATATAGTCCTTTGATTTCCATCTTGAGAGTAAGCTTCTAATGTCATTCGTAAGTTTATTTATTRGGTCTWTTTTAATCACTTCATAAGTATTTTTGTCGTTAAACATTTCTTCTAGTTTATTTATATAATCACTTTTGTTTAGAGCTACTGTGATGTTGCCTTTATCAGCCCTTGTATAAATTATATTAGGATTCATTTTAATAAATTTAGTAGTTGTGTTTATTAGCTTTAGTAACTTAAGATCAGTCTTATCCTTATAAGGCGAGAARGAGGTGAGATTATGTAACATTGGTACTGACCTATTCCTAATTTCTTTCTGTATTTCCGGATCTAACTTTATTATGTTATTTTCAATATTTTTGATTAACTCAATTATGCTGCTCTTCATACTCAAAGCCGGCAAGGAAAAATTCTGGCCTAGTTGTAATAAACCTTGTACTTCATCAGGGTATCATCCTTCATCAGGGTAATCTTGCGAGAAGGCTATCGCGATGCATTCCAACCAACATTGGTAATTCCTTCTTATTAAAACAGRAACGGTCACTCTATCATTTCTTTCAAAGAGAAAGGTGGAGGATAGACAAAAAAATTGAACTCTTAAAAAATAAAGATATAAAAGATTCTCTTAGAAACATCAAAAAGATAGAATATTTTTATCATGAAAATGGTAACAACAAACAATTCTCAACATATCGACCACCAATAACCCAAAATGRAAAAGTAGGCTTAATTGAAGTARAATTAGACCCAAAAAATTTTTTTACAGCTAAGAAACATTGTCCATTAGACGTTATCAATAAAGAGTGGTTCATTAATCTTTCTGATTATAATATCCCTGATGAAGTACAAGGTTTATTACAACTAGGCCAGAATTTTTCCTTGCCGGCTTTGAGTATGAAGAGCARCATAATTGAGTTAATCAAAAATATYGAAAATAACATAATAAAGTTAGATCCGGAAATACAGAAAGAAATTAGGAATAGGTCAGTACCAATGTTACATAATCTCACCTCYTTCTCGCCTTATAAGGATAAGACTGATCTTAAGTTACTAAAGCTAATAAACACAACTACTAAATTTATTAAAATGAATCCTAATATAATTTATACAAGGGCTGATAAAGGCAACATCACAGTAGCTCTAAACAAAAGTGATTATATAAATAAACTAGAAGAAATGTTTAACGACAAAAATACTTATGAAGTGATTAAAAAAGACCCAATAAATAAACTTACGAATGACATTAGAAGCTTACTCTCAAGATGGAAATCAAAGGACTATATTCCCAAAACGATATATAACTCCATTCTGTGCAGTGATGGCAACATACCGAGAGCYTATGGGCTGCCGAAGGTGCACAAACCGGGGTTATCGTTTAGAGTCATCATCTCGTCAATGGACAGCCCCACATACAATTTAGAAAAATTTTTACACAAAATCATATCCAAAAACATTAGGAAACCCCTAAGCCACATTGAAGATAGCTTTCAATTAATGAAAGAATTAAATGGGAGAAAGATAGATAATGATTTTGATTTGATTTCATTGGATGCTGTCTCCTTATTTACAAATATTCYTATAAGCTTGGCTTTGGAAGGTGTAACCAAAAGGTGGGATCAAATAAAGATAGGAACTAATATACCAATGAACGAATTTATAGAGGGAGTTAGAATGATTTTGGAGTCCACATTTTTCGTGTTTAATAACAGGATATACAAGCAAAAATTCGGTACCCCTATGGGTTCTCCAATGTCACCGATTATAGCTGACATAGTCATGGATGATTTGGAGACGAACGCATTGAATAGTCTGAACATACAGATTCCATTTTACTATCGATATGTTGACGATATTGCAATGGCAATACAACGGCAAAACGTGGATAGGGTCCTGGACGCATTTAATTCACTCCATCCAAGGTTACAGTTCACCATAGAAATGGGCGACAAGGAATTGAATTTCTTAGATGTGACCATTATGAAAAACAACAATTCGTTGGAATTTGACTTATATAGAAAACCAACATTTTCAGGCAGAGTTTTAAGTTATTTATCACAACACCCCTTATCTCAAAAGAGAGGAGTACTGATTAGCATGATTGATAGAATATTTTTACTTTCGAATCCAAGGTTACATCAAAAGAACTTTGATTTTATGATAAAGATGTTTTTGTGCAATGGTTATCCTCTGAAATTTATTTTTGACACAATCTCTAATAGGTTAAGAAATTTATTTAAAAAAAGAACGAAAAAACAAAATTTAAACGATAGTGACGATGTTAAAAAAGGGTGGTTTTTAATCCCCTTCATACCAAAATTGAGTGAAAAATTTAAAAATATAACAAAGAATTTAAAATCAAGACTTGCATTTTTTAGCTTACATAAATTGGGGAGGATGATTAAAGCACAAAAGGACAAGTTGCCGTTAGGTCATAATAAAAACGTTGTGTACAAATTAAAATGTAAAAATTGCGACGTCACATATG
>JANQDE010000218.1:73116-91944 GCA_037157785.1 Cephalotes varians
TCTCGAGATAAGCTATAAAAATATAATGTAGGCAATAAAATGTAGGGGGTTCCATTAAAAAAAATAAGGTTGACCTTGAAATGACCTTAAAGGATATGATCAAGATCAAAGTCAAGATCATCATCTTACTCCTCGCTTGAAACCATACAACTTTGCTATTGGACATTTTCTCCAAAATGCATTCTAACTGAAGAGGGGGGGAGGGAGGGGCCGATACTTTTCGATGACCCTGTAGAAAAAATGAGAGCATCTCTCATTTTGTCTCATGTTGAACTTTGTGAAATCGACAACAGTAACGATTTTCATCAGGCTTTAACAAATGATGTTATCACATGTGTTGCTTCATTGTACAATAGTTTTTCGTTCTCTGAAGAGGAAATCCAAAAAGTTATTGGTTGTCATAAAACTCTTTTAGGAGCGGGATTTTTAATGATTTAAAAAAAAACATATTTGTGAATTATTAGACAAAGCCAAAACGCAGAAAAAAATTTTTCTTCATGAAATAAATGAAGTAACAAGAATGTTGAGTCATGCCAAAATATGTTCAATGGATTTGAAAGTCACTACTTACGTATGAAACAATTTGAATCTTGCGGATCATTTATTAAGCCTGAAACATATGTAATTGGAACTACATTAGATGAAAAAAATTCTGATGGAGAAATTGTGATTGTACCAACTCTTGTTAATGGACAGTTTATTCCTTTTCGTTCACTGTTGAAGGAGTTCTTGAATTATCAAATGTTTTGAAAACAATTTTGAATTATATGAAAATACTTGAAAATAGTTCCGATTTGCTTTGCAATATTATTCAAGACAAACTTTGGAAAGAAACTATTGCTCCTAAATTTCTTGTTAAATTAGTGCTACCTCTAATTTTATATTTTGATGATTATGAAACGAATAAAGAAATAGGAAGTCATACTGGTGTGCACAAATTGGGAGCTACTTATTGTAAAATTGCCTGTCTTCCACCAGAATTCCAATCATCGCTTGAAAATGTGTTCCTTGTAAATCTTTTTCATTCAACTGATAAAGTTTTCGGGAATGCAAATATTTTTCGTAAAATTTTGAATGAATTAAAATAKTTAGAAGATATTGGCATAACTGTTGTAACACAAAATGAGATTATTCAGATTTATTTTGCCATGTGTCTTTTCACAGGAGATAATTTAGGTGCTAATAGTATTTTGGGTTATGTAGAAAGTTTCTCAACAAATTATTATTGTCGCGTATGCAAAGAGCATAAAAAAGTTATGTAAAAGCAAACTATTTCAAATCCATTAATGCGTCGAAATGTTACAAATTATAATGCTGATCTAATAATTGCTAGTAGTACTGATACTGGTATTAAATCTGAGTGTATTTTCAATGAATTGAAAAGCTTCCATGTTGTTAAAAATATTCACTTAGATATTATGCAYGACTTAGATGAGGGAGTGTGGAAACAAACAATGATTTGTGTAATTAATATTTTGATAGAAAGAAAAAGGTTTGACATAGACTTTAAATAATTTAATTCAAGGCTTTTATTATGGGCCTTTCGAACAACAAACCTCATCTCATAACTAAAGATCATAATCGACGAATTAAATTGCCTTTCTTAGCCAGTGAAATGCGTTGTTTTATTCGTTATTTTGGTATAATGGTAGGTAATTTAATTTCAGAGAATGCCATTGATATTTGGAAATTATATCAAACTACTCGTCATATCATTGATATTGTAGGAAAATAATGAAATCACGTTGATTATTAATACACGACTCCGTAACGTAAATATTGTAGGAAAAAATATGAACTTCTCAGAGCACAATGTGGATTGCACGCTTCGCTTTCCGACTCCCTACCTAAAAACAAAACAAAACTCAACTCTCTGACCGTCTCTTCCCTTCGTGCGCCAGCACAAGAGAGCCAACTGGCTCAGATGATTATAATACTGTGGGCCAAGGCTTCATATACTCAGCGCAAATACTGATCTTCAGTGGACTTTCGCCAGATATTTCACGTTTGATCGACGACATCATAAGTTATTCGGCTTAACTTTTACGACTTTATAAGGACCGAAATATTTGGCACAAAGCTTCTTGCCAGGACCCATTTGTACTCTTTTAATTGCGACTAGATCATCTACTTTGTACTTAGTCGGTTCGCGCCTTCTTAAATTATAAGTTTTGCGATTTTCACCTTGCATAGCTCATTCACTTTTTGAATCTGACATTTAGCCTGAATTCGCAATTGGTCACAATCCTGCTCGAATCGGAATTCCTCTTCAAGTATTTCTTTTACTAATAGATCATCTTTTTGTTTCATCTTGACTCCAATTAACAACTCGAACAGGGTCATGCCTATACTTCTCTGAAAAGTGGAGTTCAATGTTTGCTGAACTTTATGTACATGTTTATACCACTTTGTAGGATCGCTCATTGAAAGTTTCGTCAATACCGGAATAATTGTTCTATTAATCCTTCCTATTTAACCATTTGCTCGTGGCAACCCAGTAGTTATCATTGAATGCTTAATTCCCTCATTTTTACAATATTCTTGGAATTCTAAAGAAGAGAATCCAGTGCCTCTATCAGTGATAATACAAGCTGGATTTCCAAAAACTTGGCTCTGTAATTGTAACTTTGCAATCACTTCTTTAGATGCCGTGGACTTGGTAGGATACAACCAGATAAACTTAGTAAAACTATCAATAACAGTTAAAATATGATTATAATTCTTATTGGTTGATTCCAGCGGTCCCAGATGGTCCAAATGATAAATGTGCAACGGAATGTCACTTTTATTCAACGGATTAAGGAAACCTCTTTGTTTTCCCGCTTTCTTATTTCATAAAATACAAAGTATGCAATTAGCGATCACTTTTTCAGTCTTTTTAGTTAATATCGGAAGATAAAATTCTTGTTTAATATTCTCCTCTGTGCGCTTCATAGAAAAATGACCTCCACTATGACCTATCTGGATAATTTCGTTCTGCATGTCTTGTGGTACAACAAGCAATTCACGATCGTCTTTGTATTTGTATAATACATCATTACGTAAAAAGTAATCATCATAAGACTTTTTTTAGGACTTCCATGATAGCACGCAGTTCGGGATCTTTCTTTTGTGCTTTCGTCATAACGACAAGGTTGTCTTCGTTACTAATCACCATAATTGGATATCGACTAAGAGTATCGATGTGTTTCATTCTAAAACCAGCTCTATATTCAATTACTGCATCAAACTCTTCGATCAATAAAGCCCATCTTGCAATCTTAGCTGACAACTTAGCCTTACTCATCGTCTGTTGAAACGCAATACAATCAGTGACGATTTTAAACTTTATGCCTAAAAAATAGCGGAATTTCTCTAAAGCCCTTATTACTAAGATTTCAAGTTCGTAGCTTGTATAACGCGATTCTGCTTCAGTCGTCTTACGGCTCAGATAGTATACGGGATGTAACTTATTGTCGCCGGGGCTCCTTTGCAATAAAATTGCTCCAAAGCCATCTTTACACGCATCAATGTGTAACTCGGTTTCGGATTTCTGATTAAAAATCTTTAAAACTGGGTCGTGACTCAAATCTGACTTCAATTGTTCGAAAGATTCTTTTCCTTTAAAACTAAATTGAAATGAATTTTCTTTCTTCAACATGTCGCTTAGAGGCTTTGCTTTAATCGCGTAACATTCAATGACCTTTCTAAAATATCCAGAAAGCCCAAGAAAACTCTGGACATCTTTCAGCGGCTCCAGAAAATTCAAAACAGCTTGCATCTTACTGGGAGATGGATGGATCTCGCCTTTTCCTATCGTATAACCAAGATACTCAGATTTTGGATTGTAACAGATGACATGTACCCTTATTGATATCTAAGCCATAATCGCTTGCAACTTGCAGAACTTTCTGTAAACGCTTAATACCCTCCTCTACGTCAGGCGCTATTATAATCAAATCGTCCAAGTAGATTAATAAAATCCCGTCATTGACTAAAGGTCGAAAAATATGATTAATAAACCTCTGGAAAACAGGCGGTGAATTGCACAAGCCGAAAGGTACTTTCAAGAATTGATATTGACCATGATGGGTGACAAAAGCAGTATACTTACGGCTCTTTGCTTCTACATCAACATGAAAAAATCCATTTCTAAGATTGATTGTACTAAATATACGTGCTTCTACTAACCGATCAGTTTGATCCTCAATTACTGGAAGTAGATATTTGTCTTTAACTGTAACCTTATTCAATTTCCTATAGTCGACACAGAGTCGCGGAGAGCCCTCCGTCTTTTTAACAATAACCACGAGAATCGTATTCAGATGAACACGGTTCAACAATTCTTTCGTTTATCCAATGATCCACCTGTTTTTCAACAATTTCTCTCTCTCTCGGAGGCAGTCGTCGTGGAGCTTGATAGATAGGTGTTTCATCTTTCAACGTTATACTTAATACTATATCGGTCGTCTTAATCTTATTCGACTTGTACGTCGACATCATATTTTCTACGGCGTTTCTAGATTCGTTATCGATTATTAAATCTGTATGAATCGTTTCGTCCCTTTCCGGCTGTAATTGTGAAAGAAAAACTAAAGCGCTAGGCTTATTAACTGTAATATCATTTTTTATCAATTGTAATCTCAGCTTGATTGATAAAATCGGTTCCCAAGATTACCGCAACGTTTAAAGCTTCTGAAGGAATTACATGAAATGTTAAAGGAAAATTAAGATTGTCTACTGTGACCGTCGTTTGAAAATGTCCAAGTTTCCTAACCTGACTTTGAGCAATACTCGTCAAGAGTACTTCAGATTCACACAGCTTTGAGGCACTAATTGACATAAAAATATCTTTGCGCATCAGAGAAAGATGACTACCGATATAACAAAGCATATAAATTCTTATTTTCGATAGTAATCTCTTTAAACATCCGGCTTACATGAACCGACTTTACAAGAACATTGGCCGTTATCCGCGTATCATTAGAATTATTCTTATCTGGACAATTTTTCGATTCATGACCAAAATTATTACACTTAAAACATTTTTTCCCCCGATCTTTATATTTACACGTGTTTGACTTATGACCACTTTCACCGCAATTATAGCAGCGATCCGTCGTCTTCAGCATCTTCTTCTGGTCATCCTTCGCTGACTTGGCGTCGTCCCTGGTCGATTTGTCCATCGATTCTTTCCTTGAGTTTCCCTTGCCGATGATAACACCTCGTTCCTGCATCTTCTCGTAAGTGCGGAGGCGAGCTCTGAACTTGTTGTAGTTCCGAGCTCCATTCAGCATTACTTTGCTGCTACTGTCCGAAATACCATCGATTATGTACTGGATAACTGACTCGACATCGATATTTCCCTGGGAAGCTAACTCTCTCATAGATAAATAATATTCCTGAAGGCTTTCGTCCTTTTTTAACTTCTTTTTAGCAAGCTTCCGGTGTATATCGGCACTGTTTACTTTAAGACTAAATTCTTCCTTTAGTGCAGCCTTTAGTTTCTCCCAAGACTGTGTAACACTGAGTCCACGCACGAACATTTTGGCGACACCCTTGAGAGATTTACGGTCGAACACCAGTTTTTGCATGTCATTCCACTTAAACAAGATTGCTAAATCTTCAAAGTCTGAGAGCCACTTCTCAATCGGATAATTGTCACTTCCGTCAAACGGACAAATAGTATCCTCAACATCTTTGAAACTAAAGGTAATCGTTTTGTTTCGTCTCTCACGTTTTAATGAAATTTGATTACTGTTCTCAGAATCAGTGCTGCTAAGCGAAACAGCATCTACGTCGCTTGTTCGTTGATCATCTACGTCGTTGACCTGCCCAATCTTTCTTTGCTGTCGTCGTTGCGCCTCTTTTGACCTTTCTAATTCGTATGCTTCCTCCTCTGCATCGACATCGTCGTCATCTTCATGTGACACCAATAATTTGATGTTCATGAGTGCACGTATAATTCTCTGTTGCAGCCCTTCTTTAGTGCCGGCATAATCCAAACCAAGGATATTACATAGATGTTAAATCACCAACCGAAAACAACGAAGAATACTCGAGTTTTGCACGAAATTCGTCGGATGTGTCATCAAAGTCGAAACCGCGAAAACCACGTAATTACTGATTACGGCTAGTGCGATCTCCATCTTTCTCAAACACGAGTCGGTAAAGCGCATATAGCTGGGCGCGACGATGTTCGTATCTTGTCGGCAACCAGCTTGATTTGCCCGAGCGTCTCCATCGTTCACGGATAGCATCTTGAGTAAAAGTAATCGTCGTCTCGTCTTACTGTCGCCAGGACAGTATGGCTGCTGTTCGCGCTTGTTTTTTCTGAACACACGAGTCTGTTCTTTTCAGCTCACGTCCTCACACCAATATGGCGATTATTCGTCTTCTAGGCTCTTCCGTCGTGATGTGGATCCGCTTGCGATTTCGTCGTTTCTGGCATACCTCGTCTTAAGCACAACCAGCTTCTTTTCGTCTTCTCGCTTTTTGATCCACTGCGTTTGCCACACTTTCGTCGTCTGCGTCGTATGTGTTATATCCGTCGTGAACACCGTATTCTTCGTATGCCCGCGTTGTTCTCTGCAGAAGATCCAATCAAATCCTATCCCGGACGAGCCCCCATAATTGTAGGAAAATAATGAAGTCACGTTGATTATTAATACACGACTCCGTAACGTAAATATTGTAGGAAAAAATATGAACTTCTCAGAGCACAATGTGGGTTGCACGCTTCGCTTTCCGACTCCCTATCCAAAAACAAAACAAAACTCAACTCTCTGACTCTCTTCCCTTCGCGCGCCAGCACAGGAGAGCCAACACAACACGGAGTGCAGAGACAGTAACAATCACAAGCGCGCGCATTACGAATTAACTAACCAGTTAAATCAATCGACTCCCTACAATATCTTAACTGCGCCTTTTATATCTATTACAGTACTTTCATTATTAAAATATCTTACAAAACAACATCATTTACTCTATCTGGATTTGTTTGATAAAAATTTAACTTCTAAAATGCATATAAATATCCAGACATTATTCCTGAAATAGGTCCTCTTGAGCCAGTATCATGTATTAGAATGGAAACTAAACATAGAGAAGGTAAACAAATTGCTCATTCATCAGCCAACAGAATCAATTTACCTTATTCTATTGCTAAAAGACATCAAATTAAATTCTGTTGTCGATTACTGGTTAGAAGAGGCTTATCCTTAAAAATATCATTTTCATCTATCCAGACTGTCAATGTAACAGAAATAAAAGAGTTTTATAAATTTYGTCATATATTTCCTGAAGATAGACGTTTCGCAAAATGGAATATTCTTAAATGGATTAAAATTAATAATTCTCATTATGAGAACGGTATGTTGGTTATTACAAAATGGGAGAGAAATAAAAATTCTCAATTGGATATATTCATATAATATCTGTATCTAAAGATAATACTGTGTATTTCTTATTTAAAAAACTCACTACTGTAAATTTCAATATTCATTTCTATGCTTATGAAAATTTTACTGATCAGTGGTATTATTTAAAATTTCAAGATTTAACTGTTCACACAGCAATCAACATCAGAATTACTGCAAGTGGTTTCGTTTCGTTATACTCTTTGATTTTTCTAAAAGAAATAAAAAAAAGTTTGCGTTTTTTATTTTTATTGTAATTGAATATATATATATATATATATATATATATATATATATATATATGTATTATAGTTTATATATATTATGCGTATACAAATCACATTTATATGTAACATAAGTATGTATTATAAATATAATATATGTATATATTATGAGTATAAGATAATTGTATTTATTAAACATTTATCTTATATTCTCATAAATTTAAAACACACGTGATTATAATAAAACATTAAACAAATAATATCTGTGTTTTCGCTTGTAATAACCTTTTTCATTCTATCACAAAAAATGATTTTGATTTKAGAATAATAAAAGATTCTACAAATTCATTTTCAAGAACAGAATAAGATTTTTTTTTGATCGATCTATTATTAAATCAAGAATATTATGAAATTATCACAAATTTTTATTGTCTAATTTATAAACCTTTCTGAGAAAATTAATGGAATAGCATCAAGATTATTTTATTCTAGATTCAAGAATTTTTTATTTAAGAATAAAATATTCCTCTCTTAAGAATAAATATAATTGGACCTATAGCGATCCTATTTTATGATAAATCGAAGAGTAATAGCATTGAACTCGGAAATCTTTTCTATGGATGAATGAACACTATTATGAAGTTATTAACCCACATGTGACACGCACACGTAGCTTCCAACATAAATGGAAGCTATTGAGCAGGTATTTTAGGTGATAGAATTATTGGTCCCGCTTTTCTCCCAGATGTTCTGACGGTAAAAAAATTTACAATCTTCTGATCGATTTGCAATACATATGTATATAATATTTTTTTATAGGGAAGAAATTACGTACATTTTTCGAGACAATGACTTCCAGAACTTTTGAAAGAAATTCCTCTCTTACAAAGAAAAAATATGTTTTTTCAACAAGATGGTGCACCACCGCATGTATATCGAGAAGTAACAAATTTTTTAAATGAACGTTTTCCTGTTCGCTGGATAGCTCAACACGAATCAATTAGATGGCCCGCACGGTACAAGAACCTTTTAATTTAGAAATACATATGTACAAGAGAAAAAGAAAAATGTAGAAAGAAATGCTTTAATATTTTTCATATTGATTTTTAATGCTCACCGGATTTGACACCATTAGACTTTTTTCTTTGAGGCCATCTAAAAAAAATTGTGTATGCCCTATTCACCCGAAGAAGTCATTGCAAGGATGCAAGTGGCTGTCAGAACTATTGATGGAATGCTTCGACGGGTACGTGAAAATCTTGTTCGTCGTGCGGAAGCACGTATTGATGCTCGTGGAGCTCATTTTGAAAATTTATTATAACAAGTCCTTTTTAGGACTACAAAATAGTCCTTTTCAGGACTAAATAACAGCTCTTCTCAGAGCTAGCAATTTACTGCAAAACAGTCCTTTTCAGGACTACTAATATTTTAAAACGTCGGAACATTTTTCCATTGCAAAAATAAATAAAACATTTCTTTCTTCTTCCCTATCTCTAAAAGATATTGAATAGGAAATTCTAATACAAGGCGTTTTATTTTAATCATTTATATCATTTCCATCATTATTAATTAACTTTAATCTCGGTTGAACTTATTCTTTATCTTTTTTTAGTTCTAAGAAATAGAAAAAAATAAAAATTAAGTTAAACCAAGGTTAAAATTAATTTACATTGTAAATGGACATTAATGGATCTTCTTGCGAATGATCCAATTACTTTAAAATAATAAATTTTTAAAAAATTTATTAGAACAATAACGTATTTTAACGTATAAGTCTGCTTGAAAAGAAGTAGTATTTTTAAAAAAGTGTTAAAAAACAGAGAAGCATTACTCTCCTTATAAAAAAAATTTCTTTTTTTCATAATATTAAAAATAGAATTTTATGGTAGGTTAGTTTAATTTTTAATAGCATAAAAGATTTTTCTAATGTAAAATTATTAAAAAAAATAATTGTTCAAAAGAAATTAATTCTTATTAATGAATTAAAATTATGTCCAGACATAATAGAAATTCGGAATTATTATGTCGCGACATAATTTTTCAGCATAAAGGAATTTGAATTTTTTATTACTGTTCAAATAAGATGCACATGGCAAGTCATTCTATTTTTAATAAAACAAAACAATGTTATTAAATTAATATTGAAGAAATCTCTATTGAAAAGATCCCCTTTTATTATGTTAAAATTATGTTGCGACGTAATAATAATTAATAATAAATTAAAATTATGTAAAGATATAATAAAAATTATTTTTATTAATTTAGACATAATTTTAATTTACTAAATTATTATTATGTAGTAGTAGTAGAGAAAATGCGAGTGGGCTAGTAGGGAGCCCTAATGTCACCTAGATCTCTTGATCCTCTGTGACTCCCCGCCTGTTAAGTCTCTTTTTCTTGGTATCGAACGATTGAAATTTATTACCAAATGTTGGCTTCGTAAATATTGCGTTATGTCTGACGTGTCAGTTCAATACGAGCATCTCATACACCGCGCGTGTATACACAAATACACGTTATCACCGCAACTGTCGTATGTGCAATCTGACTGTGATTTCTTCTCCTCGAAAGTCGAGCAATCGTCCGTACTGGTCGACGACACGTATCGTTAAATCCGAAATACTCCGTGCGATGATCGGCAAGTAAATGATCTGCGCCGGTGTTTCCGATATCTTATATCCTGGTGGCACGTTCAGGGAAAATTTATGTATTGTATGTACGCGTTTATCGTTGCTGTATGTGCTCAAGGTCACGTTACACTCTACGCGGATAATGTTTACGCTGACAATGTTAATGGACAAGTCCGATTCGTGCCATTTTCGCGGCTATAATATACGATCTGAAGAAAATCCTAGCAGCGATCCAATGTTGTTAGGCTTACTAAAATTTATTCTGTAGATACATTTTATCTCACTCTTCATCGTATTGTTATTTGCACGGAGCGCTATCGGGAAATCTTCATTCACATTATCATCGACGCTGCCGCACTTTTTATCATCATGAACCGCATGTTGCGAATGTTTCCGTGGAATTGCATTCAAAAAATCATTCATAGCATGCAATTCATACGATCCCTCGGGAATCGTTATTTTCACGTCGTTTTCATCAAAGTAAAATTTATTATTCGAAGCATTCACGTTCGATATCGTGTTGTAAGTCTCAAAGTTCATTAGACCGAGCTTGTAATCATCGTCACTTAAATCTATAGCTGGAAAGTAGGTTGTAGCGAGAACGTTGCTCTTCCCGATTAGCGTAAGTATCAGCGATATGATTGAACAACCATCCGGCGAATACTGAGTTAAATAGTGCTGTCAGGCTTTAAACTGGTACACATCGACCGTTCGGAGAAATTGCAGACACAGYTRTCCACAKATGYTCTGATTGTADRTTTGWYAGRGTGTTCGATTGTAYTCTATCTTTGTCACACCATTTCCGAAATATCGCACGAGTTCTTTAGGCGGTCGAAGATTACCAAAACTATCGAAATATATCACGTGATTGTCTCTCTTTGCATATGCTACCCAATGAGTGCCAGGACCTCTCACATCGTCCAGGTTTACGATACCACTCTCGTTTCGACGTGCACCGCTTATCGGTAATGCGTTACACATAAAAACACCTCTAAAATATGGTACATGCACGCGTCTTGCTAGATGATCCAACTGTATGTTCGTTGTCACACCCGCAGGCATTTTTAATGTTTTTTTCAACGTTTTTTTTTTTTCTTTGTTATTACACCCTGTCCACGTTTATACGGGCCGAGATATAATCCCTTTCCATATTTGCAGCAAGATACAATCCGTGACCTTCCATCGCGCGATTGTTATCCTGCAACTCCTCAAGCTGGCGTCGTGTGGCTTCACTGACCGCCTTTGCCACGCCGGCCGCTCCACCGATTAATAATCCGAGTGCGCCCAACATTGGAAAAAATGGCAATATATCACCGCGTTTCGCTGTCGGAAGTACTCGTTTTGTCTTTTTCTTTGTCTTCACTTTCGTCTTCATATGCCGATCTTTGTTTTAGCTTTCATTGCCGCCCAAACAGCCGTCACAGCAGCTCTCTCTCCGAGAGTCGAATTTCTCGCGATAATACATTTCCGCGCTTTCTTAGCGAATATTTTGTCAGCCACGTGTCGTTCCGCGAGATCGTTGCTATGCGAATAGGCTATGTCGTGTTCGCGACACGCCGCGTCCAACGGATTAATGCCTCGATCGCCTCTGGCCAATCGCTTTTCTAAATGCGTTCCTGGACCACAAAACTGATAGCCGGGTTATGTAGTTCGAAAGGAAGAGCGTTAATCACGTTGTTCAACAGACTGCCGCCGCTTTTTATTGATTTGCAAGACATGTTGTTGCAACAACTGACATTCATGGCAATCTTTAATCAACGGTGCGGGGCGTCGATGTGCGTTCGCTGCCACGATCGATTGTAATGTTCGTAACAGCGGCGATAAGTCTGAACTTCCAAATCCGACTTTRTATRCTCCGGAAGCTTGTCCCACAGATGATGCACGTAATGACCGCACACTTGAAGCAGAACAGGTTTCGGTACATACTGTAACTCTTCAGCGGTTAAATCGAGAATATTGGAGGCTTGATAGCAGAATGAACATCTTTGCTACTGAGCAATTCGCAGTTTTGCACGCATATAAATAACACTCGATCCTACCCTCTCCATCTAATAGAAAATGGGGTTCGTACGGCAGCCGTTAATGATACGCGTTATAAATTGTGACGATAGATTACGGAAAATGGGAGACAACGCGGAGAAACGTAAGCATGGTGCGATGCTACCGAGTACCATACGCGCGATCGTATGCGGTCCTTCGAATTGTGATAAAACTAATGTTCTCATAAGCTTGTTGGAAAGTCCGCACGGTGTACGCTTCGAGAACGTGTACGTATACTCGAAATCGTTGCAACAGCCGAAATATCAATACTTGGAGAATTTGTTGTCATCGATCGACGAAATCGGCTATTTTACATTTTCTAATAACAGTGACGTCGTTCCACCGAGCGAGGCGCGACCAAACTCAATCTTCGTCTTCGATGATGTAGCATGWGATAAGCAAGATACTGTGAGAGAATATTTCTCRATGGGCAGACACTCGCACGTCGACTGTTTTTATCTCTGCCAATCATACGCGAGAATACYTAAACATCTTATAYGAGACAACGCGAATCTGTTAATCCTGTTCAARCAGGATGGTACCAACCTGAAGCACGTGTACAATGRTYWCGTGAATACCRACATGTCATACGAGGATTTCAGTGAATTATGCCGCAATTGTTGGCAGCAAAAGTATGGATTTCTGATGATAGACAAGGACAGCGCGCTTACTAACGGGCGATACAGAAAAGGATTTAACGAGTTTGCGGTGCCGCGAAGCGATTAGTCGATATCGATACTCCAACGTTGAAAGAACGCTGGCTGATAACATGGCTGATAACAAAGATATACGCGAACGTGAGAAGGTTGTGAGGGAGATGGAAAAAACGGTCGAGTCGATCCGTAAAAAACATCGCGCTTTGAAGACCGGCAAGATCGAAGAAGATATCGCGACCAAGAGTCATTTTAAACCGATCATCGAGTCGCTGCAAAAAATTATTGAAAACTCTAGCATGCGCGCGATAAAAGACGAGCCGCGTGATGATGACTACGTTAAAACGTTATCCGTTCAAAAGGAGGATGTAAAATCGAGCAAGAGGAAACGATCGAATACTTCGTTAGATTGCAAATCGAAACGCTTGGACGTTCCTGGACTGGATGCGTCACCGATAATTTCCACACCATCCGCGACAACGCCCGAGTCACTCGCAAATGAGGATGTTTTCGAAATCACGGATGACTCGCTCGCGATATCTGTTCAAAATCAGTTGCAAACACCGGAGGGTCAAAAAACGTTGAGAGAAACATTGCGAGAACATCTGGGTCCGCTGAGTCAAAAGTACGTCGGAGCTATTTTGACCGGTGATAGAGAGAGCGATATGGACCGTATGTATGTTTATCTCGACAAGGATGGAATGATGTTCGGCAGTAAACGATTCGATGTGGACAAAGCGGATAACATTATTATCGATGATGTGCGATATGTCGGTACACCCGATCTTTACGAGTTGATCTTCAAGAGAGTTGAACCCCAATGACGTCATCTATACGAAGGACGATAAACAAAAGTACAAGAGTATGCTACTGACGACGAATGCGCACAGATACAATCACGATCCTCATGATCGTATACGAGGCAACAGGGGATACAAATACAAACATGTAATCGCGCCGTTGATATAGATCGAATCTAAAAATAAATCTGGAAGAGAATTACCTCGCGCAATGACATTAAACGACAATGCGATCGATTACGTGCACTGGGACGATCCCAACRAGCTAGTGGATCGTTTACGATTGCTCGAAGCTTCGCGTCAAGCTGGTCATAATGCTCATGACAACGAGATGCTATCGATCATCGAGGAACTTCGCGGAACTGGCATCATTATAAATTAACTCTCGTATCGTTGAAACAAATCAGTCGATCGGTATCACCCATATCGAAAAAATGTCAATCAGCAAATTTGGATTATCCGATCAGAAAAACGACGATAATTTATTTCATCGTTGGAGCGGTATAATAAGAAATTACGTGTACGAAAACGCTTTATGTCGCGTCGCTACAGACTTCGATGCGAAATCGTGCAAAATTCGACGTGTAGCTTTACCAGTAGATAATGTCGTCAACAAACGATTCGTGCAACAGAACATACAAATTTTGAAAGATCGACAGAATGAAATCGAGAAGAATATGCAAATTTTGAAAAATGGGCAGGATGAAATCGAAAAGAACATAATATCGCTCCAAACTAATAGGCAGTTTATGCTAAAATACCTGCAAGAGAATATTCAAACTTTTGAAGATCAATTGAATCTATTCGAGAAGAAGATGACCACGGTCCAAAATAACATTCAAGCAAAGACGGCTCACCGCACAGAATAGATAAGCATTGAAAAGATTCGTCATCTAGCGCAACTGGCATCGACGCCGTTAACAAATTATATGTGGAGCAGCGCATTAAAACCTTGACGAATCAATAGAAAGAATCAAATGAGAGATTAACTTCGTTAGAGAAGGACGTGCGAGCTTCAGCGTGTGATTATCAAAGCTGAGTCAGAAACAACAATGAGTGGTAATGAACGACAAAGAGATGGTTACGAACATCTAACAAATAATTTCGGTTTTTGAATCAACAACGGACGGTTCAGGAACGGTTGTCGAATAGCTATCAAATGGCAGTAAATCGGGTTTGGAATGGTTATGAACGACTATCCAATCGATCTGTACCGGAAGACAAAGAACGCCTATTGAAAGATGACAGAAAAAAATGATAAGCAAACAATTAAAAACGGCAATACGAACAGCAAACGACGAAACGTACAACAGATAACGTTTAAAAATGAAATACATCATAGTGTAATTTCATCGCGCGCGTTATTATGCATCAGTCAATAATTGTGTATGAAACATGAGATCCGATGAAAACGTCGTCAGTGCCGGCGACTCGTCGAGGAGTTGCATGCTCCAGCGAGAAAAAATTTCCCAAGAAGGCACGTCATAGTTCGAGGATACGAAGATCTGTGGCCGATATCGTTGAGATGCATCCATACTCAAGTTTCAACAAAGATTACCATTACATTCTCACCGTCATTGATGTGCTGAGCAAGTATGCGTGGGCCGTATCGCTCAAGAGTAAAAGTGGAAGCGAGACGGCAAACGCTATCACCGAGATAATTCGAAAGAGCGGTAGACATCCGAAAAACTTACAAACCGATATGGGGAAGGAGTTTTACAACGCTGACGTGCAACGACTCATAAATAAACATGGCATCAATCACTATTCTACATACTCCGWAATGAAAGCATCGRTCGTCGAGCGRTTCAATCGCACRCTRAAGAATGATATGTGRAAGATGTTTACGCTCAACGGAAATTACAAGTGGATCGACCTGTTACCGCGTCTCGTATTGAATTACAATGCTCGAAAGCATCGAACAATCGGCATGCGACCCGTTGACGTAACCCCCGCGGGGGATTGAATTTCGCCGGGCCCGCGATCTTTATAGCGCTGTACACTGTAGCCGAAAGACTCTTGGCTACAGTGTACAGCGCTATAAAGATCGCGGGCCCGGCGAAATTCAAAGTAGGCGATTCAGTACGTGTGAGCAAGTACAAGACGATCTTTGAAAAGGGTTACACACCAAATTGGACAACCGAGGTTCAAGATTATTAAAATACAGCGTACCAATCCCGTAACTTATCTATTCGAGGACTATCGCGGAAAATTTATAGCTGGAGCGTTCTAAGAGTACGAGTTGCATCGCCCGACTCATCCGGATATATACCTCGTGGAAAAAGTATTGTGCAGGAGGGGAAATGAGATTTACGTAAAGTGGCTGGGATTCGATGGATCGCACAATTCATGGATACACAAGGACAATACGTTGTGAAAATAAAAAATTTATTATAAAGTTATTATATACTTTTTTTATACAAAAATAGAAACATTATTATACATATTATACGTATAAAAATAAATTTTTATTAAAAATACATAATTGTGTACTTATTTTTACTACTAAATATAAACTTATACAAACATATGTTTACAATGATATTTTATAATGTCCCCATGGTAGCGTGTCGGTAGAATCGGATACTATGTATCGTTTATCATCGTTTATCATCAGACTTAGAGCAATTTTCGATTCCGATATCGTGTACACCTCGTGTAATTTTGATCTTATGCAAGATTGCGTTCACGTCATTTCGATTTTGTCTTGCAGACACCGCGTATAATCGTCAAACGTTATAATTCGCGCTACAACATTACTTTTGACACCTTTGACTTTTTTGGTGTCTTTCTTACCATCGACGCGCAAGGCGTACATCTTTGCCCTAAGTCCGACGAATTCAGTCATTATCGCGCCATTGTTCTCGTCTTTCATTAGGCCCGGTACTTTTTTATTGACGAGTAGAATACCGTACTCGTTGTCGATCGGATAATGGCTCGTATCAAACTTAGCGATATCGTGTTTCATGATATCGTATATATCATCGCATTCGATGTTGTATATAAGGTTATCTGTATCGGTACATAATTTTACATTTTTCACGATATAGCGATAACATGTACTCTGATGAAATTCAAACACGTCTTGGATATGTCGAGGATGCACATACCCACGTAGATTGGTTTGTCGAACTTCACCTCGAGTTTACGCATTTCTATTGCTACTAGATTTTCTGAAAAGACGCTTCGACTATGAAAATTAGGTTTCGCGATCATCGCCTCCGCGCTGTATCTCCCGTCCTAACGCGTTAAGAGTCGCACGTCGATGTGATTGCGCACATTCTCCATGGTTTTACCGCATTCATTAATTTATACAAATTTTTCTCAAAATCATTGTTCGCGCGAGTTCTTAAATTTGTATTTAGTTGGATATAATCGCAAAGCCATGGGGATTGCGCGAATTGTAATGATGAATTTTTGTTACCCGAAGACCATGACGAGTACATTGCTGCAAGTTGCGATAATGAATGACGTAACGTTTCTTATCATATAACGTGGCGAGGAGCTTGTTTTCACGTTTATCGGGTGATTTATCACGTGGACAAAACGGTAAATCTGCATGCGCATCGTGAAGATGTTGTGGATACTCTAAGTCTATCTCGAGAGTATAGCCTATCGGAGAATTTAACGCGACATCCATAACGTTGAAATTAGATATATCGTCGACCCATCGAAAATCGGCAAATGGCAATGGCTGACACATTGCCCATCCGTACAAATTATTAACATCAAAATACATTAAGTATGATGATGGATGGTTTCGATGGATCGTACTCCATGTATTTGTTGTTGGCGCGCGCGTACCTGCCGGAACATTGACTCAGGCCACCGCGTATACCACGTTCGACGAACATGACCATGTCAATGTCGGTAAGCAATTCAAAATTTATGCCTGTATGTTTTAACATCGCGTCCCACGTAAAACCTGGTAATGTATAATACGCGAGATCGAGCCCATAACTCGAGACACAACTGTCGCGAAAGTTTTCAAAAATGTCAGCCAACAACAAGACATCTGTTTTTAGATATAAATCGCTATATTCGCCGAGGGTTCGAATAGAGAACCGCTGCCACATGTTGATAGCATGCGCATAATTAACCTCGGATACGGTATCGCCTGTTAACGAACTATAAAACGATTCGCGCGGCGGTAAACGTGTGTCCTCCAATTTTTCGACGCAGTCAATGTACTCGTACGGAAAGATACCTTTTCGTGTCAGTAGATTGAAATTTTCTGCTGATAAATTACAAAATTCACATTGCATTATCCGTAGTTTATCTTTACTGAGATACGATGCCAATTTATCTAAACTCGAAGTAAGAAATTTGTATGAATCTATAAAACGTAATTTTATGTTATTTTTTTTTCCGTTCGTCCTCAGTGCTTTTAATATTTTTCGTGAACGAGATATATTTTTCCTTCATTATCGGAAGTAGCTCAACACGTCCGTCGTACACTGTGGCTATTTCCTTGATAATAAAATGCGCGTCGTAGCCGGATAAATTATGAAAAACTACGGGAATGCAAATGAGAATCTTTGTAATTTAAATTACAATTTGAATGCGCGGAACCTCTGAATCGCCCGGTCAAATGGCAATGATCGCGTACTCGCGTATCGTCTGGCGCGAACGGTTTTTCGCATATGTGACAGTGCGTAGCGCTATTAAATTTTTCTAAATTATCTCGCGTAAATTCCATGGGGACGTTAGCCGATAAAATATATTTTACGTTATGTGCTAAAACTCTTAGTTCCTCGGCGAACCACTACACAATCCTTATCGCGACGAGACCGATACATGCATAATGAAGCGTCATATGAGCAGTATACATAATATATAAAAAATTACCTTTTTTAAAAAAAAGGTAAAAAAAGGCGTCAAGTACACGCTCTTTTCAAAATTAAAACAGTATAATAATTTTACCTTTCAAAAAAGCTGTCGTAGAGTAAAGGCAGCGAATATGGAATAGGTTACTAATATGGAATAGGGACTTATTTTTTAAACAAAGCGTTGCATTCTAGTGGCAATTACTGGAAGTTGTTGTAATTATTGTCAAACGTGCCATATCAAATAATAAATTCGAT
>JANQDE010000218.1:111915-125166 GCA_037157785.1 Cephalotes varians
TTGATCGTGTCGAAAATAAGCTTGAGAGAGTAATCGTTCAAAAAGAGGATCTCAACTATCAAATTAAAGTTTTTTTGATGAAATTTCGTTTCAGACAGAAAAAATGCTCTATCCACCATGCCTGTTATCGTCCCCCTCTTTTGAGCCAATGCGTGTTGAGAATTATAATTTAGGTATCTGCCAGAGAACGTCGGTTTATGGAACCAATCGAACTCCAGGTTTCCATTAAATTTGACGATTGTAACATCCAAGAAATCAAACTTATCCCCGCCTATCTCTAAGATAAACTGCAATCTAGGATGAAATGATTTAAAAGTATTTAAGATAACGTCAGCAGAGTCAAAAGGGACTGCCAATAAAATACCATCAACATATCTTACATAAATAAGTAACCGTATATTTAAAATGTTGATGACTCTGCTTTCGATATCTCTTAATACCAAATCTGCAATGATGGGTGACAATGGAGAACCCATGGATGTACCAAAATTCTGTTTGTATATCATGTTGTTAAAGGAGAAATACGTAGATTCTAAGATCATTTTTAATGCTAAAATGAATTCGTCATTAGGTATTTTACAGTTATCTAAAATGTTTTCAAGTCTCTTAGATACATTTTCAATGGCTAAGTCCAAGGGAATATTGGTGAACACTGTCATCTAATTTAACATTCCTCAGTTTCTCAATCAATTGAAAACTATTCTCAATGTGACTAATTATGTACTGTACTTTCGACACTATCATTTTTTGTAGAAAAGAGGCCAAAGAATAAAACGGACTGTCTATGGATGAAACAATCAATCTGAACTGATGTCCAGGCTTGTGAATCTTTGGGAGTCCATAGGCTCTCGGTAGGCACCCATCATTGCAAATTAGAGATCTATAAGTAGAGTGTGAAATATAATCCGAGGTCTTCCATCTGGTGAGCAATTTTCTCAAGTTACTAATCATTTTATTAATTGGATCTTTATTGATCTTGGTATAAGTATTGATGTCATCTAGCATATTAGTTCTTACTGTTATAGTCATTTCTATCTAAGGCAACAGTGACGTTGCCCTTGTCCGTTCTAATGAAAATGACATCTGGATTGTTCTTAATAAAAATTTTGCAAGTTCTATTAAGTGATGAAAGTCTGGGATTCGAATGGGTATTCGATATTAAGGTCGGAAGGGAACCAATCAACGGAATAGCTCGATTACGGATATTGAGTTGAGTGTCAATGTCAAACTTGTTGGTGTTACATTCAATGCTCTTAATGAATTCAATTACTACATTATCTTTTTTATTGGTAAGCATTGAAAAATTTTCACCCAGCTGCAACAGGCACTGGACGTCATGAGAAATGTTGATGTTCGAAAGATTCACAAACCATTTATTTCTGATCGTATTTAAAGAGGAATCATGATTTGTATGCAAGAATTTCAATGAATTGATCTTGATTTCTGTTAACGAGCTATCTTGCAGAAACTTGGGTTTAGAGAAGGTGAAAACAGGGGAAAAGTATGGAGCATCTAGATCTCCTGACTCAGAATCTGTCCCCGTATGTGCTCAATAATTGATTGTATTGATGTTATTATTAGTATTAATATTATGTTTATGCAGCAGCCAATGCATTTTGTTATTCAATCTATCCGTTTCTTGTTGAAATAGTAGAAGCAAAGAGGCTTCTTGATTTTGAAAAAATTTTTGATAAATACTAAAAGGTGTTTAGTAACCTTGCTCACCAGACGAAAGGACTCAGTCTTCTGTGAATAAAACGTTCTATAAGCGTCTTTTAATTCGATCCTAATAAGTTTAATAATAAAGGAACGTTTCAAATAGTTGAATCTATGTTTAGATCTGTAATCTGACAAAAATAGTTTTGCTCCAGAAATATTATACAAATGTGGTGGAGTAATGTTGTGTTGGATACAAAATTTTAGAAAACTTATACGTATTCTTACTTAATTATTTTTAATAACATTATTATAACATTAAAAATTCTCTTAACATATATAATGTAACATTAATATATAAATATAACATTAATATACTAATAAATATATAAATATGTAACATATAATATAATATATTAATATATAACAAATCAAGACAATAATTAATCTTAAATCAAAACATTAACATTAACATTAATCTTTTTTTTAACACAAAATTAAATTATAAATCTGTTTGTAAAAACATTGTATCCGCTAACTTTTATAATTTGTTGAGAATTTCATTTTGTCGATCTTCTATTGAATTTCGTTTTTCTTCTAATGCGAGTCTTCGTTCTTCCAACGTAATTCGTCGTTGCTCATTTTGAGCTGTCAATTGTGCGGCTTCAATCTGTTTCATTGCGGCTTCTGCAAAGAGCTATAATAAAAAATAAAAAATATTAACATACAGATTATAAAAATATTAATACAAATTATAAAATAACATACTAGAATATAGATCAGTATGTGAAAACACAACAAATAATTAAAGGTATATACATTAATATAAATTCACACAAGAAACTTTTCCACGATGATCTAGTTTTGATCGTGTAGTGCACTTTTAATTATTTGTTGTATTTACACATACCAGTTTATATTCTAGTATTTGTTATTGGCTAAGACATTTGCCCCGGAAATTGATTTTTATTTATTGATTATTAATTTAATAACAAATTAAAAATTTTACAATCAAATTGACAAAATTAATTAAACATATGTTACCTGCAAAGCTTTAGCATGACTTTCAGCAATTTCTGAAAATTTGTCACATGCCTCTTGTGGCTGCATCGCAATCCGTTACGTGCTTTTTCCTATGAAATAAAAATAAATATAATTTTATATACAGAACCTCCATAATTTCGCATTCTCTATATATACATACATACATACATTCACGCACGAGCGTATATACATACATACATGTACATATATATACAGGGAATTTTAATAAGTGGATCAACGTTTTACCATAGGAGATGAGTTATCGACTGCAACTGTAATCAACTAAACATTCCATAGATGATAGCTGCTTGAGTCGACCGTGCGTACTGAATGCCCGAGTGTGATGTACAGTCAAGTTCCAAAGTATGAATTAAATGGCATATATCATTTATAGAAGCTATACATGCTTAATTAATATATTTAACTCTTATATATTTAACTCTTTTCTTAAACGCGGTTTATTTTCGCGCGTTTTTATTTTTTTATAACTTTCCTTACACATTCTTAACAAATTAAAAACAAAATTCTTTTTACGCGATTTTTTATTATGCAGAAAATATCTATCGCATAAAAAGAAAATTAGACGTAAAATGCTATTCTTATAAAATACTATAAATGTTGTAGAGTGCAAAAAATACTATTTTATAAATAATACTTTATAAATATAATTCTTATAGAATAATCGTGTTATTGTATTTTTCTATAAAAAGCGATATTCTACTGAATTTTTGACAGTAGACTTTTGCCTGGAGCCATATTCTACCACATTTTTTGATCTATTTCTTCGCGAAGGTCCACTTTAAAAAAACCTAACGCGTCGAAAATGGAATCTCAAGGGTAGTGTGTAAGTCCACGTTCTTTATAATTTTTATTGTTTTTATATGTCAAAAATTCAGTAGAATACCGCTTTTTATAGAAAAATACAATAACGCGATTATTCTATAAGAATTATATTTATAAAGTATTATTTATAAAATAGTATTTTTTTGCATTCTACAGCATTTATAATATTTTATAAGAATAGCATTTTACATCTAATTTTCTTTTGACGCGATAGATATGTTCCGCATAATAAAAAGTCGCGTAAAAAGAATTTCATTTTTAATTTGTTAAGAATGCGTAAGGAAAGTTATATAAAAATAAAAACGCGCAAAAACAAACCGCATTTAAGAAAAAAGTTAAATATATAAGAATTAAATATATTAATTAAGCAGGCATAGCTTCTATAAAATGATATATGCCATTTAATTTATACTTTGGAACTTGACTCATCACACTCAGGCATTCAGTACGCACGGTCGACTCAAGCAGCTGTCATCTATGGAACGTTTAATTGATTACAATTGCAGTCGATAACTCATCTCCTATGATAAAACGTTGATCCACTTATTAAAATTCACCCTGTATATTAAAACGTACTTATAACAATGTAACTGTTATATACAATGTGTTATATTACATTTATATTGTTAAATAGGAAATTATAATATGTAATGTTATTATTAGGTACTATTAGGTTACTATTAGGTTTACCGGGAAATTATACATATTTTTTTGCAGATATTGACAGCTCTAAGGTTTTATGCTGTTGGCTGTTACCAAGGTGCAATTGGAGAACAATGGGACATCGCAATAAGTCAGCCATCCGTTAGCCGCTGTATACGAAGAGTGACTGATACCATTAATGATATCTTACTGCGACAATGGGTACGATTTCCCATGACTGATATTGAACGCCAAAGAGCCCGGGAAAAGTTTAGATATGCTCCTCAACCGTTCATAGGTGCAATTGGGGCAATCGATTGCACTTATATTAATATAAAAGGACCCGTGGAACATGAAGAAGCATATGTGAATCATTGGGGTGATCACGCACTCAATGTTCAAGTTGTATGTACAAGTGCTTTTTTGTGAATGTTTTTTGTACCATATTATTATGCTAAGAGAAATTAAAATTTTTTTTTTATTATATTATTAGATCTGTGATCCTGATTTAAAAATATTGAATGTAAATGCGCGATATCCAGGAGCACGACATGATGCGTACATTTGGTCTAATTCTCCCGTTCGATGTGTCATGGAACGAAGATACAACAATGGAGAACGCAATACTTGGTTAATTGGTAAGTTATAATATTCGCAAATAATTATAAGATTTCTGATTTCTTGTATAGGTGACGATGGATACAGCATAGAGCCATGGCTTAGAGCCATGGCTAATGATTCCTCTAAAACACGAAATACCAAATATGCCTAGATTTCGATACAATGAAGATTTGTGCAGCGCAAGAGCCTGTGTAGAACGTTTGTTTAGCGTTTGGAAAGCAGTGTTTAGGTGTCTGTCGGTTCAAAGAAAGTTAATGTATGAACCAGGCATGGCTGGTAAAATTGTTAATGCATGTGTTGTGTTACATAACATGAGGATTGCATATGGCATGGCACAAGACGTGGAATTTGATGAAATAGACCATGAACAATACCATAGAGCGAATATAGTTGCAGAACCGAATGAAGTTGAATATGGAGCATTTCAAGGATGGGCACTTGCCGCACGCATACAGGAGGAATTTTATTGATCGACACTATGGAAGAATTTAAAGAAAAAAGAATGATTTATCAAAGTGCAAACTTTGTTTATTTTTAGGGTGAATGTTTTAATTAATCACTCTGTGATACAACGTCTGTCTCGTAATTCTGCGTATTAATATTGGACAAATATAAATATATATTTGTCCAATATTAATACGCAGAATTTTTAGCATTTTAAAAAAAGTACAATTGGATTAATATTGGACCAATATATATTTATACATATTTGTCCAATATTTTATCCAGTAATCCATATATATTATTTAAATTTTTAATTAAATTTTCATCCACTTGCAATCTTTTCTCCTCCAAAATAAGTCGCCGTTCATCCAATGCATTCCGTACACGGTCATTTTCCGCTGCTATCATTGCAGCTTCAGAATGTTTTAGTGAAGCCTCCGCAAACATCTGTAACAAGAAATAAGATAAAAAGTTTAAGAGGCCGCGAGTTATCTTCATGTTTTAATAATATTAATAAAAAAAATATTTTATAACATAATAAATGATTGTTATGTTTATTCATATATTGTAATGTAATAATAAATGTTACCTGTAGAGCTGTAGCGTGACTTTCCGCAATCTGCGTAAATTTGTCTCGAGCATCTTGCAGTTGTACGCTGATTCGTTGACTCCTTGTTTCTGTAGAATAAATAAATAACATACATGCACATCTTTTATCATTGGCAAACAACAAAGATAAAATAATTCACTATTAACATTTTCTATTGAGAAAATTAGAACCAGAAAACTGCAACATTAGTACACGTTGAGTGCAATTATATTTTTTCGTTATGAAAATCAAATATGAATATGTGAATTGATTTTCATAGTGGAAACAACACAATTACACTGTTTACATCAGTGCCACACTAGTTTTCCCAGTAAAAAATGCTATGTCATCTCTGTGTCTCTTGCTGAAAAGCAGTCTACAGATAGTTAAATAAGTCTACAGATAGTTGGATCTACCTATTTCTATCTATTTCTACCTTGCTTTCAAAATATAACATTTTTAAACAGTTTAAAACTGCACTTACTGTTATACGTTTCCTTTTTTCTTTGAATTGTACTAGCTGTTCTCCTTCTTATTCTTGTAGGCCTTGTTTCTGCATCTGCATGCCTTTCTTCTGTACATGTATTAATTTCAACGGCTTCTTCATTTAAGCATTGCACAACATCGGCATACGATAGCTCATTACGTACATTACTCATATTGTCTTCTAACGCTTCATGCATATGTTGTTCTGTAATTATAAATATATAATATAATTATAATATATTTGTAATATATTGAAAAATAACATTAACTACGTAATAGTATATCATAAAATGCATGTCTCATAATTTTTCTAGAATTTAGGATTTATTTATATATATATTTTTTTTGTCATTATTAATATCCACAGTGTCATTTATTATTTCAGCGATTGACGTCGTCGTTGGTGCATGTTGAAAAGCATAATCGTTTCCATTTTCCAATTGCACTTGATATTCCTATATAAGAAAAAATATAATATAAAATAGCATTATACGTTTTATACATTGATTATGTGGGAGGATCCCGTTAGCACACATCCACTCACATCGCCCGGTGCTTAGAGTTTTTCACTGGACCACCAATCAGAAAATTTTATTTTAAATTAGCCAATCGGCGATGTGGGCTATCGGAGCCCACCCGATTATGTTCAGCTGAGAAAGCTGCTTTGCAATTATTATAAAAGTTATGAATCTTATTGTTGTATGCTATTAACCCTGGCTTAAAATCTACCAAAAACATACAGCAATCAGAATCAAAAATTTTGTAATTGTTGTAAAGTAACTTTCTCTAAAAGTAGCCAGTGTTATAAATTGGAAGCTCTCCAATAAGCGATATAAATATATGTATCTCTTCTTCTGGCATACTATCCGCACACTCACGACTACCCTCTACATATTCTAAACCGATGCAACTAATAATACGTTTTTGCAAAGTATCTAAACTATCTGTATGGACTGGAAAATTTCCAGTCCGGTTTCTTTCATTTCTCAATTTTGACGCTTTTTTTGATGCATTGCTCTTCAAATCGCGCCAAACCTGATAATTATATATAATACATAAACACACATGTGCATGCGTACATGCATACAAGTATTCGAAAACTAACGACTATAATTTTATTCATAGATTTTTTAAGCAATTAGAGTAAATATTTTCTTGGCCAAAAGATCAATATTTTTCCGGATTTTTCCTAGATTCTAGGGGAATTTAGAAAGTTATTGAATGAGTATCACTGCTCGGTCCGATTATTTGTCGTAAGCACCCCTCGATAAGCAATAGCGATAACATAACTAGACAATAGTGACCAATAGCAACGCTCCAAGTGAGGCTGCGAATAGAAATGCACAGTGTATATTTTAATTGTGATTCAATTTGAATATCATTAAGAAGAGCATGTAAAAAGTAACATTACATAAATTCGGGTGGCCTCCGTTTGGACACGAATCGATTGAACACGAGCCACTCACAGCGCTTGAACAGTGGAAAGCCTCTAGGCACTGGTCACTGTGGTTGGTGGTGTCCAATTGATCCGTGTCTAAACGAGCCCCTCCCCTAAATTGTAAGTAAAATAACGTATTATAAATATATTATAAATATAATATCTGAAAATAATAAATAAATAAATTTAGATTATATTTTATTTATGAGCTTTATATATAGTCTAAATCATATATGTTTTTCATAAAAATTTTGTTAAGATTTCTTTATTTCTTCTTCTTTTGCTGCAGTCCATTTGGCGCTACGAATGCTTCGAAGCATTTTTTAATTAGTCAATTTATAAAATTCTACCTTCTGATTGGTCAATCGAATGCTTCGAAGCATTCGTAGCATCAAGTAGATCGCAGCCATAAGCATAACTTATTTTAACTTTCCTAGACTCATTAGAAAAAGTGTTTCAGAAAGGAGATTTAATTGGTTGAATACTCCAGCAATAGAGTTATATGAAACCAAGTGTACTCGTTTCGATAACGACATCGGAATCATATTTTGTATCGATATCATTTCGCTAGTTTGTGTTACAAAATAGCTTTGTCAATATAATATCGTCAGTGCAAGCGACAATTGTCGCTACGTAACAAAAACGACAACGTCGTTACAAAGTTAGAGAATAGGCGTACAGAGTATCGATGTATAACTAAAATGTACTGAAAAAGTGAAATGTGAGCAGTTCGCATGATTTCGTAACTTTCATCATGGTGAAAATATGAACCATCTCACGTGAGTTTGCACGACAAGAAATTTCTTGTTGAATGATGAGTTTCAAGAGAGAAAGGCTACTACTGAGCACATGAGAGAGACTGAACCTCTAAATGCTCCCGCCACACGAAACATTAAACGCATCAAATAAACAGTGACTGAAATCGTGATCGCTTTATTATTTCCCGAGGAAGATGAAGAATGGGAAGGAATCGTGAGAATTGCACAGCACCAGAAGGAAAAACAGTATAATCACTCATAAATAATTCACCCGTCAAAATAAAAAAATCTGATTAGTACAGTTTTGGTCAAAATTATATAACCCCATACTTTGAATCTAGTGATACCGTATTTTCACTTGATAGTAACAAAATCGGATGAATATTTTCACGTGAGATAAAAATGCGAGAAATGAACTATCTCACCTAAATTAGACAATCGATGCCCAGAGGTGCGTTCCGTTTCACGCATATGCGCGCGTTCATCTATAGTATATGTGACGTATACTATAGATAAATGCACGCATATGCGTGAAACGGAACGCACCTCAGGTCTCCATGTCGATGGGGAATTTCGACCGTGTCACGAAAAAGGCCGGCTTGGCCGCTCTCAGGTTTCTCTCTTCTCTGGCATAGACCTAGTTTACACCCAGCCATTCAATCCTGATTCACTTTGAAGTGAAGTGAAATTTCTTGAGTGTAAACGGATTAGTTTCGATTCACTTCAATCCTCTTTTCTCAGCGGAGTAGAGGGAACTAAGATTGAAATAAGTATAGTGTAAACATTTTGGATCGAAACGTAGCGAATGTTACCAACATATAATACATCAAGCAATAAGATCAGAGACAAATAGGTAAATATAAGGGTATTTTGTTTATTGTTGTAATAAAACTATATATATTTTTAATCACATATGTTTTTATTATATATTTAAAAAAATATTTTTTGTAATACTGTTACAAGAATGAAAATAAATATTTTTACAAGTATTATAAAATATATAATTATTTTTAAAATAAAATTTGTTATTCTAATGAGAGTCCTGCAATATGATCACGTAACACATTTCGAATTTGATTTGCATTAAAATCGTTATATATTCTGCATGATAAATTTTCCGATTGAAGAAAAGTGTTTTTAGTTTCTCTCAYATATTCTTCCTAAGAATTTAAAAATGGATCTTTTTTAGTTTCTAAGATAATATGTATTGTACAGCAAGYAGCGACCACATCAGGAACAAATTTGTAGTTTAATTCATTATGTTTTAGAAGTATACACCATCGAGATTTTRAACGTCCAAAAGCCATTTCAACGAGAACTCTTCCTCTATTGAAATGTGTATTAAATAATTCTTCTTGTGGCGTTAACTGGATATTTCCATATGCTTTCATTAGCCACGGCAAAAGTAGATAAGCACCATATCCCATTATAAAATATGGTACATCGGGTGGGCTCTGATAGCCCACGTCGCYGATTGRCTAATTTAAAATAAAATTTTCTGATTGGTGGTCCAGTAGAAAAACTCTAAGCACCGGGCGATGTGTGTGGACGTGTGCTRTCRGGACGTGTGCTAAYGGGACCCTCCCGGTACATCTACGTTTTGAACTTGTTTGAAATTCTACAAAGTCCACAAAAAAATTTAAACATTTTAATATTTTTTATTTTTATCATATATTTATTATATATTTATTATATATTTTTTATTCTATAACAATAATATTTTTAATTTGCTAAATAATTAGAAATATAAATAATATCTTTTAAGAATTACCTTTGGTATCAAATTTTCTACATTTTATAACATGGATTCTTTTAAAACAGCTTAAAACATCAWGTAAAYATCCAGGTGCTTGACAGTTTTCTGAATCTGAAAATTAATTCATTAAAAATTTAATATTAACTCCTGAATATTTTCATTTCTTTGTAATTTAAAATATTAATTTATTACCTCAATGTTCAATCCACTACACCTTGGAGTACAATTGATGGCCATTCTTTTCGATTTATGTAGTCTCTGTAACCTTCAAATGGAGGTAATACAGGTATGTGTGTACCATCAACTGTTCCAATGATTTGAGGAATATTAATTAAATTATCGTAAAAAGATGATATTATTTTATATTCTGTTTCGCCTGGCATTGTGATCCATTTAGGAAGTAGTATGGTATTTATTGCTCTAACAACAGCGTGTAAACATTTCCATACTGTCGATTTATGAATACCAATAACATTTCCAACAACACGGTATTCACAACTTGTCAAATAATACAATAATACAGCAACTTTTTTTTCAACATTCAAAGGTTTTCTAGGTGATTTTAATAGAGGTTCACCAGGTTCAAGCATTGGACGTAATTCTTCACATATATATTGAAACGTTGATTTTTTCATTCTGAATGTTTCAATCCAGTCTTCGTCTTTAAAATGTTTATTTACAGTTTCTTCCCACTAATATTGATTTCGATTTTTCATCCAAATTCGCCTGGGTTTACGATTAAGATTTTTTTGTGCTTCCAGAAGTGTGCAAATTTCTATTATTGTATTTTGTTGAATGTTTAAAATATTTTGCAAAAGTTTATGATATGTATGTATTGAGTAAATTCATATGTTTTATAATTTTTATGTATGATGCATTAATAACTACTATCTCTTGTAAATCCATTATTGTACACTGTAAGTCCACAATATTTTTCATTTCTTTGTAATTTAAAATATTAATTTATTACCTCAAAGTTCAATCCACTACACCTTGGAGTACAATTGATGGCCATTCTTTTCGATTTATGTAGTCTCTGTAACCTTCAAATGGAGGTAATACAGGTAGGTACAGGAGGTAATACAGCAAAACTTCAAAATATACCAAAATAAATAATGTTAATTATTATTCTAAATATTGTGTTTTTGTTGTTACTTCACCAGGTAATGAATTTGCACCTTCGACTTCTCCATAAGATTATAAGACGCTATTATATTGTTTATAATTAACTAGGTTGGCAACTTTGACACTTCACTTTCATACCGCTCTTACTAGGAATAATATCAATCCGGTGTAAACGTTCTCTAAATTTAGTTCACTTCGGAGTGAATCGGGATTGGACGGTTGGGTGTAAACTAGGTCATAGGCAGCATAGGGTGTGCTCCAGTATTATTAGAGTGAATTCCTACTTAGCGCGTTAGTGGAAATATACTCTTATGGCTATTGAAATATAGGCTACGTTCGGGGAACATTCTATTCTTGTTTTTACGTGTAATGAACGATAAAGATAAAATGGCATAATAACGCTGATAGAGCGCTTTCCAAATACAGCCTGTTTCAGTGTAAAGCGATTGCGAACGTCTTGTAACAAGTCAAACGGAAGCGTTTTAAAATTAACACTTTCGATTGGCTGTCGTGACGTTTTAAAATTAACGCTTCCGATTGGCTGTCGTGACGTTTTAAAATTAACACTTCCGATTGGCTGTCGCAAGATGTTTATGATCGCCTTACGATTAATGTAGAATCAACAAAACGAAATTTGTAGCAATCGTAAAAATCTCTGTGTCAAATTTGTCATACCTAACGTTCAATTATAAAATAAATAAAATCGTTTACAACAAATTTTAAAAGGTAGATTTTTTTTGAATAATGAAAAATGAATTGTCAAAATAAATTATTTATAATTGTTTTTTATCTATAAAGTGTAAAATGTGAAACCTATAGTATAATATATGTAAAATTTCAATTCGCAATTTGTCTAATTTATTCGCATATAATTCCCATCAGTAGTCATAGTTTATAGTACGTTACGTGCACTATAGATTTTCAGTACTGGCAGTAATATCGGAACAATCTTGATTGGCTGACGCAAGTTATGCTCCATGGGAAGCTAGCCTCAGACCGCACCCTGACAGGCAACAAATTTCAACCTATCAGAAGCCGTGTATCAATTTTGCAGCGTGGATACACGGTTTCTGATAGTTGAAATTTATTGCCTACTATTCTCTGTTCCTGGCACATATTATGGAATTATTCGGAATGGATTCCGGTCGAAATTGTTCAATTGTTCCCTAGATTTTTTATGTTTTCTAGGGAAAACGGAATAATTTCGATCGGAATCCATTCCGAACAGTTCCATAATACGTGCCCCTATTGCCTGTTCTTTTGTTTTGCTGTGTAAGGCCCGGTGTCCACGATGCAAGAAATTGGTCCAAGATCTTGAACGGAGAGAGGATTAAGGCCCGGTGTCCACGATGCAAGAAATTGGTCCAAGATCTTGAACGGAGAGAGGATTAACCAATCGCATTTGAATAATTCGGTCACTTGATCAATGCGATTGGGTAATCCTCTCTCCATTCAAGATCTTGGATCAATGGTCGCGTTCAGCAGACTCAACTGTTGCGGAGCGGATCCGTGAGCGCTCGCTGCTATTGGTGTATTCTTCTAGATCATCCAATAGCATCGAGCGTTCACGGATCCGCTCCGCAACAGTTGAGTCTGCTGAACGCGACCAATTTCTTGCATCGTGTACACAAGGCCTAAGGCAGACAATAGGCGCGTTCAAGTCGGCAAAGCAGCTATCCAATCGATTGAACATGATTGATTCTTGCTTATAGATCCAATCAATCATATTAAATCGCTCGGCGAGCAGGCAAGCTACTTCGTCCGGCTTGAATATGGCTAAGGCCTTGTGTACACGATGCAAGAAATTGGTCCAAGATCTTGAACGGAGARAGGATYAACMAATCRYATT
>JANQDE010000218.1:125188-178812 GCA_037157785.1 Cephalotes varians
AATGCGATTGGTTAATCCTCTCTCCGTTCAAGATCTTGGACCAATTTCTTGCATCGTGGACACCGGGCCTTATGGCTGCGTTCAGCAGAAAAAGCAGCTTAGTAAGCGCTTTGTGCTGATTGGATTATGCTTTTAGATCTAAATTGAGATAGGACTATTCCTCTAGATCTATAAATATAATCCAATCAGCGTAAAGCGCTTACTAAGCTGCTTTCTCTGCTGAACGCAGCCAATATTGCGTCACAACTCATTTTTATTTTTATATAAAAATGTTATTACAAATTCCATATATGTATATATATATATGTATATATTTAAAAAAATTTTTTTTTAAATATAAATGTGTATAAATCTTCTTTTCCATGTATCTTGAGGTGCGTTCCGTTTCACGCATACGCGCGCATTTATCTATAGTATACGTTACATATATTATAGATAAATGTGCTCAAATGCGTGAAACGGAACGCCTTTGATAGATCACGATAAAGTAGGCTGCGTTCCGAAATTTAGTACTAAAAATCTACAGTGCATGTTACGTATACTATAGATTTTTAATACTAGCAGTGAATATCGGCCAAAATCGAAAGGAGACGTCGTGTAACATTTGATTTGATACAAGCTGCTCATATGTAAACACGATCTTGCTATTCGCCCGTGATATGCGTACGCGCTTTAGTGCAGCTCCCATGGCTTTTATGGAAAGAATGAAATATGTCGCTCCGAAAGCAATGAAATTTAACGCTGCTGACATTTTTGTCATGAAAAAAGCTTGAACGCGGCTATAAATCGGATTTTTGCCATGATTATTTTGATTGTCTAGAATTCTTCTTAATATTCGATCAATTTTTAAGTCATTTAATGTTTGGAATTCGAAAGCGTTCATTCAACTTGAACGAACATGCGCATGAGCATTAGATAGCCGGTCATTCTTTTGCAAAGGAGGGATGTAGTGAAAGTCGCATCCTCGTGCGGCTCGTGCTCCGCACACGCAAATAGCTATTAGTCGTGATCAGTCGTGAGCCGTCTAGTAAGTTTGAGTTTGTGCTTGGCGTGACTTTGCATCGAAAAGCAATCGATTTCACGGAACTGTCTCACTCGTCGCTCTATTCCGTTAGAGTGTTTCTTGGAGCGTGTCCTCGCGTACGTAGACAACGAGAAGTAATCGATTTCTCTATTTCGTCATGTTGAGAGAGAACTAAAATAATCTCAGGATGAGATAAGTTAAGTTCGAAAAATGGGATATAGAAGATGATAATTAGGAGATAAAAAGACAGTGGTTTGTCATGCACCTACTTGACGATTGAAGGTGCCGCGCGAAGGTGTCGATTTAATACGAGGCTCTACGTCAGTGACAGAAACTCGCCATACGGGAGCAAGAAAGAGAGAGAGGAAAAAGGTGAGTGAGAAGGAAGAGAGAAAATCCGATCGATGTTCACATGATAATCAACGCGAAGTGAAGTTGCAAAAGGGTGCAAACAACGATCGTATTTAAGACTGGTCTCGACATTGTTCTAGATGGACGCAGGGTCTCAAAAACAGTCTCGCAATCATCTATCGGAATAAGACGCAGACGTGATAAAAAAGGACGAGATACAGGTAAACGAGAACGAGGAAGTACGAGATTCGTGACAGCGGTGATAGCGACCCCCCCTCCCCTCCATTATCTCATCGAAATGGAGTTCAAGTTCAACGTAAATAAACTCTTACCCAGGAAGATCAACAAGGTCACGCACAACCTGATACCGGAAGACTTCAAAGGCAATCGGCGCGAATTGAAGTGAGTATTCTCGAATCTGAGATTCTAAAATAGCTTCTTCGAACTATTAATCATTACATATTTATCTATATGTGTATCGAAACTCGCGCTTGTGATTTTATCGACTTATATTTATTATATTGTTATGTCATAAATATAGAGATATATAAAACATATATTGATATAAAGGGTTTATAATCTATTTATATGTAAATTTACGAATACATACGGATGTAAAAAAATATACATACACAGATGTATGTACAGGTAAATGTATGTCTGTGTGTGATATCTGTGATATATAGATGTTTGTGTGTATCTGTGAGGTATGTGTGTATGTGTTTGCCCATGCGTGCGTTCATGTGTGCGTGCGCGCGATGTAAAAATAAAATATATGCATATCATATTATCTTTTAGAAATAATTTTTCATGTTACGTGTTATGCAAAAACTTGTATTACAATTTTGTATAGCATTCGATAACATAAGATTTCCTGCGAGAGTGTTTGGATCACAAAAATAACAAGGATCTTTATTTTTTTCAGCGCCAATTTTGAAAAACAATTATTGCAGTGGAACTTTAGATACTATGAATGATATTTCTCAATTATCTCATCATATCATATCATAAAATTATTATTGAAATAAGCTGTATTATCAACCTCTATTTTGTAAATCATTTGTCAAAAATTAGGTCACTTCCTCACCTCTTAAGACCACGTGTGTGAAGATAGCATCTTACAATTAAATTCCGTATTAATTAGCATCCAGCATAGTTTCACAATTTTTAATCAATTGTAACAATAATTTTGACGAAGTTATCATAAATTTTGCGGTTTTAAGAAATGAGATACTAATTTCCGACAATATCTAATAGCATCTCATCGTATCGCGAATCTTTAACGATGGGGAAGTAAGAATCCGTGGAGTTTTGCGGCCTAGATGTGTTCAGTGAATAGTTTTGACAATTAAATTCCAAAATTATAAATAATTGTAACATATAAAAAATCTTTATTATAGTGAGATGCTATAATATTGACGCGAGTTTTGAGCTCTACCAAAATTTTAAATGATAAACTGAATCCCCATATACAAACTTGTGAAGAGTTGCGGTCTTTGGCGTTCCCCTAATAATTATAAATAATTACTGTAAATAAAAATATGCGATAGTGAAATGCTATGGTATTGGCGCGAGTTTTGGGCTTTATAAAAATTTGGTAAACTAAATGATAAACTAAATCCCTACACAAGCTCGTGAAGAGTTGCAGTCTCTACCCCTATTAATTATGAATAATTATTGTAAATAAAAATCTATGGAATCTATCGGAAGTTAAAAATCTATTGGAAGTTAGCATCTCAATTTTTAAAACTGCAAAATTTATGGTAAATTCGTCAAAACTATTGTTAAAATTAATAAAAAACTATGCAACTATCCTGGATGCTAATTAATATGCAGTTTAATTGTGAGATGCTAATACTTGAGATGCTGTCTTTACACATTCCCGTGTAAATCTTTCGTAGAAGAAAAAAGACTGACACACAATACGTGAAAATGTTACGTAAAAATTATATCAGTAATTGTACTTTATGCGCACGCACGCACACGCACGCGCGCACACACATATGTATATATACAAATATATATACAGGGTGTCCCGTTTTAAATAATACATTAAGATTTCTCGAAAATTATGATAGATACGGAAAATATTTTTAAAAAAAGTTGTATATTTCGGAGGGGAACAATAAGAAGATATCATTGATTTGACCTTGGATAGTGTCGTTAAAATCAGATCAAGGTCACATCAATTTTTTAAATGGAACACCTTATTTTTGATTCCAGAATATAATAGCTGATAGCAAGAGTTTTTTAAAACATTATAATGAAGTTTATTATCATTAAGTACTTTCCGAGTTATGAGACTCGGAAGTTATAGTCTTCATCATTAGCATCGGAACCCTAAATTTATTAACGTGCTATTTTCGGATTGTTTTTGGCAAAATTATTTATGCCGATTACTTCCTCAACGGATTCCACGAGAACGAGTATGTGCGATCTTGTTCCTTCTTTTTTTCTCGCATGTATTTCTAGAACGTGCGTGATACCCGAGCGTTATAAGGCATCTTGCCTTTGTATTATCGGTGAAAACGCGAAATAAACATTCCGATTACGATCGTTGGAGCTAATTCTCTGGTTTCGTATTATTGTCGTATCGTATAATCTTTGTTTACTACCGTCTGGATCCCGACGTGAAAGGTAATAGGACTCACGTTAATAAATTTAGGGTGCTAATGCCGAAGACTGTAACTTTCGAGTCTCATAACTCGGAAAGTACTTAATGAAAATGATATTGATGAATACTATAATGAAACTTCATTATAATATTTTGAAAATCTCTTGATACCTGTTAGATTCTGTAATTAAAAATAGGGCGTGCTATTTAAAAATATCAATATGACCTTGATTTAATCTTAGTGACGTCCAAGGTCAAATTGACCAGATCAGTGAATAGATCATTTGAAACCATACAACTTTTGTAGGAAACATTTCTTTCGGAAATGCTTAGTTTTCGAGATATTTCACCGGTCCGGGACTTTTTACTCACCCTGTATATTTTAAATGATATGTTGTGTTTTGAATTATATATTTATCCAAACAGGTATAATAGATGGAAAGAAATGTATAAGAAGATGGAAAAAGATAAATAAACAGGACATTTATTAAAATTAAAAGCACTTTCTTCTTTTTATTGAAAATAAAATTATGCGTATCATGTTCTTTTGTCCAAAAATTTGATGATTTTAAAAAGAAATGTTCTTTATGTTTATTTATTTTTCCTTATATACCTATCTGGACAAATATATAATTTATATATAATTTATATATAATTTAAAGCACATCGTATCACGAAATATATATTTATACACATAAATATAAAGAAACTGGTACAAATCTATATAACATGATATAATTCATTTATTAATAAAGATATACTTTATTTATTTTTAAATTATAAAAAAAAGAAAGATGGAACAAATAAAGAATTATTTATTGTTTTCTTATTATTCTATATTATTGCTAGTATCTATTGTATCTCTTGTTGTGCGCTTTTTATCATTATTGATCAGGCCAATAAGTCAGAGCTATTGCACCACCTTTCAAATCATTGATGGGCAGTGTACATACACACATGCTACTCTGAAACAAACTATCAGCTGTTAAACTTGCCGCGAAGCATCAACCGGAGAAGAAGCAATGCGTGCTATCTCGTTCGCTCTTTCGTACACTCCTTCTCTTATGTACTATGCAGAGTTACAGTGAATGGTATCACTATACCTTACAGTGATTCTGTTGAATATTTAAGAGTTATTATTTCTAACATTCTATCCTGGGAGATCTCCAAAACAATATCGTATTTGCAGCAGTCCATCAGCTCAAAATGTGCAAACATTTTTTTCTGGTGTCTTTTCGAATTCAGCTGATATTGTCGCTCTGCTAGATCTTACCTCTGCTAGATTACTGCTGTACTGCCTTCACTGACATCAAAGAGCAAAATTTTCGACTCCAAAGGGCCTTAAACCTGTATAAGATTTATTTATCAGATGAAATGGAATGAGCATATTTCACCTTATTATGAAGAACTTCGATGGCATATTTCACCTTATTATGAAGAACTTCGATGGCTTAAGGTTCATTCTAGGTGTCTGTACTTTGTGAGGAACTTAACATTTTCTATCTTTCATTCTAAAAGACCTCTAATTTTATAAGATGGCTCTGAATTTAAGGGTAACAAAATTTTGCGAACAACCAGAGCTCTAAATGACACGCTAATATTATCTATATGTCGCACTGAGTGCTATAAGAAGTCTTTTAAATGTTCGGCTGCTGAGCTGTGGAATGGCTTATCCCCTCCTCCCTCCCCGACATTCGCAATGCTACTAGCCTGCATGTTTTCAAAAGCAAAATGTATGATCATTTACTCAAATCGAATCACTGACTTAATTCTATGTCGTTTTTTTGTATTCTGTCTTACTGTTATATTACTTATTTTTTATTTTTATTTCTATCTTTATTTTTCTTTGATATTTACATATAAGCATTTTTCTTTTTTGTATGTATTATTGCTTGGTTGCTGAATTTCTGTATGGATTGCATTTTTCTATGTATTGTTCTCGTGCTTGAGGGGATTAAATCCCAGAGTGCATTAATAAATAGCGATCATCATTATCATCATCATCTCTATGAGATACATGCGTATATCATAGAAACGTCATGAGGATACTGGAGATATTGTCAACAACTTCTTTCAGTATAGCGCTAACGGGAAAATAATTTGCCAATGCCGTGTCAAAAATTATTATAACAGTATATGTGAACGACGTTTTTTTAAATATGAATTTCTAGATTCGAATTTTGTGTCGCGACATCTCCGCTCGTAGAGCACGCGGAAAAAAATAAAAACACTTTTGTCATATAATTTAATTTCAAGCTATCAATTCAATCCGATCTCGGGTATTCGCAACTTATCGATTCGCACTACGCATACACTTGACGCGAGACATTTGCTGAATGTGTTGACATAGTGGTATTTATTAAATGATATATTTTGAAATATTTTTGCGCTATTTGAGAACACCATATTAGCACTAAATTCTGGTACACTTGTTTTTTATATAACCACAATATATATTTTTTCTGATATGATGGGAGATTCAGCTTGGCATTAAGCTGAATCCCTGATTTTTTAACCGATTTCCTGCTAAATGTTGATTAGAGTTTGATTATGGTACTAAATTAGCACCTAAATAATACTGAATTTTTGACTTAGTGCGAACTTGATGTTTGATGGGAAGTCCAGCTTAATAGGGATATCGCTATTATTATTTTCTTTCTTTTTTTATAATTCATTTCTGTAATATTACTCTTATCGAGTAATTCACACGAATATAAATATATAATGTATATTAATTCATTATTATATAATTATGTTTATTAATTCATTATTAATTTAATTTGATATTTTTTTGTAGTAAGAGAAAGAGAGAGAGAGAGAGAGAGAAATATATGTCCTATTGCATTTTGTTACAATGTATCAGGTGGAGAAATGTTGTAAATGGTATATAGTAAAAACAAATCTTCTTGCTACCTAGTAAATTGTAGAAATAAAATTTTTAAATTTATAAATTTGTCATTCACGAGCTCATAATGAATCTTCGTTATAATGAATTGCATCTTATTATTATTTTGTATACGACGAATTACTGATTTATAGACATGATATATATTAAAATATAATAAAATCTCATTAATTAATAATTAATAATTAATATATAGCGTTAAGCTTTATCATTGATTTAAAATGTTTAGTTAGATGGGATTAAACTTGACAATTACAAATCTTGTTATAAATTTCATATTTTTTTTTACTTATATCGATATCTCGGATCATTTTGCGTAAAAAAGTATTAGGTATCATGTTGAAAAAGTCAATATTCGTGAGATATTTCACATTTTTATTAAGATATCTACAAAAGATGTTCGAACGTTCCGCCTTCAGATTGTACGTGCTTCATACATCGCGAATATACTTTATCTTTGAGGTAACCCCATTAAAAAAGTCTAAAGGATTCAGGTCTAGAGACCGTGCTGACTATGGTGTTGTGCTATGTGTTCCAAACCATCTATTGGAATAAGTTCGTTGTAGATAATATGTTACAAAGCGTGCATTGTGTGCTGGTGCACCATCTTGTTGAAAATATCTTAAATTTCACATTTGTAAAGGCAGCTCGTGAATGAAATCAGATAACATAAATTGTAAGAAATGTAGATATCTTTCACTTTAATATGTTATCTATGAAGAAACACGAACCAATAATAATAGTATTTAAAATACCACACGTACCAGATGTTAATACTGAAACGTATTTGATTATGCGTATGTCTTCAAAGTTGTGGATTTTTGTAGCCCATGTAGCCATGTTCGTTATGCCTATTGAATATTCAATTATTTGTAAATGTACATTTATCAGTCCATAAAATGTTTTGAGGAAAATTCAGATCATTTTCTGCTCTGCGTAAAAAAAATTGACAGAGTTGCATTCGTCGAATTTCATCTCCTGTAAAGTACGTCCGATGGAAAAACGACACGCATGAAATTTTTGTGACTTTAAAATTCTTCGGACAGAATTTTGGCTGGTATCACATTCTCTTGGTATTTCTCTTGTTGAAGCATGTGGATTAAACTCGACATAAACTAGTACAGTATTTGAATGTTTTCATTACTTGTAACTAATTTTGGTACACTTCTCTTTGATTTCAAAAAAGCTCCATATTCACGTAAATTATGTTCAAGTTTGTGAAAATATGTTCGCGTTGATTGTATACGATCGGTATACGTATTATTGTGCATTCTTACAGCCTCCACAGAACTTTTGTTGCAAAGCACAAAACAAGTAAACATATCAACTTTTTCACTACTGGTATTCACTAAACGGTATCATTTTTTCATGTGATTTACGAACTTTCAACTTGCCGTGACGATAAACTGTCAGTAATAAGTAACTGAATGAATGATTGTTGATCTTTTCTGTATTGAAGAAGTTGGGTGTTTTTCATCTTGTTTTTCATTGACCTATCTTACGTTCGCAAACATATACATTCGCAATCTTAGTATCTTACGTCTTAATAAAAATGTGAAATATCTCACGAAATATTGACTTTTTTAACATGATACCCTAATACTTTTTTACGCATAATGACCCGAGAAATCGATATAAATAAAACAAATATGCGATTTTATTTAAAAAAACATGCATCTGCATTATTTAGGTTTATCGTTGCACTTATGAAAAAAATTAAAAAATCGTAGAAAAATAGACACTATCATACCATTCAACTTTTCCCTTTACAGTTTTTTTCTATCTGTTGCCAAATTCGAGATATAACTTGTCCCAATGCGTGATTCACTCTGTATACAAGGTGGGGTATTTAAAGTGTTACAAGCTATTATCTCTGAAAGTATGCATTGAATCAAAAATATGTTCAGACAAAGTTATGTGACATCGAGGAAGACATATGGTCCCATAAGTTTGATCTTGGGTGACGTTGTCAAGGTCAGGGCAAGATTACTTTAAATTTTTTAAATAAAGTTATCTATTTTTCATTGCACATTCTCGTAGCTTACCTCAAGAGCTTTTCAAAACACTATGATAAAATATTTTTTTATTAAGAACTTTTCAAGTTATAAGACTTTAAAGCTACAGTACCGCCAGCATTAGCATTATCCAAGATGTCCGACCGACGGCTAAAAATCTCTTGAATGTTGTTTAGGGACATTGATAACATTTATTAGGATGAAGAGGTTATCCTTCTTATTTTCATTTCTGCATTTAAAGTGTTATAAGCTGTTATCTTTCAAAGTACACATAATAGTGAAAAATATATTATGTGATTAAATGTGATCTTTTTTAGCTCTTAATATTGACTTTTCATGTCATGTCTATTAGTTTATTTTACTTTTATTCGAAATTAGGACTGTATTGTTACACTTGTATGACAGTACAACAGTAATTACTGTAATAGTATTATCATCACTAATAAGTATTATAAAGAGTTAAAAAGGAATAGGACCACATTTGTTTGTTTCAAGCTTTTCTAATTAGCGAAGTATTTAGTACGTATTTAGATATTTTAAATTGAGTAATTATTTTTTTATTTATTAACCCTTACTCCACACTTCATCCCCGTAACATAAACCTCCACTGGACCCCAGCTTCTTTTAAAAGCTTCTAGAAATTACTCTCTCTATTTATCTTTTCTTGAAAAAATTATAGATACTCTTCAAAGTATACTGAATCAGTAATCTTATTTTTCGAAGCCGAATTTTTTATACCCCTATTAAGTTAACCCCCCCACCAGCGCTAAATAAATTCAAACTTATATAAAAATTAAGTGCTAATTAGTTGCTAATTAGGTGCCAAAGTCCAGAATTAGATGCTCAATATATCGAAAATAAATTATAGTATTGTTCAAATACTATTAAGAGCACTTAATTGGCACCTAATTTTGATGTATTTGTTTTTTAAATTCATACATTGTATATTCATTTTTTCATATCGGGGGGGGGGGGGGGGCAACTTATCATTAAGTTAGCCCCCCCCCCCATTATATATTTAATTTTCTGCCAAACTCTTTGAGCACCTAATTAGCAACTAATTAGCACTTAATTTTTATATAAGTTTGAATTTATTTAGCGCTGGTGGGGGGGCTAACTTAATAGGGGTATTTTTTATTATAATATGTAAAAAAATCGTGAATTAAGAGATTTTTCTTACTTAAAAGTGCGCTCAAATTTTTGCTGGGGTCTCATGGACCCCAGATGAGATTTAAGAGTTAATTTGAAATCATTATCACATGGATCGATCTTATCAGGAATATTTTGATATGTTTATGATATTAGGAAAATGTAAGAAGAACTATCGCCAGGCAGCAAATACGTACGCTGAACGTTATCTTAATCGTGAAAGAAAATATGACATTTAAACAACTATCGGAGCGTTTTATTGCTTATGATACTGTGAAGGAAAAGAAAAGAACACGAAGAAAAACAATTACTAATGATGAAAAACGCAGTAAACATACTTGCTACTGTTTAATTAAATCCTACGAATAGTACACAATTAGTACAATTAGGCAATTAGAAAGAAAATGTGAACTTAGTAGGAGATCAATACTGAGAATACTACATGAAAACAAATTTCATTCATATCACATTCACTTGTATCAAAATTTAGAAGAATCTGATTTCGCATGAATTTCTGCAATATTATGTTATGTATGAACGAAGACCCAACTTTTCTTTCACGTGTCCTATTTTCCGACAAAGCTAATTTCTGTTATAATAGACAATTAATTGGCACAACATGCATTACTGGGTGAAGAATCTTTATTGAATGCGAACTGTTTAACGTCCTTAGTCTTTGAATATCTGGTGTAGCAATCATATTATCGGACCACATTTTTTTGAAGAATCTTTAAATGGCGAAGTATACACAGATTTTCTAGAAAACATACTCCTGCAACTATTAGAGAACGTACCACTAGATTTACGTATAAACAATACGTGTGGATGCAATACGATGGAGCACTAGCTCATTCTGCAAAGATTTCTCGACTTAAAATGCAAGAGATTTTTCATTAGAAGTGGATAGGACAGTACAGAAGAGGTACAGTACAGTCTGCCCATTCTCCAGATTTAACGCCACTTGGTTACTTTCTACGACGTTTCATTAAAAATCATGGTAACTGCTCCAACGACAAGAGAAGATATGAAAGATAAAATGGACAAGCTTATTCTGAGATTACGATAGAACAATTGATAAAAGTTCATCAAGCATTTCAACGAAGATTGTAACTATACCTACAATAAGAAAATAAACATTTCAAACATTTATTGAATTGATGCGAAAAATTCTGGTAAAAATGTATTCGAACTTAAGAGGCAAGAGAACTCACGTTATTGTAACACCCCGAATGTGAGAAGCAAGGGGACTTACGTTAATCTAACTCGAACATGAGAGGCAAGGGAATTCATATTAATCTAGCACTCCGAGCCAAAATTTGCGACGACGGGGTTAGCTCCGGGATCGCCGAATCCCGTGAGAGCCCGTCCACAATTATAAGCTGTACAATTAAAGCGATATGATTTAGAAAGCTTATTATGCGAAACGATGAATAGATCATACGCGAGACGAAGACGGAACGATACGCGAAATGAGAGCTCTAAACGGTGCGCGAAACGAAGACGGAACGATACACGCAACGAAGACTAGATAGACAGTACGCGAGACGAGGAAGAGACGATACGCGTTACGGAGACTAGGCGATGCGCGAGACAAAGACGAGACGATACGCGCTACCGAAAGGAATTCTCCCGCAAAAACGAGACTACGCGACTGCACGAGCGAGACGATACACGACGACAAAGACAGCGCGATACGCGATGAAATGAGCAAGACAATGCGCGACAATGGAACGATTTCGACACGTAATTGCAATACTTAAAATAATGGGCGCCAGGCGCGAATGATCGCACCACTCTATAATATATTTCGTTAATTGTAAAATTCGTCCGGCCGCTCCCCGAAGTGTTGTGTTCACTGAATGCGATTAATGTCAATTCTACAGAAGATTTGAAGATTGATAACTCATTAATGATATACATGTTATTTGGACTGAGTAATATTATACAAAACAATAGATTATATATTTTTAACTATCGAGATAATGGGATAAAACTTAGCGCTACTTATTGATTTCAAATCTTTTATACAAATGACCTACATATTATTTGGGCTGAGTATTATAATATCACACAAATTGATAAATTAAATTTTATTTTTTTAAATTGCGGATAATATCATTAAAACTTAGCGCCATTTATTGATATCAAATCTTCTGTACAACGGATATATATATTATTTGAATTGAATATGTATCACTTGAGTTTGTAAATATCACTTGAGTTTTATTTTTATTCTCTATGACAAGTGCGTACACTTAGCGCTTTTCTTTACCTTTTTTTTTAAAAAGGTTTATTTCTATATTTGAACTACTACATTTAGGTTGAAATTTCTTAAAAAAGTAATTTTAAAATATTAAATACGTAACCTACATAAAAGAATTTTTGTAATTTTTAAGATATGGATGTTTTCTAAAATAATGTATTTAAATTAGATGTACATATAATGTATGTAGATATCAAGTGAAGAATATAAAAATGTCGCAGGTAAATATAATATTTCATAGATTCATTATCTTGAGATGGATGGGCTAAATTTGATTAATACTAACGTTTAATCCTAGAGAATTTTAATCATAGAAAATTAAAATCATTTATCGATTTATTGCATGATAATTGCACAGAAAGTTCAGAATAAATCTTATTATATACTCGCAACCTAAAATAAAATCAGATTTGAATGGAATAAGTTCGGCAGAAAGTGATAAAAATATAATGACTCTTGCAAAAAAAATATTCGCAACCTAAAATAAAATCAGAAATTTGAATGGAGTAAGCTCGACAGAAAATGATAATGAAAACATAATGTATACTCGCAACTTAAAATAAAATCAAAAATTTGAATAAAATAAGCTCGGTAGAAAGTGATAATAAAAATGACTTTTGCAAAAAAGATACTCGCAACTTAAAATAAAATCAGAAATTTGAATAAAGTAATTTGAATATATATGTACCGGTTATTGCGATGAATATTATCACATGCCTCGATGGTCGAATTAGTAAGACACTTGTCCCGGATAGGCAGGAGGTTCCAGGTTCAAACCCTGGCTGAGGTAATATTTTTCGCAATAAGTTATTTACAGACTTTTAAGATGCTATTAGCATTAATAATTATTTGAAGATCTAAAGAATTAATTTATGACTTTATTCAGCTCAGTTTGGAAATGCGTACGAGTCTGACAAACTGTCGGCGCGCAGTTCAAAAGATAACTGAAAAGTTTAAAAAATTGTATCTTAAATGTATATAATAATATAATTAGGCGCGCAAGATCTAGCTTTGACCGTATAGGCAAATTCTCATTTGATTCGATGAAATCGATGACGGTCTAAAAATTTCTATATTTGATATTATTTAAAATGGTACTTATGGCGCCATTTACTGTTCGTAAAAGGTTCCCTCTTCCTTCTGGAAGAAAGGACGTAGTTCTATAAGTATTAGTGTAGCTGTGACCACCGACAAAAGCGGATTGATGCCGTCAGCGACTCCAGTCTGGCAGCAGTGTTGATTTGGAGAATTTTTCAGGAATTTTTTTTCCCTCATTTTTTAATAAAACGAAAGAAGAAAGTAAGTACATCATACTTTTTTGGGTAAAAATTTTTTTTAGAACCTATAAAGTCACTAAAGTAAAATATAAAATATGTATGTGATATGTATATGAGTATGCATATTATGTATATGTATATGTTCAATTATATGTATTATATGTATTTATATGTATCATATTATTATATTATTATATTACATTATTCTAGTCTTAAAATTAAAACGTCTAACATATTTGCCTCACATGTCACATACAACGTTAAAGCTGTTCACGTAAAATATTATACGCGCAATTTTCTGGAATTTTTCAAGGACACCGGAAAAATGATACAATCATCAAAACGCTGTTCACTCACAATTGGAGAACAGGACGATACAATACGCAGAGATAAGTTTTTATATCACACAATAGCTGACGTTTCTACATCAACACAATCATCCTTTTAAAGGGTTATCATCGACAGTTGTATTGACAATTATTTTGATGATATTTCAATATCACAGATGTATAGCGTTATGACTTGTTTTTTAAAATATCCTTGCGAACCTGTATTGTATTGTATAGTTGTACTGTACTGTATTGTATAGTTTGTAAAGCAGTTTTAATTTTATTATTTTTAATTTTATATTATGACGATTCTTTATATTGTTGCCTTTTAATCGATACATTGATCCGATATGAGTAGAAACGTATGTTCATTTGTACAACCGAAGAGTGATAACATAATGTAATTTTAGCAAAAAAGATCCAGATTTTGTCAGCCCTTTTTCAAACATTGTTATATTATATTATTATTATATTGTTATTATATTATATTATATTACAATATTATGTTATATTATTATATTATATTATGTTACATTATTATGTTATGTTATATTATTATATTATATTATGTTATATTATTATATTATATTATGTTCAATTTTTATGTAAAAGTATTCTTTTTTTATGAAATAAAATACGTCTTTTGAGATAAAATGGGTGATTTTTTCCCGGAAATTGTTCTTTCATTTCTCAAAATAAATACCTTTTTTTAAAAGTCAACTGATAAATGATTTTTTCCCTTAAAGTACAACAACTTATGAGTATCGTGTTAAATTTATCCATAATATGCAAAAATAAAAAATTTATGAATTTTTTTTTTTTTTTTTTTTGTAAAAACGCATTTTTTCGGTTTTTTCGCGTTCTCGAATTTTTTTACGCTCTCTATATTAATTTCCGGCAAAATGGCCAATGAAAATTGTTACAACATACTACGATAACTACCTAGGAATTTTTTCAAGTCAAGAAAGTCAATAGCTTCATTGCAATAAGCGTTTTTGTGAGGTCTGAGACGTCTCAGTGTGGCAGCTATGCGATTCTGGAGAAGTGTTACAGTTAAGGGTTAACATCGCGGTTGCGTATTTGTTGTATTCTTGGGCTTCTGGAAACGGATGCGGATCTTATCAGTCATTTGTTACTGGTAACATCGCGGGAGGAATGCAGCCTTAAATTTGGTTATAAATTCCCCCTACGTTTTCCATCGGTCCCGATTATTACGATACCTGGGTGTCCGTGAGATAAGATTGATATATCGGTATGATAAGACCGTGAGAGCGTACGGCGGAGACCGATATGCCAGGTATCGAGAGCAGTACAGGGCCTGATTGACACGCCGCGATAATTTTCGCAAAACGGGTGGTCTCAGGGTCTAGTACGGAGGCGGGGCCTTAGCTTAGGCTAATTGGTCTATGATACACAGATTACGGCGCGGACGGTCGCAAGAGAATAGTGCGACTTAATAGCGCACGGCTTTTGGACGCGAAGCGCGGAACGCGAAAGATATCGCGGTGTACGAAGGGCAGCATCTTCATGGACGGGCAGGAACGGTTCGGATTGTCAAGAACGCTCAGCAGAGAACGCTCTACCCCCCCCCCCTGGTTCTTGCTGACGTTGCCTGGATTGCAAGAATCTGCGTGGAAGCTGCCGAGAACACTTGGCCGAGGCTGAGAACGCTCCATCCCGCTGTCTTGCTTCGTCGCTTGCTTTGGGGAAGCAGGTTTCGGAGCTCGCTCAGCGGTATCAGAAATTCTGGCTCGCGTAGGAAAATATATATCATTATTTGCTCCCATCAAATTATTCAAAAATTTGCTAAGGATGTAATGTAATACATGTATATTTGTATATAGTGTCCCAAAATTGCTGGTCGGACAGTTTTTTTTTTTTTATAATTATGCCACCGCCTGATACATATGTGCGCTTAATTTGTAGATTTGAAGTTATATCTTTTTAATCGTACTAGATACTGTACTGATACCATTCTCGATGCGCATACGCGAAAAAGTGAGCCCCGATCGGAACACTAGTCGCAATGCCTGAATGAAGATTTTCTGATTTTTGGTTATAAATACGGATTTTTTAGCTGATCGATTCCCTTTTTATGGCACAGTCGGCAAATGGGAACGATACGGGATGCTGGGAGAGGGATCGATCGGCGCGCCGACGGTGATCGATCGTGGAGTTAACGCTGAACGCAGGCTCGCGCTAACGGACGCACAGCTTATCGATCGCAAGTTATGAATTTAAGAAGATCGGGTGCACCGCGGGTCCTTCTCGCCCCGTCCTATTCGTCTGGGCGACATCCAGCGGTTCGTATCTGGAGAACGATACGATTAGTTTGTGGGAATGCATCGTTACAAAGTTGTAGGGTTTCAAAATATTTATTTACTGGCACTATTAGTTTAAACATTTATTTACTGGCGCTTGGATGGCGTCGCCAAGATAAGGATAAGATCATTATGAATTTTTTTAATGGTACTCCCTATTTTTTATTGCATATTCTTGTAGTCTTTTTTCAGACCTTTTTTAAGCATTATAATTTTATTCACTTTAAATAAGCCGATTCGATGTTATTATCAAGTTTTTTATGATAAGATGTCTAACCCATGAAGGCAAAATTGAAAGATGTGATCCTGCCAACCAAGCCAAGATGATCATAAAGAAAAACGGCTAATTGAAAGTGCGATTAGTATATCAAATACTCAAATTATTCATTATTTGATGCGTTAATCGATGCTAAAAACCTAAAATGGCATCTTCTATGTATTCATTGAGTATAAGTACCACCTCATCAAGGATCCAATGTCGTAGATTATTTAGATTTTGAGATTTAGTTTTGTGTACTCCATTTTTCAGATAACCTCAGAGAAAGTAGTCCAGTGTCAAATCTGGTGACCGAGCACTCGATAGCTCTTCTCCCTATCCACCGTTTTCAGGAAAAATTGTATCTAAAATAATTATCTAAATAATTACGAATGTTTCGTTCATAATGCGGTGCTGTACCATCTTGTTGAAACCATATCTGTTGAAAATTTTCACTAACGATCGCGTTGATTGCAGGGATGATTTAATTTCTCAGCTTCATATTTCTAGGATATCAAGTTGCCTTCCATAAAGAATGGTCCTATCAATTTGTTATTTAATATTCCTGCTCAAATGTTCAATTTCTGTAGATATTATGTATTGTGTTCCCGCATCCAGTGAGAGCTCATATCTGATCACAATCTGCAATTATGTCTATTAACAGTACAGTAGTTTAATGAAACGTTGCTCCATCTAAGAAGACTATGTTAGATAAAAAAATCTGATTTTGTATCTATTTTTGTTCTATTATAATTTCACAGAAGACGTTGATCAAAATCTATTTAGTTTATTAACAAGACGCATTTTGTAAGGGTGAAATTTATTCCGTTTTAATATCTTATGCATAGATATTTATTTTATGTTCTTGAACAGTTCTACAGACAAAAGTTGATTTTTTACAAATGATTGTAAAACATTTGTCTTTTCTTCATTTGCTGATGGTGGCCTTCCTTTAGGACTTTAGAATTTTTAATTTCCAAAATAAAAATTAAAGAAGGGCTACGTGCCAAGCGAGATGTATTACTTAAAATTGTGTCAAGTACAAATAGGATAAAATTAAAGAATAGATTTAAACTTTTTCAAACGTTTCAACCCATATCGGGACATCCTCAGTGAAAAACAAATACAATAATAGATTGAAAACTAAGATGATCAAACTAAATTAATAATAAAAATAAAAATAAAATTAACATTGAGAACGCAAGTTAAATTAAATGCACAGGGTCAAAATATAAAAACATGTTTAAACTAAACAGAATAAAGGAACAATCCGGCGGTCATGCGAGCAAAAATGTATCCTGCACTATTAGTTTCTGCACATCGGAAACCGTGTTTCTTACGTGGAAGAGAATCTTATGCAGGATTCCTCCCTAGCAGGATTGTGTGAGAGAGCTGTTCATCTTGTCGATTGGTAATGTTTGACCCATTGAAACTGCAATGTTCCTCTCAAGTTGACGATCATGAGGTGAGATTGGAATTTGACGAGAATTTGATTGAAATCATCATGGTGGTGAGACCCTTGTCTGATTGTAGATACGAATTTGTATTATAATGCGAATATCAAATTAGAAATGATCTTGGTTATGAAACGTACCTTGAGGGGAACATCGACGAGTGTGCCGAGAGCGAAAAGTCGAGTAAATGGTTGAGTTACATTATTTTCAAAGTGAAGTTTTAAGAGTGTAGCAGCTCTGAGTGTTAACAAAGAAATGAATACAAGATAGCAAAGTGGAAAGACAGGGGGGAAAGAAATAAAAAGGAGAAGGAAGGGGAAGGTTGAAAAGCGGGAGTAAAAATTAGGAAGGGGGAAGGAGATCAAGGATGGGGGTATAGGAAATAGGGAGTAAGTCTGTGTCACTATGCTTGTTAAGTCCATTCTGCTGTTTTTTTATGTGGACTATTTCAGAAATTAATCTCTTTGGATAAGACCGTTCATTGTCAATAATTTTGACATTATCCCATGCAAAATCGTGCCTGAATTTAAGTCTATGTTCGGAGATTACCAAAGGAGACCCGTTCTTTTTATTAATATCAGAGGCGTGTTCTTTAATCCTCGTGCCAAGTTGTCTCTTAGTCTGACCGATGTAAGAGGCGTCACAATCCTGACAGGAAATCTTGTATACAACCCCTTGATGTGACATTAAATCCAGATTGTCCTTCCCACATTTTATGAAGGAATTGAGGGTGGAAGGAATGGAGAAAGTCAAGTCAAACCCATATTTTTTAATTATCGGAATGAAACTTTCAGAAATGGTACCCAGGTAAGGGATTGTGAAGAATTCTCTTTTGGGAGTATGGTCAGCAGTGTTGTCAGAAAGGTTATTAAAAACAGACAAATATTCTTTTTTTGAGTGTAAGGCAATTCTGGATCTAATTGTGTTAAAAATAAAAGGCAGAGGGTAGCCATTGTTGAGTAAGACATTAATAGATTCAATCAGATTTTTTTGGTGGAAGCGGAGGTGGGATAATAAAATCGTTTTATCCACCATTCCATAGATAATGCCTCGCTTATGAGAAATTGGATGATGTGAATGGAAATTTAAATATCTTCTAGATGAAGTAGGTTTTTTGTATAAATCAAAGATGATTACACTGTCGTTGATCGTAACTTTGGTGTCCAGGAAATTAATTTCATTGTTGTGACTATGTTCAATAGTGAATTTTAGTCTAGGATGATAGGAATTAAACGTTATAAGTATGTCGCTGAATTGAGAACGTTGTGCTGCAAAAAGAATATCATCGACATACCTATAGTAAATGGGAATTTCATACGGAAGAAATTGTAATGCCTCAGTTCCAAGGTCTTGTAGAACTATGTCTGATATTATAGGGAAAAGGGGAGAGCCCATAGGAGTGCCAAATATCTGTGCAAGTCAATAAATTGGTTGTTTTTCCATCTGGATAATAAAGAATGTAAATCTTGAGAAAGTTTTCTTATGGGATTGTGATGGATTATTTTATAGGTGTGTGTATCAGACAAACAGGTCAGTCATTTTATTGATGAATCAGTTTTGTTGAGAATGACAGTGGTGTTGCCTTTGTCAGCCTTGGTGAAAAAAACTTCAGAGTGTTCTCTGGTAAAGGATTTAGTGGTACTGAGCAAAGACGATATGAATTTGTTGTGGGTCTTGAGTTCCATGCTATTATGGAAAATTCTGTTGATGATTTTTTTATCTATAGAGAGATTTATTTATAATATTTTTACAAATATAAGATTAATTTTATAACAAATATTATTTAACACACATAAACCCTCACCAATGGAATTGTTTCTGTATTGTGTACTTGGCTAACTGATTATGATTTCATATTTAATTTTAAAATAATATTTTTAGGTTATTTTTTAAAGATAAGTTTTTTAAAATAAGTTGCATATGAATGGGGATATTTTTTATGTACTTGTCGTATTTTTTTACCTTTTAAGATTCTTTTTATTGGGATATCATTGTTTTTTGTAAAAATTTATATTTTTGTAAAAGATATATATATTTATAAATAAATATAAATAAATGTTCTTTAAACTTTTTGTTGTGTGCATTATACACTCTCTGAATTAGTGCAGACAGTTTAGCTAAATTAATTTCTTGACTTTAAAACTAAGAGTCAATTACGATTGCTCTACTAAATATTTTATTTTGCTGAACGTGTCCAAAGAGTAAAGAAAAATATTTAATAAATTCAGCATCTAGTCGATATCATCCGATTGTTAAATATCGAGTTATAAATTGAAGTAAAGTAACTATCTAATTCATAATYGTTAATTAACAAATTCAATTAAAGCAATTAATCAATATCATTCTTCAACTTCATTTGTTCGTATTATTGTCCTTCTCGCTCCTCGTTATCCTTTTGCTTACACTGAACCGTCTCTCTATCAATTCCGTGGCTGAGCTAACGGTTTGTATAGCCGCCGCGATTGATTACTTTGACGAATTAAAGATTTTAGTGTCAATTACAATTGAGTAATTACGAATGGCACGCTCGCTCGTGCCTGGCGCTCAACGTTCGGTTCGCAAAGTATAAATGTGAGATATCAGAAACTAGTATAGTCGCGGCAAAGTTGCACCACGCTCGTGCGATTGCAACTGTATTCTAATGTTTTCTGAAAAGTTCTAGTCATTTGCATTATTTTTTTATATATAAATAATTTTTATCTCCCGAGAAATCCGCATTTACGTATATATGGGTGAGACGCTGATTTTTGACATTTCAAAATTCTGTCGTATTTTTCGAATAGTTCTGAATATATTCTGACAGAACTTTGAAAAATGTCAAAAATCTCATATATCCGTAAATGCCGATTTCTCGGGAGATAAAAATTATTTAAAAATAAATAAAAAATGTAAATAATCAGAATTTTTTGGAATACGTTTTGGAATTTAGAATACATTCAGAATTATAAGAGAATTATGATAAACTCTGAGAACTGTCGAGAATCGTGCAGCGTCTCACCCATATATCCGCAAATGCGGGTTTCTGGGGAGATAAAAATTATTTAATGATAAACAAATAGTATAAATGATCAAAACTATTTCAAAGGGAAACATAGAATACATTCTGAACTACTTAAGAATTATGATAAAACTCATAAAACTATCGAAAATAAATAATATCCGTCTTATCTTCATTTTTTAGAAATACCACTTTTTAGATTATAAAAATTATTTAAAAATTTAAAAATCGGTATTTTTTGACAGAACTTTTTCTAGAACTCGTAGAAGTATGAATTTTTTAAAATTTGACTTTATTTATGACGGAAACTTTCGTAGGACAAAGAGAGACGCTGCGTGAACCTGGCTTCTCAATTTGTACCAAGGCATTTTTTGCTTTAATGACCAGAGCTATTTGTATAATCTATTAAGAACTATAGAACTATTGAAAAAGAACTCAGAACTCTCAATAATTAATGAATTTCCGCGAAATGATACGCTAGCTTCACACACACGGCTAACTGACCATGATTTTATAATTAGTTTTGTCAAATATTTTTTAGGTTATTTTTTAAATATTTTTTAGACTTTTTTGCATACAAATGAAGATATTTTTTATATATTTGGTGTATTTTTTTATGTTTATAAGGTTTTTTTAGTGAGTTCGCTCGAATATGGAAATGCGCCTTAAGAGACAAACGTCGCGACACTACCACATCGCTTGACATGTTGCGTGTTATGATTGTTTATAACTCAATCAAATAATTTAAATCACTGCCAATTTTGGTCAAAGCTAGATGTTGGTGCTCAATAATATTTCTATTTTAAATTTTAAACATTATCCAGTACATATTTAACCGGTTGTGTTCAGCGCGTATCAACATCTAGCTTTGATCGAAATTGTTTTAAATTATTTGATGTATTCATGTATCGGTCGGAAATTTATTATTATAACTCACTATTTAACAATCGGATAATTTATTAATTTACAGTTATAGATCGGACGAGACTGTTTTTTTTACTTTTAACACATTATTTCAGTTGTTTATTTAATATTTAATAATTAAATAATGATATTGATTAATTGCTTTAATTGAATTTGTTAATTAACGATTATGAATTAGACAGTTACTTTACTTCAATTTATAACTCGATATTTAACAATCGGATGATATCGACTAGATGCTTTCGCTGAATTTATTAAATATTTTTCTTTACTCTTTGGACACGTTCAGCAAAATAAAATATTTAGTAGAGCAATCGAATGTAATTGACTCTTAGTTTTAAAGTCAAGAAATTAATTTAGTTAAACTGTCTGCACTAATTCAGAAAGTGTATAATGCACACAACAAAAAGTTTAAAGAATATTTATTTATATTTATTTATAAATATATATATCTTTTACAAAAAAATCTAAATTTTTACAAAAAACAATGATATCCCAATAAAAAGAATCTTAAAAGGTAGAAAAATACGACAAGTACATAAAAAATATCCCCATTCATATGCAACTTATTTTAAAAAACTTATCTTTAAAAAATAACCTAAAAATATTATTTTAAAATTAAATATGAAATCATAATCAGTTAGCCAAGTACACAATACAGAAACAATTCAATTGGTGAGGGTTTATGTGTGTTAAATAATATTTGTTATAAAATTAATCTTATATTTGTAAAAATATTATAGATAAATCTCTCTATAGATAAAAAAATTTAATTAAAAAACTTATGCGTATATGAAGATGAGTATTATTTTGTATAACCCGCTGAAGATGGCTTGAAGACAAGCCGAAACGTTCGGAAATCGACATCATATAATTAAAATATTTTTTTGTAAATACAATATATCATTATTGCGCTCCAAAAACTGCGTCGTTATAGCTCTTATTAGCCCTTCAAATTTGTTAGAATTTTTTGTTAACTAAAAAAAAACAAATTTAAGTATAAAATAAATTTTTAATTATAAAAACTTGGCAGCGCCATAAAAATGAATATCTTTGACTACCGCGTGACGGCAGGTCACGCGGTAGACAGCTAGTCATATCAAGAGATATGTAATTTCTTTGAAATTAATTTCAATGAAATTTTTATATACAAAATCCAATTTAAAAATCGCCTAAAAGAAGGTCAAAAAAAGCAGATTTTCCAACTACGGAACCTAAAATTCGAATGGCATAGATTTCTGTGAACCATATAAAGTGTAAAAATCAGGAAAAGTCTGTTGAAATCTGTTGAAATCTTTCTCATTAAACCTAAGATAACTAAAGTCGATGACATAAAAGAATTTTTAATCAAATCAACTTTTGATTAAATACTTACCTAATAATTTTTAAGAACGCTAATGATTTCAATGGGATTTCGAAATGACGGATCCAATATAGTAGATCAAAGTAGAATCTTATAAGTGTTTACGTACTTTGAAATACAGGATTTTTCATAAGATTGAGTGTCACCTGTGGAAATCACTGATGATGATTTTAATATTAGTATTTCGAAATCCATTGTTACTGATAGCACATCTATTGTGACTGATCAAAATATGCAAACTCAAAATATCTGTACTTTCTGTTTGGGATCTACTCAACATCATATTTTTAAATGAAATCATGATATTTCTGATGTTATAGACATGGATATTTGAAATTCACGATGATGGATTCAAAATAGCGTACCAGAATATAAAGTTTCATGTTTCGTATCTAGAGGATATCACGAGTGTGAGATGTCAAGTCACACTTTTTGAAATCATTAAAGCGATTCCTAATATTAAAACTTGAAATTCAAATGTACTTGAGTTGATACAATCAGAAACCAAGATCTCGTTATTTCCAAATATGTCTGATTTACGTAAGATGCATATAAATCAATTCTTTATAATGTCTGAAATCATCACCAGTACCACATTCAGCCAGATCCAGAGACGCGAGTGAGGAACGGCGGTTATTATTCTATTTTTTTTTTTTTTTTTTTTTTTTTTTTTTTTTTTTTTTTATATGTCCAGGTAGCATAGAAAACGAGAGAGAGAGAGAGAGAGAGAGAGAGGGAGATGCTTTATTTTTTGTCTTTTGACGAAGGCAAGTGCAGATTTTTCGAGTTTCCATATAACCAGTCACAATGAATGCGCTATCACGGATTTCGAAACGTTGATATTAAAATCATCGTGAATGATTTCTACAGGTGTCATGTGCTTACTCGAGCTTATAATAAATCCTGTATTTCAATGTAAGTATGTGAACATTCATAAAATTATACTTTAATCTACCATATCAGACCCGCTATCTTGAATTTCAAAGTCCCAACATTAAAACCTTAGCATTCTTAAAAATTGATAGGTAAGTATTTAACTAAAAATTGGCTAAATTGGTTTGACTAAAAATTCTTTTATGTCGCTGACTTTAGTTATCTTAGGTTAATGAAAAAGATGTAGTTTTTAATCGATTTTCTCCACTTTCCACACGTTTGCAGGAAAAGAAATTTTCGCACTTCATATGATTTACAGAAGCCCATGCCATTCGAATTTTAGATTCCATCCGCAGTCGGAAAAAATCGGCTTTTTAAACATTTTCCTTTGCCAATTACTGAATGATCTGAACTTTGTCAACTCATATCTCAAAAATCACTTAAGCAAAAAGACTTTTATTGTAGTGTTTTGAAGAGCTTTTGACACTATCTATTAGATTTTGGAATAAAAAATAAAGTGTTCTATTTAAAAAAGTTGCTGTGACTTCGATCTGATCTTGGCGACGCCAAGGTCAAACTAATAGCGCCAGTAAATAGATCTTTTGAAATCCTATAATTTTTATCTAAAACACTTTTTCTTAAAACGCTTAGTTTTTGAAATATTTCGCCGTCCCGGTACTTTTTATACACCCTATATATGTATATACAGGGTGGGATTTAAACTGTTACAAGCTATTATCTCAAGCTGTTACAAGCTATTATCTGAAAGTCGAATCAAAAATATGTTCTGACAAAAGTTATGTGACAGGACATAAGATGGTATCATCAGTTTGACCTTGGGTGACGTTGTCAAGGTTTTTTAATTTTTTAAGGGAACGCCCCATTTTTCATTGCATCTAGTAGCACTTCAAAAGCAATCAAATAAGTATAGGCCGTATAAGCTAAGTCTTATTTGATTCGATTTATTCGTTGACGGTTCAAAAAATCTAATGATATTCAGTTTTTTAAGATGCTATTAGCATAAATATCTAACTGATGATCAAAAAATTAATTTGTGATTTTATTAGTTCAGTTTAGAATTGCGTTGCAAGTCCGATGAAAAGTCGGTGCACAGTTCAAAAAATAACTAAAAAATTGGTATCAATGTATACAATAATATGATTGGGCACTTAAGATCCAGCTTTGACCATAGGCTAAGTCTTATTTGATTTGATTTATTCGTTGACGGTTCAAAAAATCTATCTAGTGATATTTCAAATCTTTTAATTGCGAATTTTTTGTCAATAAATGTGTCTGATTTATTTGGTTGTGCTTTGCAAATATAAACATAAATATTTAATAAATATTTCTTCTTCTTTTTTTCAGTGAATATCAAAGACTGTTGAATAGAATACTGGACGATATGGGCGAGGCATCAGCAAAGGCTCAAGGACTCAATAAACCTATCACTAGCGCTATTAAACTTCGGGATACGGATCATACGGTTTATTTTCTTGTAGACAATGAGGCGAACAAGTAAGCTTTTTTCTCCATTTAGATAGATAGATTTGCGATACAGTATCTATTATTTGACTAATTATTATTAATATATTTATACTTGAGATTTATACTATTATACATACTATTATACTGATAACAGCTAATACAGATAACATTATGTGTGTTCAGAATTTTTATATTTAGATATATAATCTGATTGATCTTTAACTTTTTTCTTTTATAAGTTTTTTAAAGTTTCTGGTACGTTTTCAAGAAATTTCTGGCGATTAATACTCAAAATCATAAAAAAAGAATTGTTATTTTGTTAAAAAAAGAGTTTTTATCTTGCAATCTTTCGACAAATCGTGATATCTTACATTCGCGGATTTTAAGTGATATGGAATATTGAAATATTTGGTCGGTACAAAAAAGTTTTTGTCGATTTTTCGCAATTTTTTTTATTATTTACAATAAACAAAATCGATACAATATAAATTAATTAAAGTATTGTTTTTCACAACTTTTTCTCTTTCCGCAATTCCTTTTCTGCAGTGCGTCCTGAACATTCTTTGTTTAATTAATATTAATAATTAATATTGAAATCACTGCTTTTAAATCATTTAAATCAATTTACATACATACATCCTAATGGCTATAACATTTTCGCCATGTTTGTATGTCTCATAAATAACTCATAAATAATTGTGCATCAGCATTTGATGAACACAAAATAGAAGGTAGTGACACACATATTCTTTATCTAACTCCATTTTTAATCATATTAAATATGTTAACATCTAGCTTGTCACGCATAAATGTGCAGAGAAGCCAACTTACAAAAACCATAAACATTTCTGCTTATAAAATCATACTAATACATGTGTACATCTATCAGCATTGACAAAAACTTTTGCATCGACCTAATAATATTCCAAAATGAGCATTTTTCAGTCGAAACACTAGAATTTCGAATACGAAACAATTAGTAGATTTAGTTCTTGACTTGTTTCGACATTTTGACGGATTCTCTAGAACTGTAAGTTTAACATTTTAAGAACTGTAGTTTAATATTTCGAGAACTATGCGATCAATTTTGATTATTCTGATTTCAAAGAAGAATGTGAAAAAACGAAAATACGAAAAAATCTGTTTTGCTATGAGAAACGTAAAATAGACATCATTTCTTATATTTTTTTTGTACAAGAAATTCGACGATGCTAGTTGAAATTACATTACACGGGAATGTAAAGTATTGAGTTTAAATCAAGAAGATGCTTGGCGTCGCAATCATTTACGAAACAGAGTGCTATGCTATTTGTTAGAATAAAGGATCTATATATTGCGACGATGCTATTCTCCGGGACCACCGAATCCCGAGGAGGCACGCCCAATTTATACACAATTAGCGATAATCACTTAGAAAGAGATGCTCGGTAAAGGTATCAATAAAGGTATCAATAATACAATCATCATCATCAAAAGTAACGTTATTCGGTAATCAAGATAACAGGCAACGGAATCAAGACGGTAATCACTATTCCAAATAGTCGGTAACTGAATCAAGACTATATGCAAGTCGGTAGATGTTCGGTGACGGACTCAGTACAGTGATTTCGATATAGGCTTTATCTACGGGATGGGCGCCAGGCGCGAACAATCGCGCCACTCGAATAAGTTCCTTAAACCTCCAAATAATTCTCTAATATACCCAGCCGCACCTCGCTCAGTATGGTGTAGAGAGGCGGGATTCTTTTATATTCAGGCAGAATGTTCGGAAGCAGAGGCAACAGTAAGAACAACAGACATAAAAGTAAAATAAAGAAAATAACAAAAATATATTTAATGAAAGATAATCTCGGATGACAGGTGATAATGATACGCGCACGCTGCGCGGAACTTCCAATCGAATGCGATGCCGCAGTAACAATTTCTGAACGATACTGCAGTATAGAGATCGCACAACGCGAACAATACACGCGAGATAACTAACATTAATATAAACGTAAGTGACAATCTGACTCGACTGTGACGACAAAACGGTAACGCGTCAACCAACTAATGGGCGGTATAAGTAATGGTAAGACGGTAACGGTAACGCTTACAGAGTATCCGACTTTACAACAAAGATAAAGCGGTAACCGGCAATGCGCTAGCGAGATGTTAAATTCCGTCACAACTATACGCCGTAACGGTACTTAAACGATAAACGAAATGCCACTAAAACGGTAGACAAAACGATAAACCAAACGATAAACGATACGCGAGACTGTCGGTGGTGGTATATCCGGGAGGGACCTCCCTGCGCAATATGCCAAGCTTCCCCCTCGGGGAATCGGGACCGGCAGACCTCGCTCTTTCCGCACAGTTTCCGGGATTCTTAAGGGATCCTGTAATTCTCGGGGCCGTTCTCTCCGGCCACTTACGCACGCTAAGAATTCTTGTACGAGGCCCCAGCCCCACCTGAGTGAGAGCTAGCGGTCACCTGAGTGGCGGCTTACAAAGTGATCGCTGTTCGCGTCGCCGGGTCCGGTTTCCTTGATTGGGGATGCGTCCTCTTCTTACAATGGCTCACCGAACAGTGCTCGCCGCTGTCGCTTGTCCTAGGTCCCTCGTCATTTGCGCAGATCTTTCGCGCACATCGTCCTTCCGGCTGTTAGTGGCGCCCTCGATCGGTTCATCGATTATTTCGGGCATAGTCCCAGATATCCTCCGCCTGCGGGAATCTACATGCTCCTTGAGCCGATAATGTAGGAATCCACGTCCAACTGCTTAGGGTCGGATCGGTCCGGCCAAGGCTCACATCCGCCCTCGGTCTTCTTTTTACACCGCCGAATCCTTCTTCCGTTCCGCGACACGGGGAGATTCGCGTTCCTGCTCCCTGGCGGCTGTGGGGAACTCCGAAGCTCCATTCTAGTTCAGGACCTCGACTGTCACTGTCTTAGACGAAAGGGCCGGACTCCGGACAAGCGGCGGCACTCTCGGGCACGTCAGCACTCTCAGTTCCCAGATCCTGGTTGTTGAACCTCCTCTCCAGATGTACATTTTCCAAGCTGCCGATCATTCAGGCTACCGCTCTTTACTCCTAAACTTAAATAAAAAGATGAGATCTCGTTCTAAATAGAAGTGGGGAAGATCGCTCCCTCCCAGACGTGGGAAGGACGATCCCCGAGATTCCCCCCCGATCGGGCAATAGCCCTTGCGACGAGGCGCCCAAGGGTGTCACGTTACAATATGCTAGTGCCCAGTTATACAAAATTAGTGGCGCCTTGTGCATTAGATCTATTTCTTAGTTTTTCTTATCATTCCTTTTTATACTACCTAAGTTTTTTTTCACTTCTCCTTCCCATTACTACTACATACGCATAGATCAAATCATTTTTCTGTTAAATAAAGTGTGTAAGTCACAGGCAGTACAGAACAGAATAAACGTGTAAATTTACTTGAGTCCCATCAATTCTGTCCTTCAACCGGACGTCGTTTTTAACAGGACTCATTTATGGATCCAAAAAATTTCATATAAAAAAATACACCAAATTATAAGCCCATTATTTCTATGTACAACTACTTTTAAAATAAAAAATAAAATCCAAATAATACATAAATCTAAATAATATGTGTATCATTTGTATAAAAGATTTGATATCAATAAGTGGCGCCAAGTTTCATCTCATTATCTCGACATTTAAACATATAACTGCTTTTAAAAAATAAAACCCAAGTGATACGTATCTTTGTATTCCCATTGAAGAGTCTTCTTATTCTAAATGATAGTAATCTCTCTAATTCTTTTAAAAAAATAATGATATAAAAGTGTGTTACTCAACTCAAATAATATGTATCGAATCCAATATAATAACTTTCATTTTCTCTTAATATGTGATATTCCGGTTTCCATAAAACATAAAAGTACAAAATGAAAAAATTTAATTTAAATAAAAAAAATTTTTTATGTAAAAAACTTGGCACTGCTAGACCGAATAAGGAAAACAATGAAAACAATTTAATATAATAATAAATTTAATTTTAATGTTATATTGAATAAAAACAAAGTTTACTGTTTAGTATTGAAATTAATAGAAGTGATGGGACGAATGAAACTTAGCGTCATTTATTGAAATCAAATCTTTTGTACAAATGATATACATATTATTTGGGTTGAGTAATATACCACGGGTTAGATATATATTATTTGAATTGAGTTAGAATTTTATAAAAAGACTTCAATGAGAATATAGAGATAAGTATCACTTGGGTTTTATTTTTTAAAAACAGTACATAAAATTTTCAAGGTAATGGGATATAACTTGACCAATTTTTTTATATCAAATCTTTTATATAAATGATATATGTATAATTCATTATTAAATATTATTTGAATTAAATATTATTTGATTTCAGTAAGATGACGCAATTTTGAGATATAATACAGATTAAAATAGAAAAACTCTTGGTTGCAAAAATATGTACCTTTATTTTTTAGTAAATAATACGTATCACTTGGGTTACTTTTTTATAAAAATATTACTACTTGAGTTTTATTATTATTATTTTTAAGAAGAATTATTATAATGTTTTTAAATAGAAATGTATCACTTAGATTTATTTTTTAATCGTGTTATTATGAAAATAAACACTACCATTTGGATTAGAATATAGATAGAATTGTACCACTGAGTTTTATTTTTTAATTAGGTTATCATTATTGAAGCTATACCACTTGGGTTAGAACAACAGTATTTCTTTCAAGCAATGCGTAAATTTGTCGCATTTTTTACCTTTTTTTAAAAAAGATAATTTTTTGAAAGGGTTTTATGAAGATATAATGCATTTTGTAGTGTATAGATGTTATGAACAATATATTGATACAGTTTTTTCCTTCAAGCAGCGCGTAAACTTATCGCCTTTTTTACCTTTATTTAAAAAGGTAATTTTGGAAAAATTTTTTCAACATCTAATATTTTTTTAATACCTAATATTTCAATAATCTCACGCCTGCATATCGAGAACAAAGTATGATGAATCAATGTGCTTTCGAGGAATTTTATGGTTATATATGCGAGTTGGAATATAGCAAATGGGAAAAGGCGCGATGAGATCGCGCGATTTCGTTCTTTTCCTCACTCACTCTCGATCAGAAGTTATCAAGAGTTATCTCGCGAGCGAGCGAGAGTATCATTTTATCTTTATTTCATTGTTTATTGGACGTAAACAAAGATAAAATGACACCTTCTGCAGCAGTGACTGCATAAACGAATTCACCCAATGCCTCTTGTGTCAGAAATTGCAATGGTACAACGCGAACGGGCGACGATGACGTTGATGATGATAACAATGACGATGACGTTTCTTAAAAGTAAGTTTCCAGATTCAAACTTTGCATCACAATATCTCCGCTCATAGAACACGTAGAGGAAAAATAAAAACATTTTTATTATACATTTCGAATCCAAGCTATCGATTGTGCCTATTCAAAACTTCATCGGTCAGCCGTTATTAAGATTCGTTAATCACGGTCGCTCGCAAATTGCTGGCTTGCGTATATAGATACGTCTCGCGACGCTATACATATGATAAACTCATCGCGAGACACTACTGTGTCTCTTGATATGGTTTTATATAAAAAAATTTTTTACCGGGAACATGTTCGCTATCACGGTTAAGTTGGAAAAATCCTTGCTATAACCCATGTCTTTCTTGCAATATGCCTTTCTTTTACGTGATATGTCGCACATATTTACTTGTACACGTATAAAATACATATATGAGTAATCAATAACAATTGATAATATGAGTACTCAATAAAAATTGATAAATAAATAATTGGTAATCAACTTGTACATGTAATCAACAATATCACACATATATGACGCATGGTAGTAAACGTGTTAAACGCGTATGATAAAATGAGATTTGAAGATTCTCGGGCTATCAACAATCATACGGCGTGAGGGAGTAGGAAAGAAGATAGTACTCTGTACTCTTCTACTATACGAAGATAGCCGAAATGCCGTGCACACACGTACATGACTCGTCTTTCAAGTGCGTGCTCCCCTACCATCCATTGCGCGACTTATTTCATTGAACACGGTAACACCGATACACGGTAGCGTCTCGGCGCACGCATGTACGCACGCACGTCTGTCCGCACGCCCGCACGCACGCACGTGCGCACACTTGGATGTATATTCTTGACACCTGAGGCATTACCGTGTCTTTTGATATAACAACAAATTGCGAAGATAATTCGGTGAAGATACAAAATGCGTTGTGCTGAAGTTACGTAATAATTTATTATCTGTACCTAGTATTACAGATAAAGGATATTCAGTACTATTTTAAAAAAATTTCGCGTTCGACAAAAATGGTTCAACGATTCTAACAGCTAGGAAATGGAACTATATGTAATCGAAGAGAGGATGAATCGAACAAAGTTGGCGAACAATGAGGCTGATAGAAATCTATTGAAATGGTACCAAAGATATAGACATATAAATATCAACGATCTTAAGAAGATGAAAACGAATGAATTAGTTGCCGGCATGAACTTTACAACAAATTTATATCAACTTGATTGTGAGATATGCTCCTAATGTAAAATACACGTCCAATCATTTAAGAATTCTACACAAGTCTTGGGATTGATTTATTCGGACATCTACGGTCTAATGAATACCGAATCTCTTGATCTCTAATGCTAAAAATTTCGTAACGTTTACAGATGATTGCACGCAATATATTGAAACAACGATAATACGTAATCGATCAGATGTGCTTGAAACATTTAAAAATTATAAATTGAAGGTCAAAAACAAACGGGTCAACAAATCAAGAAGCTACAGATAGACGACGGAATACCTATCGAACACTTTCAAAGACTCCTGAAGAGTGAAGGAATTACACACCAACTGAGTGTGGAATATACGCTACAACAAAACGGAGTTGCAGGACTTATATACAGGGCTTATATACAGGGTAAACTCTTGAATGAGATGTATATAGAACAATCCGAAACGTACAACCAGAAAGATGACAAATCAAAAGTCTGTTGTGAGTTAATCTAGCCCTTATATGGCTTAAAACAGTCGGGTCACGAATGGTACAAAACGTTCGATAGATTCAGATATAGGTTATGATTCCCGATAATTAAAACAATTACAAATCAAATGGGCTGGGAATCAGAGCGGTCAACAATGCGCACATACAAGAATAATGACTTTTTCAAATGAGTGTCATATAAATTTAATAATAATCGAAACGTTTTGGCTAACTTTTTAGCCTTCTTCAGTCCATAGTAATTCTCAAAGATTGGCGCATGTTACAGAGGTTTAGAGCCATTGGTAGAGGCTGCATTCCTTTTAGACAAACAGTCGACACAAATCGACACACGTTGCCTTCCATTTAGAATTTATTTCAAACTCAGTCGACACTCTTCGACTCTGCTCGGGAGGAGAGTCGGAATGTGTTTTACCGAAAAGCGCATCGCTCTCGCTATATTTTGGCAGAATCTGAGCACGTACTTGAGCAATATTTATTAATGTTTATGAAAAAATTGATTGTGTAAAAAATTACGATGGTAAGTATTACGTACTTTAATGTAATAAAATATACGTAAATAATAATTTATATTTTACATCAAAATTTATAACTTTCAATACTACATTTATAACTTATAACTTATATTTAAAGTTAACTTTGTAATTTGATTTCTATATACGTAATGTTTAATATAAAGATTGAATTGATGTAAATATCCTTTATAGAATACTATATTATTTTTTTATATTTATAAAAGCAATTAAAATGATAATAAAACTTTATTTTTATAATATATTTCGACTGAAAATATTTATGCAATACAATATATTATACATACATTTATAAAAATTGAAAACGCGTTTGAAAAGTTTTACGATGGCTCTTGTAAAGTAGCTAAACGTTCCTACATTCTGTGTATATCGCGTTCCATTTAACTGTGACAAACTATGCTCGAGTGTGTTAACCTGTCGATTTGTGTCTCCTAAAAGGAAAACAGCCAGAGTCAATCCTTTGTTCTTCTATATGTAATTCATGTCCGTTATGGTTGGATGTTTTTTTAAATTACGTCTCATGATCATAAAATTGAATAACGAAATTGATCGTATATATCCCGCATCACATGATAAAAATAATTGTATAGAAGTGCAAATGTCAAAAATATGAAAAGTTAAACCGTGATCAGAAATACAGTGAAGCATGGTCAGGTAATATAAAAAGAATAAATTAAGTGTAAAACACGAACTGTTAATTAGAATGTCACAATTTAAAATCTAACATTCTAATCAAAATTAAGCAATCTAACAATCTAATCAGAATCAAAATAATTTATACTGATTCAGATTGGACAGGAGATGCAGACGACAGAAAGTCATGTACAGAAAACGTTATCATACTAGCTAACGGTCCAGTTAGTTGGAAGTCGAAGAAGCCAGCTTCAGTGACACTCTCAACGATGGAAATAAAAGCACTCGCTTGAAATATCGCAAGAGATTGTTTATGTAAAAAGACTATTAATGTACATGGGTTTCGAAAAGTTTGTAACGTTTCGACTTTCTCGATCGCTCGGATCGGCTCGCCGGAGTCAGGGTTCGAGAAAGGACGAGACACCAATTATTTTATTTATTTTTGGTAATAAAAAATAAATCCTTTATTTGATAATTGAAGTATCAGAGTAGCTGTGGTCCAACAGCGAGGGTTTACAAGTATTGAACGCAATATTACTCGTGCCGCGTTTGTTTATAATTGATCGTCTGGAACGGGCGGAGTCGCGATTGACAGAGTGATTGCGGAGCAAAATAACGGAATAGAGCTTAAATACGGTGTGTACCAAACGAAAATAAACTACAACACTTTACTTAGCCTACCCGAAATTGTGACGCGCGGGTCGCGTGAAACACGAAACTAAATCTACGAATCTTAGCCTAAGTTGAACGCACGGATTGAATCTATGACAGACAAAATATTATGATGCATCGTAAATAGGACATAGAGTGCGGAATACACACGTATCGTGGTTAACGCACGAGCCGCGTCAGGAACGGATTTACTCGGTCAGGATGTCACGGTTAGTTGGCCCCGTTGTAGGCCCGGAGATATACGTCTCGGGGTAACACGTTCGCCTGGCACCGAAATCCCCCGGTCGAAATCAGGAAGCCGAGAACGCCCGGCACAGGAAACCGAGAACATCCGGTCTGGAGCAGGAGGCCCAGAACGCCCGGCGCAGGAGACCGAGAACACCCGGTCAGGGTAGCCGAGAACACCCGGTACAGGAGCAGGAGGCCGAGAACGCCCGGCGCAGGAAACCGAGAACGCCCGGCACAGGAAACCGAGAACACCCGGTCTGGAGCAGGAGGCCGAGAACGCCCGGCGCAGGAAACCGAGAACACCCGGTCAGGGAAGCCGAAAACACCCGGCCTGATCGGAGCTCTGAGGACCCGGAGTCCCTTTCGGCCGTCGCAGTGCTCTATTTATACCCGCAATTTCGCGAGGTATTTTCCCCCACCCTTCGATAATTCGGAGCCGGCCGCGCCGCGAACGGGTACTCCGAAACGCGTCAGGAGAGAGACAGAGAACGGGAAACACGGAAAGAAAGAGACCGCGCGTAAATTGGAGCAATATTTACCTTAGTAACAGGCTACTGTTACAAGTTTATAAAAGACCCAGTTCATGTTTATTGTAATAAAGCGCAATTGAATTATCTGAAAAATGCGATATATCGTAAGCGAAGCAAGCATATTGATATCATTTTTCATTTTACTAGAAAATTTGTTGAAAAGAAATAATAACTATTCAATATCTTAGTATAGATGATAGTTGATATCTTAACTAAATTGTTATCAAAAGCTAAACATTTTAAATGTGTTTCTATGTTACAGTTAGATTAAAAAATGAAAAAAAAAACAAATATGTGATTGCACAACATGTATCGATAGAGGGCGTATTAAAATAAAGGATCTATGTACGCTAGTGCCCAGTTATATAAGATTAGTGGTGTCTCGGAGCGCTAGCTTTGTTCTTTAGTTTTTTTCTATCTATTGCTGTTCAAAAAAATTATGCTATTTGTAATATTCAACTACATATTTTTTTTTAACAACTATGTGTCCACACATCACTCGCTTAAACAATACACACGCTGATTATTACTGTTTTTACTGCTGTCGCATTGTTCCTTAAATATTTCATTATTTTCTTTATTTAATCGAAATTTCTTGTTTTTATTTCAAGGTCTAGCAGCGCCAAGTTTTTTTACATAAAAATTTTTGATTTAAATTAAATTTTTTCATTTTATATTGTTACTTCTTTAATTCTTTGTAATTAAATCTTTTATTCGATTAACATATATATATTTGAAATATGAAATATATACATATGTACTTGGATTTGGTACACTAGTTTTCTCTTCACACTACCTGTGGAATTTAATTGTCGAGATAACAGGATAAAACTTGGCGCCATTTATTTGATATCAAATCTTTTATACAAATGATATAAATGATATAAATATTATTAGAGTTCATTATTACAAAATAAATTATTATTTTTTTAAATTAAAACTAGTATCACTTGGATTAAAACAGGAAGATTCTTTAAATAAAAATACAAAGATACTATCACTTAAGTTTAATTTTTTAATTTGATACATCAGTTTTTCGAATACAATAATTCGTATCACTTAGGTTTTCTTTTTTAATTTTATAGTTTTTCGTTAGTTTTTTCGATGAGCGCGTCAATATTTGACACCCTTTTTTTACTTTTTTTTTAAAAGGTAATTTTGTAATGATATGCATTTTGTAGTGTTTTATATTATTCACGAGTATTACAGATCCGTTTCTATATATCACAAAAGATAATTTTTTTGTAGTTTTGCTACCAATTGCGAGACAGCTTGATTGGTATAATAAATATTTTTTGGTCCAAAGAAATATTTCAGATCTAAAAGTATAATCCAATACGGGCAAAACGTTTATTAAGCTGCTTTTTCTGCTGAACGCAGCCATTCCCTCGCGATTGGTGGCAAAACTACAATAAAATTATCTTTTATGATATAAAGATATAATAATATGGAATATAACATTTATATGTATTCTTAACAATATATTGTGAAAAATATATATAATGTTAAATTACGCCTATACTTGACACCCTTTTTTTTACCTTTTTTTAAAAATATACTTGACACCCGAGACACTACCATGTTGTCCTGATAGCACCTTTTTAAGTCCCTCGTCGAGCTATACAACTTTTGTTTAAAACATTTTTCCGTATCTATCATAGTTTTCGCGAAATCTTAATGTACATATTATTTAAAATGAGACACCCTGTATATGAAGTTTTAGTTTTTAGAAGGTTTATTTTATATATAAAATTTATATTTATATTTATATTTATTATTATATGTAATAATTTTATGTGTACATATATTATATATATTAAAATATTCTGCCATTTATGTTTATATATATACATATAAGACTATATAATTATATATTTGTTTCGTTATACATCTTTTTTTCAAACTTCAGAAAATACTAATTGCAGATATAGAATGCAAATTTAACTGTAAATTTACTTCATCCATAATAAATTAAATCCTGGTTTTCATTAATTTATTTGCATAATATATTTGTTTTGCTAATTTAATAATTAGTCTTTATAATCGTAGTAGTTTAGCCGTAATTTGAAATATTTTGATCATAAATATGTATCAATTTTAATATTATATTAAGTAAAGCACTTTTTCTAGTTTAACACAGAAGTATCAAATCATTTTTAATCATTTTGTTTTTTTTTTAAATACCAATAACTTTTTCAGTAACAAATGATATAATATTTAATATTTAATTTAATTGTTCTTGTTTTAGCAATAAGATTGTCTTCTAAATAAATTATAAATGATTTTCATGGAAAAATGGGCACATTGGCCAAAAGTGAATTTTTGTTATTCGTTTATTATTTATATTTTTTTATTTTTTCTGTAATTTTTTAAATTACTTTATATTTTTTACAACATAATAAAAAATTCAATTAATTTATAATATATTATAATATATATAATATATTTATTTCAATTAATATTAATTTTTATTTTTAAATCTAATTAAAAAGCATATAGCGTTTTGCGCCAGGTGCAACAAGAAACATTACGAGACGGCGAACTTCGCTAGCCCGATAGCTTAGGGGTGCGTTTCGATATTTACTGCGAGTGCTCAGAATCTATAGCATACATAAGGCGTACTATAGATATTGAGTACTCGCAGTGAATAACGGAACGCAGCCTAAGTTAGCTTTTACGAGACAACATAGCTGTAGAGACCGATCGACCTCCGTAAATGTAATTTCCTCTTTAACCCCAATTTTTGGTAATGGCGCTTGCACAAATAAAGTTAAAGTGGATATATAGATATATAATGTTTAAAAATGCACTTATGTATTCGTTAACATACGTATGTAGTGGGAAGTCAGCCCAAGAGAGGAAATTGCTATATAATAATTACAAAATTACTTTTATCAAAAAACCGACGACTACTTTTATGGAAGTTCAACTGTATATAGTGAGATTGTCTTGTTGAAACCACGTTTTTAATATCTAACAACAAAAGCAATTAATTTAATAAATTGCAATATGCTTCTTTGAAAATGACATTTTCTTAAAAAAAAATAATAAAATTATCACAATGAAATATTCAACAACATTGGAAAGGAATAGATTGCATCCACATAAGGGAGACATGCTACAGTAATTCGAAATATTATCTCAAGTTAGAAACAATTTTATTTTTAGTGTACACAAATGTTTACAATTAAATGAACACTTTAGCATTTAATGAATTAAATTATAATGTTGTTTTACTTTTATTTTAAGATCGCTTTGATTTAGTCAAATCATTTCACTCTGAACTGTAAATGTTTGTACCTTTGAAGGAATGGATTTAAGAAAAATGTTTCAGATAAAAATTATTAGTCCTTTTGTAGATTTAAGGGAAATGATTGATTTATTACAGATACTCATTTGAAATTTCTAAGTTACTCTTGTTTTATCATCCCAGATCGATAACGATTGAGATGATACTGAAATGATTTTTTCAAGAAACAGAGGAGGATCTTAACGTAGATTAAAGAAATTTAAGAAATTTGAAAACAATGAAAATTGATCGCATAATTTCGAGATATTAAATAGTAACTTATTTATGTGAGCCAATCTGTATATAGGATGTTTTACTATAGGATGAACTTCTAAGCTATTAATCGAATCAATTTCTTCCAGCAAAAATATAAAAAAAAATAAATATTTTCAGTTTGTAACATTATTTTGATCATGCTTTAAATTAAAATTGTTTGTATTAAAATATTGAAGTCAATCTGTGTACTTAGAATAAATCAAGTCAATTTGTCATAGAATATGAAGCTGTGATTGGTTTTCCGTGAATTTGTTTTCTGTGAAATGTTGAAATATATTTTACGTTTTTCTTTATTTATTTGCTTATTTTTTTAAATTTTCATTTCTAAATAAAAAACGATTATTCTTCTAATGAAAACATTATGAAATATCAGATCATACGCATTACCTTGATGAGCGTTACAATACTAACGACATAATATAATGTCCGTCAAAGTCTCGCAGAAGACTATGATTTATTTACGCATATGCTTGAATTTGCAGCGGACTCGGTAGTGTGGTGGGATTACTGAAAACGGGATCGAAGAATTTATTTCTGTTCGATGAAATGGGAGAGCATTATCAGCTGCAGGCGAGATGTATCCTAGATTTCTACGTGCACGAGTCGCGACAGCGTATGGGTCTGGGCAATATTCTCTATCAGCACATGTTGTCTGTAAGTTTAGCGTATACACATTCTCAAATGCTAGATGCCTTATGTTTAACCTTGGATAATCTCTGCCGATGAAGAAATCTCCGCCTATGGATATGTTTAAATCATATATGTAGAGCGGATGTTGTGTAGCTTCGTGTGACAATGATGGACTCGTAAGTAACGGGTCGCGACGAGTTTAAATCCACGCATTCCGCACATACAAATTTCAATCTGTAATATTGATTAAAATTTGAAACTCCAATATAGAGATCCCAAGTCCGGATAGAAGAGAAGACTTGGGCATGACAAACCCTCTCCCCCAAATTATCCTTTAGTTAAGAAGTCTCGGATAAAGGCGGAGAGATAGAGACAGATAGACTAAGGATAGGCATTGGACTCCTCATGGATCACGTAACTTTAGAGGTCACTTATACAAACTCGGACTTGCCGGGCAAAAAAGGATTGCTGAACTATGCGGAAAAAAGAGCGAAGACCTTCTTTGCCGCAGCCCTGCGCTTTCTTGTAAAAAGATATAGATTCTAAGATCGTTTCTCAAAATTGAGAATCTAGCAATAAAGATGAGCAGTCTTTTAAACTTGGTGTCAAACACTAGGCTGGAACTGCTAACTCAACTTTATAAGCGGGTCACAGAAGAACTTTTAGATTTAGGTGACACTAGGGCCTTTCATAAGCTCACTCGCCAGTTTGTTACTATTATTGGCAGAATCTTTTTCGGACATCTCCAAAGCCAAACATTTAGCCGCAATATCATATATAATTGATTTCATATTGCGATGTTTAAAAGACACAATTATTGTATCTGTATTGTACAGAACAATGTACTGCATATTTATATAGACTCTGATTGGACAGGCGATGTCGATACAATAGGAAATCGTGTTCGGGAAACATTTTTATATTAACAAACGACCCGATTGAGAAGCGAAAATGGAGACATAGTATATGTCTTTTTCGGAAGCATCCAAAGAAACTGTGCACTTACGGCATTTATTAAAACACATTTTATGATCTCATTAAAGGTGCAATTATCGTATTTTGTGAGAATCAAAGCGTGATATAATTAAGTAAAAATAATGTTTACTATAATAGGAATAAACATATTAGGATATTAGGTATTACCTCTCGAAGGAAGCAAGTGAAAATGACGACATACAAATTAAATATTTAAAATCAGATTGCATGTTAGCTGACATATATTAACCAATATGTTACCGAAAATCAAATAAGAAGTGTGTAAAGATGTTAAATTTACAATACGAATATAACGAAAATGATGCCTGACTCACAGTATTATCGTATATCAGCAATAAATTTATATTCAGCGTATTGACAGGAAGGATGTTGGAATGCAATATCGGATCAACGCAATCGATAAGGAAATTCGATATTATGACTGATAAGATAGCGAGTATTTAATCTATGTGTGTAATCTTTTGTTTGTTTTTATCTAAGAAAAAGGACGTCGAAGTGTATGATCTTGAGCTATGTTGAAGAAGCTTTGTTCTGTAAAAATATATCACACGAGATATATGTCTTGAAGTATCTGCAAAAGATAACAGTTGTATGATTTAAAGAAAACAGTTGTATGTGTTTTTACATTATATTTTTTATCTCTATTTTAATATGCTTTTTTATATGCAGAATAAGAAATGAAAAGAATTAGAAAAATCATATGTAAAAAAATCATATTTTATTTGAAAAAATGATGGGTAACATTTATGTGAAAACCAATTTTTTCCGAAAATTAATTTCACCATTATTTGTTTCCCTTTACATCATACAATTTTTGCTTGAAATATTTTCCACGATTATACGTCATTTACAAAATATTTGAGGTGGACAATAATTGAAATAGTATAATGAAATATACAATCAAATCAAATTTAATTTATCTTTTTGCTCAGAAGTAATTAATTAATATCTTATTTTTTAATAATATGTAATTTATGTAAGATTGGCATAACGCAAATATTTTGAGACTACTTATTTTATCTTTTTTCTGTTTGTTTCATATTTTTATCATAATATATTTTTGTCTTTGTTCTATTTTTAATCAAAAATTTTTATTTTTTTATAGGAAGAGAACATTAAGCCAGTGAAATTGGCGATTGATCGACCATCGGAAAAATTCTTAGCTTTTCTACGCAAATACTACGGACTTTCGAAAATTATTCCACAGAACAATAAATTTGTCGTTTTTGAAGGATTCTTCGATGATGGTACGTAATTAATATCTGCTTGGATATTTTTCTTAAATTGTATATAACAAAACCTTGAAAAAAATATAAGGATAATTATCATTTGATTAGTTCCATACAGCACAGGATCAATGCATGAAAATGAGATTATTTCGGGACATTGAGTTCATTAATGATGATTGAAAGATAAATGTGAAAAAAAGACGATATTCTTCTTTTCCTTAAAAGTTTTTACTCTCTATGATTTACGCTCCCTCTGAAATAATCGATTCAATTCTTTCTCATATGATGCGGTCGGAATTTTCGTGTCTTTCTAGCTAATTTCAAGATTTAACACAGATATAAAATTAACATTATTGATTTAGTCTTGAAGATCAGATCTATCTAATCATTCTATGTAGTAAGCCGACTTTCCATAGAGATAATACACATAGAGTACGTGAGACATAGGCGCGTGTCTAATTGGAAATGACTTATCGATAGAAAGAGAAAAAAATGTCGCTAATCTACCTGTGTCTCTCTTTCTCTCTCTCTCTCTTTCTATGGACAGGTCATCTTCCTGGGGAGGGGCTCACATATTCTATGTGTATTATCTTTATGCGAGTTTCTCGCGTTCTAAATTGCATGCTTGGCAAGAATGAAAATCGTAGCCAATATCATGTGAACGACAATTCATGCTTTGATTATGATCGGTATTCATAATTGATTCTTATATTTAAGGTCGTTTTAAATATAGTCTTGAAATATCATAAGCCAATCATATTAGCATCTTGAAACATTATTTAAGACGATCTTAAAATAAGAATAGACTATAAATATTTATTAACTTATATCTACGATCGATTAAGCTCTATTTTAGATGCCAAGCATTACTCGAGTCACATTTATAATGATTATGTACAATTTGTTTTAATTTTGTTGATATTTCTCGAGAAATTGATGAGCATTTTATACAAAAATGAAAAATTAGATATAAATATGGAAAAGAAAACGTAATTACAGGATAATGAATGATATTAAAGATAGATAAGAGAATCGCGAAGTTTGTATTTTTAGCATAATATAAGAAAGGAGAAAGAAGATAATAAGCGTACAAAAACACATTTTTATAATTTGTATAGGGGAGACCGAGATGGGTTAAAACAAAGGTGAATTGAAACAGCAACGATATCTCGAAACCAATAATAGTCAATAATCAGGCAACTGTACAGTTTTAATATACGCAAACAAAAAGTTTAGTTTGTTACTATGTGTTGACAATGTGCAGTGAGCGAGTTGTCTCTTTATAATGTTCGTGGTATCAAATTGATCTAAAGTAGGTTTTTATAATATTTTTTGGAATATAATATTTCTTTTGTTTATACGTTACTTGGGTTTCACTTTCGATATTTTTGTAACTTATTAATTTAAGTTTTTGATTTGAGATTAGTTTTGTTTATGTTTATTAGTTTTGTAGGAAATATTTGTGAAGCTTTAAAAGATCAAATTTATGTGATCGAGGTAGGTTGACACACCTTGTTTCAACTTATCTCGATTTTAGATTCATACTCACACGGATAGAGCATTTTGATGTGATTGGAATGAGTGGAATGAGTAAATCTCGAGCGTGCGCGGGTTCCATTGCCCACCTATGCATGCAGCTGATTCATTACACTAATTGTTTATAACGCTATTATCAGTTAACAAATTGGATAATCATGGAACAGTCATTTTTTCAGTAATTTTCGACGTAGAATCCATTTCCGCTGTCAGATTTTCGAAAAAATGAATTTTGCATAATTTGTTTAAACAATAACTGTTTAAACAAATTGCAAAATTCGGAATTTTGCCATATTCTTGCATAATTAGRGCTAATGTCCCCTTTTACATCGGTTCTGAAGTGCTCGGGCTCATGGGTTGGCGACCATGGGCATTAAAGGGTTAACTGACTCAATCGATCAAAATCAAATTAAAATATTACAAGCTATGAGCCTAGCTGGATGTCATTAGCCATTAAAATTATTTATTTAAGTATGAATTATTTATAATCACACTTCATATATACAATGATAGAGCGCTTTCGACCCTAATCGGGTCATCTTCAGTAACAATATAATAATGACGCTTAAATACCTACAATTAACGGTTGAACATATTTTAACGCAAATTATTTTTAGATGTTTCCGTGAAATACCATTGTTCCTTCCAACATCAGTCCAATCTTTAAAACGCAGTTGTCATTAGAGCATCCAGGTTGTCATATTAATATAAAATTCTTCAAATTGTTAATTAAAATAATCTCCTTTCTTTGGTATCCATTGTTTGAACGTTAATATTATCATGATCAATCTTTACATAAACAAATTATTTTACGAACATCAATATACAGCCAAAAATTGTAATTATTTTATATCGGATAAAATGCTTACCTTTCCAGAGATTGATAACTTATAACAATTTATATCTTCAAATGAATCTCACTATAGACAGCTCTACGTGTGACCGTCAATTGAATGACGGAACAACAATTAGGAATTGTCAACACATAAAAGTGATTAGAGAGGGAAAGAGACAAATACAACCAATAAGGTTTTTTTAAGTAAGAGAAAAGATGTCGATGATTGGAAGATAAATACAAATTGCTTTTACGAGCCAACGCAGTTATTAGAGCGATAAATCATTATACAAGAATTATCAAATAAATATTTAATGCAGAGATGGCATGTTACATATACAAATATTTCGATCTTTGATGTGGGACCTCTTCAGTGTACAATATTTTTGATGGCATAGATCTTCATCAATAAATGTCGTTACACGAATGAGTAATATAGAGTGAGACGGAACAAAATCGCACCCCTTTCCATTAGTCAAAGATAAGTATCTAAAGAAAAAGATTTAAGTCCAGTACGGTAAAATTTATTCGGTGAGTCATAAAAACTTGGTAAAAAAATTAATTTATTAAAGATTAGAATTGACTTAAATTTGAAATGAGAATAATATTATAAATAAGAGGACTTACGTGGAAGGAAGAGAGACTGTGAAATTTGTTGCAAGCGGTACAGTACAAAGTGATAATGGCACGCAATGATTATGAGAAAAATATGTACTACCCCCACTATTAATAACGCAATAATACAAATAGTCAATGTATATTACTCATCCGTGTAACGACATTATTAATGAAAATCTATGTATACCATCAAAAACATTGTACACTGAAGAGGATCCACATGAAGAATTGAAACGTTTGTATATGTAACATGCCATTTCTGCATTAAATATTTATTTGATAATTCTTATATAATGATTTATCACTCTAAGAAAAAATTCTCTCCGTGTATATTTTAATTTATTATAGTATGATTTGTATGAAATATAATTAATATACATACATATAATAATAAATTAATACACACATATAATATATATTATACATATATAATTAATACATATATATTATTTAATTTTGGTACAAACCTTATTTGTTTCAACTTATCTTCTCTACTATTTCATTTTACCTCGATGCTAGATGGGTTGCAACAGTTGGAATACTTTTTTAAAAGTCTATTTTTCAAAAATTAGTTACAAGATTTGAATCTTTTGCTTTTAAGAATTAGTAAAGGATAAACAAAGGATTTAAAAAAAAAAACAAATTTTAATCCTAACAATAAATTTGGGATAATTATGATGAAAAATATAAAAATTGTTTCAACCCACGTCGGTCTCCCCTACCGTTAGAAAAATAATGAAAAATATGTTTCTAAAATGATTTTTAAATTATTTTTTTTAATTTTCGAAATATTTGATTAATTTTCAAGTCGCCATTAAGTAAAATAATACAATAGAAAAATTATTTATCTAGTTATTGAAAAAAATCTGTCTAATGAATATCTGAAGTTAAGAATATCGTATGTACGTAGAAATTACACGTAGATTTGTTCAAGAAAATTTTAGCGTTTGTACAAATTTTGCGCTTGCAATTCTCATCTGCTTGTTTTCGCGTTTATAGAGAGTCGAGATGTAAGGAGCAATAGATACAGCTTACCTCCAAGAGTGAGCTTGGATGACGATATACTAAGCAATAATAACAATAACAGGAGGAATGGTACTAGGTAGGTTCAAGTCGAATTATGAAGCAACAGAGCTTCATCCTCAAGTCATAAATAGTTTGGGATTATATAGAAAAAAAATCATTTTTCAGTCTTAACGAAGTACCGTACGTGGCTTCTGTTTCGCGTAGCTCATTCGGTAGATACGCCGCAGCGCGACCGCCCTGCTCCATGGCAAATGTAAGTACAACATAAAAAAATAGCTGAAAAGAAGTAGCTGAGCTTTTTTAAAAGCTCTTGTTTTAATTTATCAATCCCGATGCATGCATAATACTAGTAATTAAATAGATGTGTTAAATATGTTACTTGTAGTGTATTACGAAAAAGAAAGAAAGAGAGAAATAGGAAAGGAGAGAGAAAGAGAAAGCGAGAGAGAGCACAAATTATGTGTATCTGCAATGACATAATTAAAATTTTAGTATTTGCTGGATTTTAGTATTTGTTTAAACATTTATCTTAAAATGTAGAATATAATAGAGGCATTTTCAATTATATATATATATAAAGAGATAATTCAAAAATTTTAATTGTTGCTAAAAATATATGTGATCTTATGCAGAAAATATTAAGTATGCAAATTAACAAATACAAATAACTTATCTTTACACAACTTTTTTGCGTAAATATTGAGTTTCGCAGTTGATATCTGGTTGATCAGGGTCAACTTATGATTTTCTTCTTTTAAAGTCGTACATACGTACAAAATCCATTTTTCATTATCAGTAATTAAAATTTGCAGAAATTGATTAAAGATGACATTGAATTAATTTGCATACCTAATATTTATTATTTCTGCTTGCTATTAAATAAAATCAAATGTAAAAAATTTCTTGTCACAAAACAATACAGTTTGTTTGACAAAAGCGTGTACGGCTAAACTTTTTCCTCGAAACCGTTAGAGGATATATTCAAACGCGAACAGGGGCGGGACAAGTTCCTCCAAAATACTTTGCATAGAAAGTCTCAGCACTCTGCAAACTCTCTGCAGTCTCAGTTGTCGTTCGACCTTGGTCACAGAAGAACATATTTCACCATGAGCATCACGTACGCATCACGTTACGAAGCCATGTTTCTGTGTTTGCATCTAAAAGGACCGAAAATGTTGTACGGAGCTGCCACTAAATACATGAAAAAGTCGAAGACATTTGTAAGTAAATGAAACACTATTCCGACATAAAAAACATCGATGACCTGTCAAATCATGGCTCTGTGCAAAAAATGATGAAAAAGAAGAATAAAGTGATTTTACGAGTGTTTGAGAAGAATCCTCGTCTTTTATTGCATGACGAGCAAGTAGTTTTGCGTAAAAAGAGTCTAAATATATGACACTATAAGATGTTTACTGGCTCATGAAGTGAAATTTCGAAGCACAGTGAAGAAACCGCTGTCCAAAAAACGTCGAAAAAAGATTCATTTGGGCGAAAGAAAATTTGGACCGGAACGAAAGATTTGGATTGGGACAAGGTAATTTTTTTTGGCTGAAAGTTTTTTTTGAGACACGTTTTCTTCCATCATACTTGGTCTGTCCACACCAATAGACTCATCCAGCGGACTGTTAAACACCCGGTAAAGATTCACGTCTGGGACTGTTTCTCAAAGCAGAAATTTGGCACTTTATACATCTTCACAGATAATTTGATCGCCAAAATGGTAAAACTATATCAGAGGGCTTTATTACCATCTGCACAAAGATGATTTATGAGGAAAAACGATGGCTACTGCAAGAGGACAACATGACCCAAAATATCGGAATCGTCTTTGTACTGCGTAGAAACAAGAAAATGACATTGACGTATTGGATTGGCCGTTGCAGTCACCAGATGCAAATCCCACAGAAAATGTTTGGGTACTCATAAAGTTCAAACTCCGAGGAAAGAAGATCTGAACCGTCAAGCAGTTATTTCAATAGATTCAATTTTTTGTCTCAAGATTATGCTATAAAATTAGTAGAAAATATGCTTCGAAGACGCCAGTTATTAATAATGGAGGCGACTGGATAACTTATTAATAATAAAATTATCATAGTTTATATGTAGTATGTGTGTATTTTTTTCAATGTCTTATCCCAATTAGTTTTTGCCGTATCCGCTCTTGTCAAACAAACTGTATTTGCACAAAAATTTTTTTCTTCATTCAAATCTAACATTAGTGCGTATTTGGAAACTCATATAATCATATAATCCTGATATGTTTTAATATTTCTCTTAACTTCGTAACACTTAGCTTGACTAATCATACATTGATGCTTTCTTTTAGATAATCCATAACACTGCGATGCTTGGTCAATCAACCGAGCATACTGGGTGAGTAAAATTTACACAATGGTCATTGAAGTAATTCATTCTGAGCCTATAAACCATCTTATACAATTCTTGCTTATTATTTAATTGAAGACTATTATACATAATAATAGTATTGCAATAATATTGCAATTATATGAAAAATATTATGTGCAATAATATACTTTTGGTTGTGATATCTTTGGAAAGATATTCTCTCATAGTTATGCAAATGAAATGAAAATGTTATGAAAATTTAATTTTTAAAAAACTCCGAGAGAAATTTCTAGCTGTATAAATGATAGCGGATATAATGCATTTTAAATAGTGAAACAATGAGAGAAAATTTATAAATCCAGGAAAAAAGAAAAAAGAATTAGATCTGTCGAAATCAGGCCAGATCTGCAAATTGTTTCTATCTGGCCAGATCTGAATAGATCTGACCAGATATAATTATTTACCGAATGTATCTAGATCTGCTCAGGTACAATTAAATAAAGATGAAATCAGGTAAAACTATATAAATAAAACTATAAATTATACATAAATGTTTTTATTTTTGGTAATTCTTCAGTTGAGCCCATCCACCTCTAAAATCAATGAAATTAGGCTCATTCGACGCGTTTTTGCATGAAACGAAAGAATCCGGCAATAAAAAGTGTCGCTCTGCCCCGCGAACCGAGATATTTATCGTTAAAGTCCACAACTATTTAGGTTAGAAAATGTGTCATATCGACTGAATATAGTGACACGATCATGCGCTGCGGTCACGTGCGCATGCTCTGATGTCACGTGCGCATGCGTTTTAGTAATTTTTCGATACATAGAGTGCACGAAATTTGAACATAACGATGAAACAAAAGAAATGCATAATGCTATTGTTATTGTTACGAAGTGCATGCACGCTTGTAAGCATGTTAAGTTTATTAGACTTTGCCTACATTATAAGATGTAGAGAAGAACTAGTAGACTTCTTAATTAAGCACGGTGTTTTAACATCTACAATTACGTGTGATAAATGTGGCAATGTTTTAAACATTAATAAAGAAACATTAGTTTTTCATTGTAATCGACGATATACAATGAAAAACGCTCATAAAAAACGTGTCTCCATGAAGTGTAACTTCACAAAAAGTGCTAAAATGGGTACTTGGTTCCATAAAAGTCACTTGGAAATCGCTACTATTTGTAAAATAGTAGYRTGTTTTTTGATGTTAAGACACCCTCGTCATGATGACACGCTGGACGAAACTGGTGTAGCGTCGGCCACGATCGTGGACTGGTTCAATTTTTGCCGAGAGGTAATTATTATATTTCAATAAGCAGAGTATGTAGCCTATAGAAAAATATATAAATTATAAAAAAATATTTTTACTTACAGGTCTGTGTGTTCTGGGCTGAAAAACATAGTCAAAAACTTGGTGGCCCAGGATGCACAATTGAAATCGATGAAGCAAAAATTGGAAAACGCAAATATAATCGTGGCCGGCTCGTGAAAGGCCATTGGATATTCGGAGGATATGAGCGAGACTCAAAGAAGATTTTTATCGTTCCAGTAGAGGATCGAACGGAGRARACACTCCTGGCGTGTATAAAGGAGTGGATATTGCCAGRRACTACCATCGTGTCAGATTGTTGGAAGTCCTATAATTGTTTGAACAATGAGGGCTTCCAACATCTGACAGTCAATCACTCCTACAACTTCGTTGATCCTCAAACCGGTAAGAAATGTTTAAAATGATTATATATTATAATTTCAATGCATTTTATGTTCTAATATTTTTTAAACTTACAGGTGCTCACACACAGCATATAGAGCGTGTTTGGAGAGAGGTTCGAGGAAATATACCAAGGTATGGGACCAGAGAGGGTCACGTCCTTGGATATTTAGCCGAATATCTCCTCAAACGCGCCTATAACCGGTTGGAGCGTATAGAAATCTTCTTTGACGTCATCGCGGAATTATATTCTCCGATGTCCGCTTTCAACAAGCCAGAATCGTCCAGCGAGCCGGAACCAAGTACCAGCACAGCATGAAGACACGTTTTTATGAGCGTTTTTCATTGCATATCGTCGATTACAATGAAAAACTAATGTTTTTTTATTAATGTTTAAATCATTGCCACATTTATCACACGTAATTGTAGATGTTAAAACACCGTGCTTAATTAAGAAGTCTACTAGTTCTTCTCTACATCTTATAATGTAGGCAAAGTCTAATAAACTTAACATGCTTACAAGCGTGCATGCTTCGTAACAATAACAATAGCATTATGCATTTCTTTTGTTTCATCGTTATGTTCAAATTTCGTGCACTCTATGTATCGAAAAATTACTAAAACGCATGCGCACGTGACATCAGAGCATGCGCACGTGACCGCAGCGCATGATCGTGTCACTATATTCAATCGATATGACACATTTTCTAACCTAAATAGTTGTGGACTTTAACGGTAAATATCTCGGTTCGCGGGGCAGAGCGACACTTTTTATTGCCGGATTCTTTCGTTTCATGCAAAAACGCGTCGAATGAGCCCAATTTCATTGATTTTGGAGGTGGATGGGCTCAACTGAAGAATCACCTTTTTTATAGTATTGTAAGTTAAATTTTCTTTGGAACATTAAAGATGATTTCTAATGATTCTTTCATAATATTTGTCTCTTAATATATGCTTGATTAATAGAAAAAGTAAATTTACTTTTATGACTAATTTCACAACCTTAATAAAACGATTTGAAAGAAATTAGTGAGGAATATATAGCTCCACGAATAAAATTCAAATAACAAGAAAAATTGCCAATGGGAGCAACCGCGGTTATTAGTGCGTATGATAGTAGAGTATATAATTACAATATAATTCTGGTGAAAAGTTGGTATATTTCGCAGCAAATACTGCGAAATATACCAACTTTTCACCAGAATTATATTGTAATTATATACTCTACTATCATACGCACTAATAACCGCGGTTGCTCCCATTGGCAATTTTTCTTGTTATCTTAATAAAACGTCTAAAATTAAACAATTTCCAATGGAATTCGTGATAATTATTATAAAAATTAATGCTGTTTAATTGACTTATTAAGATTACAACAGTAAACTAAGTTAACTGTTGACTTAGCTAATTAAGTGGTTTAATTTTATAAAATGATTAGACTGATAAATTTTTAACGCGTATGTGATATACTATTAAAAATTATTTTTATCAATTCAACCTGTTAAACGAATCACTCAATTAGCTAAATTATCAATTGATTAATCTAGCTTACTATTGTAACTTTGATAGGTTAATTATCATTAATTTTTACATATATTGTAGACATAAAGTGAATTGTTGAATAAAAATGTTTTTATATTAAATAATTACTTTTTTTGTTGAAAAAAATACTTGTTTTCTGCAAATTATATCATTATCATAATTTATTTTTATATTATCAAAGATATTTAATTTAACATATTTAATTTGCTATGTATAAATAAATTCATTTCTATATATTTAAATATAACATTAGACAAATATTATTGAACATTTAATATAGTTAAACATGGCTAGATATCAGACAGTTTTCATCAAACACAACTTCAGTTCATCTTGTATCTGAACAGAGATAGATGTAATGTATTTTGGATCGCTTTTGAACATAGATATGGTTAATATATAAACAGATTCTGGACTGTGTAAGGAAATTTAATTACAGATATGGTCTAATCTAAAGAGATCGAATCACACTCCATATGTAGTTATATATGAACATATATGATCAAATTGCGCAAATTCGACATATACAAGCATATCTAATTAGATATAATTTAATCTTGTCAGATCTAATCCTTTTTTTTTCAGGAAAGTATGTGTTGCCTGAATTATATTTATATATTTATATTTATTTTTGCATTGCACTGTAAACAAACCTTTTCTCTTTTAACAATCATTATCGAAGCTTTAAAAATCTTATTAAGAATGTGTGCTCAATACATTTAAAATATTTTAAATTCCAAGGTGCTTTAAATAATTTATTGTAAGAATATCATGTGTCAACGACTATCGATTTAATTTTATTATTTGTAATATTGAAATCAATATCTATTTAGTCGATTAATTAGATATATGACGATATAGTGATAATACTCAATTGTTTGAAAGAGGAGGGAAAAAACTTGCCGAAATATTATTTTCACTAAATCTATAAATGCTATCACTTGCCAAAACATGTCTAAACACATAAATATTTCTGGATTATCCAAATCTCAGATTTCAGTTTGTGAATTTGACTTGTGAATGTGATTCATTGATAAATCTGTGTGTTATATGAAAAAAATATAAATAATATGAAATTTAACATATAATTTGTCAATATTTTGTTATATGTTTATTTTTTAAATGAACACATTGGAATAATATTTTCATCTTGATATTAGTCTTGTGATAATACTAATGTATTGTACATGTCTTTTTTTGTTAAAAAGATGTGGAATAGAATTTAAGATCCAATATTTATTGAATACCATGATACATTTATTGATTTAATATGCAATAGACTCATGGCAAATTTGACTTACGTTATATATTATCAGGTCTCCAAAAAGTTTTTTTTGTTTTTGAGGAATTAGTTTTAACGAGCTTTATGCGAGAATACTGTAGATGCTACTAGTATTATTATACATCATTGAAAAACATGTGACAAAGCCTAATGTGTGGTCTACAATGAGCAGTAGCAGTAGTGGATGAAGCTGTAAGAGTAAAAAATTGACTAATCACAATCGAATGTAAGAAGAATAGTTGACTGTGATTGGTCAATTTCTTATTCTTACAGCCACATCCATATGGCTATTGCTCAATGTAGACCATGCATAAAGCCCATGGTACAAAAACGTAAAACAGTAAGACGTAAGCAGTAAGCAAATTGGTTAATCACAGTTGAGAATTGCACTACGTTCTTTCCTGTGATTGGCTTCCTATGATTGAATTCACTTACTGCTTATATCTTACTGCCTTATGTTTTGTATGGCTTTAACAACTGATATATAGGTTGTGTTCCAGAATTGATTTCCAGCGCTGACAGCTGTGAACACTGTTCCAAAATTCATCATAGCACGCTGTGACAGTGCAAGAGAGTAATGACGTCTTTGATTTTACTTTCGTTACTTTTTGCTGCGGCTGCTGCGGCTATAGGGTGAATTCGTTTATGCAGTCACTGCTGCAGAGGATGTCATTTTATCTTTATTGTTCATTGGACGTAAATAAAGATAAAATGATACCTTCTGCAGCAACAACTGCGTAAACGAATTCACCCATAGAGATGAAGCAGCTACAGCATTAAGATGGCGACCACTATGAATGAGTTTATATATATATATATATATATATGATTATTTATGATTATCATATATTTTATTTATATGTATATATATACATATATATATATACATATATATATATATATATATATATACAGGGTGATGCTTTTAACTTGAGACATTCAAATATCTCAAAAAATAAGCACACTACGAAAAAATGTTAAGAATCAAAATTTCATCATTTCGAGGGGGACATACAATGACGTTAAAATCAACCCCCCTACCCCTCCCCCT
>JANQDE010000218.1:180217-190990 GCA_037157785.1 Cephalotes varians
ATGAAATTTTGATTCTTAACATTTTTTCGTAGTGTGCTTATTTTTTGAGATATTTGAATGTCTCAAGTTAAAAGCATCACCCTGTATATATATATGAGATTATATAGAAAATTTTTGTCATTTCTCTCATTTCTCCAAATTTAACTTTTTGTAAAAAGAACAATGCAAAAATAATTCTTTTGATTATTATTTATGTTTTCATTATTACTATTATTTTTCTTATACCAAACAGAAATGTCAAGCTTGCAAAAAGGCTTTATATTAACGAAGAAGCTGTTAAATTACACTTGCATGCCATTGGAAAAGTTCGAGAGCTCAGCAAGTGAATCCCACATGATCTCACTGTGTATAACAAATTACAGCGACTTACAATCTGCTTGTGATTGATTTCACGCCACTGAATCTTTTTTGGATCTACTTTTTTTTAACCTGCAATGAAAAATAGATTATGTATTAAGCTCATACCAATGGATGTTAGCTTGTAGGTCTATATCACATATCGCAAAACCTAATCTCTATGAACAGAATATTTTGCTTTGTATCCGATGGATAACAGTTGGTATTATGAGCTTCTTAATTATGGCCAAATGATTATCATCAACATCTATTCGGAATAACTTCACGTTCAGGATGATCTCCTCAGAAAAGAATCTCTTCTCTTGTCAATCAAAAAGGTGTTGTGTTTTTTTTTAAACAATAATGCGCGTTCACGTATAGCGAAAGTAACTCGAAACAAATTGCCTTGGTTGAAAAATTCTGTCATATCCTTTTTATTGTCCATTTCTCATTATTCAACATTTTGCTGTCCTATCATTTTTTCCTATCGCTGGACAATCATATGCAAGATCAAAAATGTAGAAGTCAAGAGGAATTAGAAAAGGAGTTGAATAATTTCTTCAGTTTTAAAAATCAAGATTTCTTTTGCAGTGGTATTTATAAACTTGTTTCTCACTGGGAGAAAGTATATATATTGCAATGGAAATTATTTCAAGGAATAAATTAACAACAATATTTTTGCGTATGTTTGAAATTGACGCTTAACACGTTCACGTGAAGGCAACCCACCGGTGTCTCTTTATCACTTGTTTTCATTTTATTGTCGCTTAAAAAAATATTAAACCTTCCAAAAAACATAATTGTCATTTGGGAAAGACATCCATCCGCTTCTTCGAAATTATGTCAAATAAACGCCCTGGCAGGAACGTGTTAAAAAACAAAAAACTTTTTTGGGGACCTGATAATAATATCATAGATGTTACATGTAATGGCTTACATACAATAATTATTTAAATAATAGTAATAGAGATGATGTATGACAGAAAGAACACTAAAGATACTAGAGAATCTTTATATTGCGAAATTTGTACGTCACAATGTAAATATGTAAATATAAATTAGTTCCACGTACAAAAGAAATGTAAAAGAGATAGCGAAATATAAAAAATTTGAGAAAATTGTTCAAATCTCTCTTTTTAACTTACTAAAAATCAATATTTATTTACATGCATGCACGCACGCATATTCCAGCTTAATTTATATAATTTATGAAAGAGAGTAATAAGAATATTATATTTATTTGATGTGCTTTATGTAAATTATAATTTATAAGTTTGTAAATATTTAAGTATGTAATTATTAGCACCTATATATTAATAAAGAAAAATTTTATTTGCTAATTTGCTGCACACATCACGTTTTTTTTTAAGATGTAAAGTCAAACAGGAATCTGGACATCTTCCAATATCTTCCAATTTTCCTACATACAAAAAATCAAACTTTTTTTTTAACTTTATTTGACATCTTATTTATAATTTATAATCTGTAATCTAAGTGGTTCAAGATACGATCCTAAATGTATATAAGTATTCTGATAAAAAAATGTAATTTCTCTTTTTTAAATATTTATTTAAATAAAAATTAAGACAATTGATCAAATTTCATTTGAATTTTATTTGAAAGAGTAAATTTAATGTAAAATTATCGTAATAGTTTATTTAATAAACTTTTTATATTGATTTTATAATTTGCGAAACTTGATATTTATTTGAATAAAAGCAAAAAAAAATTCATTCCGCCGTTCCGTTTATGTAATTAATTTTTTTTTTTAATATGGACAGTATTTTGTAATATTCTTACATGACATTATATTTCAATGTTATGTTTAAACTAGAAATGATGTAATTTTTTAACATTTTAGAGTTTGTCAGCATGAGCGAAGCATGCTTATTGTTAATTGCGCATATAGTTGTATAAAATGTATGTATTACTCTATATAAGAATTGCTACTCTATTTTGTGTTGCTACTACTATAAATTGCGTTGTTCATAATTGTGACTGTTGGATTAGACTATTATCAATCTTGTTACGAATATTTAAACCTGTTTTAATTTTGCGTTACTATGTTAAATTATATTTTATTTAAAATCTCTCTTGTTACAAATCATTTCTGAAATCTCTTTAAAGAATTAAGATATATTTGATTTCAAAAAATTTATCTTGAAATTAAGAAAGAGAAAAGTATAGTTTAGTGTGCTCTGATGGAAATATTTTACTGAAATTGTAATGAATAACTGAAATGTTACTGAGAATTGCATATTAACCTATATCAACTGAGAGACTCACTACGGTATCGCTTCATTAAGATAATAAAGAATTCAATAAAGAATTTAAAATGAAAAATATGATGAATATGATCAATATGATCAATACACAATAATGATGAAGAGTTATTCAGCAGAATTTATTATATATGAATATATATATATATATATATAATATGAATAAATATATAGATATATATGAATAGATATATCAGAATAAAAGTAGTTTAAGTATATTTTAAAGATTATATCAAGTTTATTTCTAAATTATTCTAATTTTTACACAAAACTAAACAAAATACTTTCAAAAATATATTTTATTTACTTTTGTCTTGGGTTGCCCTCAAGGAATCATTTCATTAGAACATTGGTGAAGAATCTTATAATGTTGCGCGCCTTTTATTCTATCCTGTGATTTTTTAATTACTGAGAAACTGAACTTTACTACATCTATGAAGGTATATTGAAAAGATTTTGAAATTGCCGCTAGGGGATTGTTTCTTTCCAAATATTTTGTCATTGTGTTGGCAACTTTTTCATATGAATTGATTGCAAATGTCAGCTCGATCTGTTAAACAATTTGGTTTTGACAAACATTCAAGTCAAGCACCTTTGTGTGTTTTTAATATTTTTGTTATGAATAAAAATAAAATTTGAGCAATCATCAAATTTATTCATTTGGAAGGAAAAACCGCAACGGAAATCAAATCAAAGATTAGATGCTGTTCTTGGGGATTTATTACCTTCATTTTCCATTGTGAGTTTCTGGGTTTTGGAATTTGTGGTCGCATCCACACAAGTGATAAACCATATTTAGGACGTCCAAAAACAACTATCATACCAACAAAAATTGTGAATAAATAATATCCGTAATATGGTTTTGGCAAATCGCTGAATAAAAGTGAAATTGAGGAAGCCATGGACTCTTATGAACGAATAGTTCATATTTTACATAAACATGAATTAATGAATTAGGTTTAAAAACTTTCTGCAATACGGATACTGCATTTGCTCAATGCGATGCAAGAACGCATTCGAGTCTGAACCTCAGCTAATTTTGAAGAAATGTTTTTAAAAAATCCAATGAATTTCATGCGGCATTTTCATTATAGATGAATGGCGTGATCATAAATTAAACTTAGATTCGGCCTCTCTTTTTCGATCTGAGTCAAATGAAGAGTCGATAGAGGCTATTTATATTTTAAAAACCTCGAAAAAACATCTGAGAGGAAATCGAGAAGCTGAAGAAATGTTGAACCAAATGTATTGAGGAAATTTTATTGAAATAATCTTCAACCAGATTTATTTTGTTTTCATTGTTATTCTACCCAGAAATTTTTCAATCTACCTCTCATAGTGACGATGTTGCGTACCGCTTCCGGATATAAACGACTTTAATATTAATTTATTCAATGTGTTTCAATGTTGCAGCAATATTGTCCTTAGGATAGTATTCATAGTATTTCAACGTATTTCAATGTACAATTTTTGTTAATAAATCTGTAAAAATGTTATATATTTTGTACTACTTTTCATTTTCTTTCCAACATTGTTAATAATTATCTTTAGAATTCTCTAATATTTTTTAGCGTTCAATATTTATTGATAAATCTGTAAAAATGTATTATATATTTTGCATTATTTTTATTTTTTTTACTATCATTTTTAATTATCTTTAGAGTACGTATTTCGATATAAAAGGTATTATTTATACTGAAATAATTGAACAATATTTCAATCATTTTCATTTCTCGTTTCAACGATTTTAGCAAGTTATTTCCACCAGGGTATTTATATTTTTTGTTCAATTAACTCTTTTAATTTATAACTGATAAAAAATCCAGTGCTCTTTTCTCCATATTTTTATAAATTCCTTTTCGAGTTAATTTTATATTGCGTGAGTCCAGTATTTAATGACTATGAACAAAACGAGATCCTCAACAAGAATACGCTCGCGACAGATTTGCACGAATTCGAGACTGACAAGACAGAAAGACATGTGATTGCATATCGCTACCGATTGCATATTGCTTGATTGCTTGTCACTTATCACGATTTGACAAGTTAATTTTTCAGTAATGGCGACAACGGCATTGTGTCGCCGCTTCCACCACCGAAATTGGAGCGACCACGTTCCCTGAGCCTCTACTCCGAGGAAGAGCAGAAGCAACGTAGCCTTGAAATCAACACCGTTCCAACGCCTATCGTATTGGATAATCAAACCAAGCCCTTTGTCCCTGTCCTGCTGGAGGCCGAAAAAGTGGAGAAAAATGTGAAATCGTCACCGTCATGTGGTCAGGAATTGGCCACCGGCACCAAACAACATGGTCATTTAGATCTTAAGTTCTATCATTCACCTTTATGGTGAAATGATCTGGCTGATGTAGTTATTTTGTTCGTTGTTTTTTTCGAGGAATTTAGAAGCGGATCAACCTGAATTAAACTTAGATTTTCTTGGCTATCTTTGTACGTAGATAGGATTATAAATCTAGGAGGGAAAAGTGTACGTAATTATTAACTTATAATTAAAGCACTGCAATAGACGATTTTAAATTTATAACGTTTTTCTATTTTTTTTATATATCTAATACGTATCTAATATAGCGAAAATTTCGTAATTCTTTTTGTTGTAAGATTATAGCAACGTAAATACGGAATCTAACGCAAAAGTAAGCAATATTAATGTCTTCATTAAAGAATTACGTTAAATTCCACATAGCATGTAATATTACAGAAATATTACAGAGATATTGTAATAATACGAAGGTTGCTATTTATATTGTGAGCCTAAGAATAAAAAAACAATAATGTATCATTGAAAATGGCTTTATTGTTTTTCAAAATATTCTTGATGATCAATACACTTTTGCATGCGTTTGAACCATTTGTTATAGCAGTTTTTTCATTCCGATTGTGGTACCTCCAAAACATGGTTTTTGAACGCATCAACGGCTTCTTCGGGCGTCGAAAATCATTGTCCACGCAGTTTGTTCTTCACATATGGGAACAAAAAGAAGTCATTAGATGCTAAATCAGGACTGTACGGCGGATGACCCATTAATTCGATTTTTTGAGTGCTCAAATAGTCAATTGTTTGACTAGATGTGTGAGAGCTCGCATTGTCATAGTGAAGAATGATCTTGCGTTTCTTGTTGTTTTTTCTTATTTCACCAAAGACTTCTGGCAAAATGGTTGTATACTATTCAGAGAATTGACCGTTCTACGTTGCTCCAGTAGTACCATTGCCACATGTCCAGTTTTTCCGAAAAAAACATGCCATTTGCTTGGCAACACTTCGAGCACAAACAACTTTTGTTGGATTTGGCTCATCTTGAAAGACCCATACTCGTACAGTCAACTGCTGCTTACTTTCAGGCTCATATGCATAGATCCATGTTTCGTCACCTGTGACGATGCTATATACGGCTTTTGACGCACCGCGATCGTATTTCTTGAGCATTTCTTTTGACCAATCGACACGAGCCTTTTTTTGAGCGATTGTCAAATTATGCGGGATCCAACGAGAACAAATCTTTTTCACCGCTGAATATTCATGCAATATCTTATATATGCTAGTCATATTAATGCCCAGGGATGCCTCAATCTCACGATAAGTCATGACGATCTTGCTTTATCAGTTCGCGCACAGCATCAATGTTTTCTGGCACAACAATCGATTTTGGACGACCTTCGAAATTCATCCGCGAGCGAATGGCGGCCACGATTGAAGTCATTATATCAGCGTTTCACAGTGGCAAAGGATGGGGCTTCATTGCCAAAAGTCGAAGTAAGTTGATCAAAGCACTCTTGTCTTGATAACTACTACTACTAGTCTACATCAAAAGTCGTAATAAATCATCGCACGAAAATTTTCACAAGTTAATTCCATTTTCTTGCCGAGACAAAATTTTCAAGTCACTATAAACAACACAAATCACTCATGTGACATTACGTTCTAAAGATGGTTACCGTTAAAAATGTCAAACTTTCTAATGAAAACATTAGATGGCGCCTGACACTTAATGTTGCCAAGGCTCACAATATAAATAGCAACCCTCGTATCGCAATATAATATAAATGTGGATACATAAATATAAATATGATAATTATATTTTCAATATTTTAACGTTGCTACAGTACATCTGTAATATTACGTAATATTACGTGTTATAAAGGAAATTTATATATATATATAAAAGCGAAACGGAGAGTAAACAAAAAAGAATAGATGCCAGTGCTCCACCTGGAATCCAGACCTGTCCAAGTGTCATAGAGTGAAGGCACTGAAAGCTCCGTATTCCCAACCTGCAACCGCGTAGCCGGCATATATTTCGCTTAACTGTGAAATATAGACTTTATAACGATGTTATACCGATTTTTTTTTTAATGCACCCTGGTTTCTTATTATAGAAAATATTATGTTTGACATATAGGCTGTGTTTCAAAATTAGTTGCCAGAGCTGGCAGCACTGTGAACACTGTCTAAAATTCATTATGGCATGCTGTAGCAGTGCTACGAGAGAGTAATGACGTCATTGATTTTGTTGTCACTTCCTACTGTAGCTGCTGCAACTATATCCAGTAAGCAAAATATTAACAGAATATCGATAGACTGGCAGCAGATTTGATCAGAAAATGTCAACAAACTGATATCAAATACGTTTCCATTGTGCTTCTGTTTTGTCAGCAAAATCTGTTTACATAATAAAACAGATTGGCAGCAAAAATCAAGCAGAATCTGCTGATAGAATCTGACGGTAGAAACTTTGCTATTTTGTACCTATTTAAATTGCGATGTCATTGCTATTGAAAAATCTTTGAAAATGATGCTTTTGTCTCTTTATGTTTTTATTTTAAGAGTAATTTTAAACATAATAAGTAAAAATAATATAAAATTTTATTAACAGAAATTAATATATATCTTAGTATTAAAGCACATGAGATTAAAGCACATTAGATTCTGAAAATGTATTTAAAAATACAAAAGTATTGTAGTACTTTCTCTGTACCAACATCAGCAATCATTTTCTAACTATTAACCCAGTAAACAAATTGCTAGCAAATTGTCACCAAATTGGCATCAAACTCGCTCAAAGATTAGTGACAAATCCGATGCCATCTGTGTCAGCAATAAGCTTGTGTTTTGCTAGCAAAGCTTGCGAACATAACGTGACAGCAAATTGGCAGCAAAAACCGAGCAAATTTTGCGTAACATACTGTTTGACGACAAATTGGCAGCAAAAATCGAACAAACCTTGCGTAGCGTTGTCTGACGTCAGACAGCGCTACGCAAGGTTTGCTTTGTTTTTGCTGCCAATTTGTCGTCAGGTTACATGTACATTTGCCTGTATTTTGCCATGGATTTGTAATCAAAATATGTCAGCAGATTTTGTTATGTATTTGCAAGCATTTTGTCGACATGGTCTGATATATCAAAATTTGTATTAAATTTATATCCTTTTTGCTAACAAAATTTGTAGCAAGATTTTACAAGATCTGTTTTTGACAGACTTGGCTATCTGGGAAGGTTTGTTAGCTTCCTTAATTCAAAAATACAATCTATAAATATTTCGCACAATAAGTGCACGCACAAATAATTATGATATGTCCGAGTTTCGATAGATTTTGATTATATAGAGAGTTCGATAAATTTTATATGCGAGAAACGGATATCAATCTGCCGGTTTCATTAGCAGGTTCTGTTTGATTTCTGATGCCAATATGCTAACAGAGAATGTCCTCAGGTTCTGTTAGATTTCTAGCAACAGTTTGCCAACATCGTCAGATATTACAGATTCTATGTGAAATTTGTTACCTTTCTGGCATCAGAAATTTATAGCAGACTTTGCTCAAAATCTGTCTCTTCAGATTTGGCTCTCTGGTAGAGACAACTACAGCATTAAGATGGCGACCATCATCCACATAGAAATTGACATTCAGTGAATGTCTATCCACTGAAACTTCCATGCTCCGTGAGACGTTCATCTCGTGGTGAAGATGAGTCAGATAGATGTCCATTAGAGATCCATCCGATTTCTACAGCTCTATGGAATTTTATTGTCACAATGTGGATAGACATCCATTAGAAATATATATTATCTCCGGAGTTCTATTATCAAAAATTATTGAAATAATTACAAAATTATCAGCCAATTTGAAAAACGTATTTGTTTTTAAATATACATAATATAAAAATTAATAAATTAGTAATGAATTAATCAACTATAATAATAAATTATATATATATATAATAATAATAAATTTGATCATACCAAAATTTGTAGGTATTTATTATTAAATATGTAAATGTAAATGTATAAAAACGTAGAAAAATCTTCAGTAGTTTTATTTAAAAGAATTTCCAAAAATAGGCAAACTTTTTCCCGCTTTAGATTAAAATACCCCATTAAGCCAAGTGCACACTATACAATTTTCTTAGATCACAAGCGATCCGTAAATTAGTATAATTGCAGTACATAGTACACAAGATTTCCAATAATTTACTACACACATTACTATATCACATAAGATTTAGCACGAAAAATTGCATCGTGTGCCATTGTTTTTAATAGAAAATTTATAACAAGTAATGTCGTGAAAATAATCACTTGTTGAAGAGGCCATTCAAACTATTTAAATGATATAGAGCGATCGTTAAAAGTAAGTATACAATTGAATGCGCTAAAGAATAAATATCAATAAAGTCAATTAAATTTAATATGAAAAAATAGTTAATGATACCATAATAATATCAACTTAAAAAATGTGAAAAATTTGTTATTAAAATTAGATAACAAAACTAATAAACATACAAAAAATTGTAGACATTTTTTAAATATATACAAGTAGATAATTATACAGTTTAGCTACAGTCTCTTAAAAATCAATAAAATTAGGCTTGTTCGACGCGTTTTTTAATGAAACGAAAGAATCTGGCAGAAAAAAGCGTCGCTCTGCTTCGTGAAGCGATATATTAATCGTTAAAATTTTCCACTTTTCTGGTTACGAAACCTATCATATCGGCTGCGTTCAACAGAGAAAACCGTTCAGTAAGTTCCGACTATTCACTGATTCTTTAATATGATTGGCTTACCTTTAGATCTTTACTGGATCTAGGTGTAGAAACCAATGGCTGCGTTCAGCAGAAAAAGCAAGTTAATAAGCGCTTTGCGCCAATATTATATTTTTAGATCTAGAGGAATAGTCCTATCTCAATTTAGATCAAAATGTAGATCCAATCAGCACAAAACGCTTACTAAGCTTTTTCTGCTGAACACAGCCAATCGTAATAAAGAATCAACGAGCGCTCACTGAGCGGTTTTCTCTGCTGAATGCAGCCGATATGACAGGTTTCGTAACCAGAAAAGTGGAAAACTTTAACGATTAATATTTCGCTTCACGAGGCAGAGCGACGATCTTTTCTGTCAGATTCTTTCAAAAACTCTTTAATTCAAAAACGCGTTGAACAATCCTAATTTTATTGATTTTTAAGAGAATGTAGCTAAACTGTATAATTATAATTACCATACAAGTAATTATGTAAAAATATAGAATATATGTAGCAATTTTCTTTTAAAAAATTTTTAAAAATATGCATTTTTTTCGCGCTTTAGACTATAATATCCTTTCAAGCATTGATATATGCGACAAAATTAAAGGCCAAACACAACGAATGAAATAAGAAACAGTTCAATATGTTGAATAAGGCTGAACCCTCATGCAGACACTAGCGCTTTAACACCGAACATTAATTGGTGAAAAACAGGTAATGGGAGTTAATAGCAATAGAGACCCTTTACTAGAGACTGACCATTCGCTCAACAAATGGCAGCGGAGAATCGATAAATCGATTCCATTGATTGTTGTCGATTTCTGGCTGATTCCGTAAAGTGCATATTTGTGTACAGTTCATGTCACGTATACTGTAATTCAATCTTCATTCGTAGTCGTCATAGTAATCCATTATACAGAGTGAGTCATCTGAATCTATCACCTCCAATAACTCGTTTGGGTGGCCAGGTATCGAAAAAAGTTTCATATAAAAGTTGTATGGTTTCGAGGGGGAACCAAAATGGCGTACCTTTCAACTTTTGGTTTTGACCGGAAGTGGGTTACTTCAACCGGAAGTGGTTTTTTAAAATGGAAACCCCCCTTTTTGACACCGGAAAATGAA